>CM019152.1:32270719-32613062 GCA_009733165.1 Naja naja
TACAGGATAAATGAGTATATAAAAATACGATTGGGTTAATTTTTGAAAAAATGTGCTTGGTATTTCTGTTAGCAAGGTTGTTTAAATTTAATCTATTTGAAAGCTTAATGCACCTTGTTTATCATGAGCAAAAAAAGAAGTTTAAAATGAATGACAATTTTTGCAATCTGCTATCATGTTTCTATTCTCATTTTGGAAGTGGTTGACTTTAGCCAAGCATTATATTTAAATATAGTTATTTTTTGTACTTAGTTTGTTGCACGCAAGAACCAATAAACTCCCCATGCATTGGGCTGGTTGACAAATAATGATAGTGAGCATTTATGGAAACTGAAATGTCAGAATAAACTTTTCACCGCCATTCCCAAATAAGATGACAATTCAACATAACATGGAGTCAATACACTGATGCACTGTTTAAAAAAATTGGAAGCTACTGTTGTAAAAGTGCCATGGGCTAAAAAAGCAGTAATAAGTAGAAGTGGTACAGTCCCCAAATTTGTAAGATACATATATAATAAAGAGTAATTTGCAAAGAAAAGACAAACACTACCTGAAATTAAACAATTCGCCAACATACTGATCTTGTGAAAACTGACAGGTGCATGTATTCCTGAAGACAGAACTACAGGTAGTCTTCAACTTACAACCACAAATGATGTTGCTGAGTGACAAATTTGTTAAGTGAGTTTTGTCCATTTTACACTTTCCTGCCACATGTGTTAAGTGAATCAATGTAGTTCATTCATTCATTCATTCATAATTGGACTTGTATGCTGCCCCCTCTCCATGAGGACTCGGGGCGGCTCACAATTAAAACACAATACTTCAAACAATAAATATTTCAAACAGAATTAAATCAAAGAAGCCGAATCACTAAAAACCCGTTAAAATACTTAAAAAAAACCCAGGAGGTCAGTCCAGTAGTTGCTAAGTTAGTAACATGGTTGTTAAGTAAACCTGGCTTCCCCATTGACTTTGCTTGTCATGAGGTTGCAAAAGGTGATCACATGACCCCAGAACCTTGCAATTGTCATAAATATGAGTAAGTTGTCAAGCATCGGAGTATAAATTGTGTAAGCATGAGGATACTGTAACAGTCATGAGTATGAAAAATGATCTTAAGTTACTTTTTTCAATGCCACTGTAACTTTGTGTCACTAAACAAACTATTGTAAGTCAAGGATCACCTGTAAAGCTGACATTATACCCAAGGTAACCGTTAAGAAGTATATCAATCAAAGATATATATTGGGATGGATGAATGCAAAAAAACCCCCTGATGAATGACATAACATATCAGTGCTTATATTTAAATGTAATGTATCTGAAAATAGAATGCTTCAGGCCAGTACTAATATGAAGGGGGAACTGGGTGTCCATTTCTATAGCCTTAGGCTGCTGCTATTGCTGCTACCTTTCATCTGAATGCTCTTCCACACTAAGATAAAGTATGAAAAATGCCTGCATCGATAATATGTCTGGATCAATGCGAAAGATTTCAACTTAGCCATTTTCACTGGCATGGTATTTTTTCAGTGTGATGGAACAGTTTGCTTTTTATTTGCAAGAGGAAAGGAAAAATGCAAGAGGAAAGTTAGTTCTCTCTCTTTCCCTCTCATTATGTTTATATGTGGAGCTATGCTTGAATACAACAGACAGAAAAGAAATGTAATGAAAGCATTTACAACAAGAAGAACATTCCCAACAGTCTCTCTAAAGATTAAGAAAAAAGAGTTGTCAGAATTAAACTGTTGCATGCTTTCAAATATGTAGGATCAGAAAGTATCAAAGTATTATGCTTTTTTAAACATTTATTACACTTAACCTCTTTTCTGAACAAAAGTTTATATCAAGTTAGCTATTAACCCAGGTTTACCATTTAAAAAAAGATTCAGTACTGGGACATATAGTAATATACCCCACCAAAATTAATAACCAATGCATAGCTCGACAAAATTGAAATGCAAATTTGCATTAACTCATTGCTTTAAATAGAATTCAATGTGTTTTAATTAAATTTTTAGTAAGGGATCAGGCCAAATACGCATGATTGAATCTCTGCCTTTGTTTATATCAGTCATAGAATGCACATTATAACAGGCAGGGTTTCAACTGCAGCCTGATAACTCTCATCTTGATTTTTTGACTGGACAACTCGGAGCAGGGGGGAAAACAGTTTAAAAATACCTTTTCTGAAGAATACAATGCCTTTGCACAGCATCATAATGATAATAACAGGTGGATGTGGAGGGCTTTAAAATGAATATATTAAATTGCATCAAAAATAATCAGTGTTTCCTGCAGGTCTTTAAACATATAAAAATGAAATTAGCACAGTGCCATGCAACAATTTCATTCCAGTTTACTCCATTATTTTGCACCAAGAACAATTTCTAGTTACTCTTCCAAGGCAGCCTCAATAAAAGCATACCTTTAACTATGATGGAACCACAATATGAATAACTTGCCAGCTCCAACCAACTGGAACTGTTGTGCTCCTTTGACTCAAATATGTATTTTTCTGTGAAAAAATAAAGAGCCGTTGCTTTTTAAAGAAGGTGATCCATGCCCTTTCCCAAGAGCTTTTTCTTCTTTGGATCTGAATAGCTGTATTTTTTGTGCATTTCCCCATCATTATGCATACTGCTTCCTACTATATTTAGACATGAACTTTGTTCTGGAGAGTGACAATCAATATATACATTTTGCTACATTTAAAATACTAAACACTTCACTACACCCTTAAATCACAAAATAGTGGCTTATCTTGGCCATTTGTTTAACACAACACCCAAAATCTATGTTGAAAATAAAACTGTGATTGGCATAGAGTAGAAAAGAAGGACATTATTTTTTCTTGGTATTTATCCTTCACTTAATATCTACTATAAGCTCTTCACAATTCAGCCTTGATTATTTTTAATAATATCTTACGGACACATCTGCTGAAAATAAAGATGTAATTAATTTTCATTGTGGATTTCCTTTCTCAAAAGCTTGTTAGGGCCTATATACAGTACATACTTACCATATTCAACTTGAATTCTAAACTGTTTTAAGAAGTTACAATTAGTAATCCAGAATTGTTGAGGAAGTAGTTAGACCATGGTGGCCTACTTCCATATATATCTCTGGATTTCAATCAACTGAATAAATATTGATATTTTGTCCTTTGTCTATGTATGCTAAGCACATCATACACTGTCTGTAGCTCTTAGGAGATAATCCATTAAGACTACACCACATTAGCCACAAAGCAAATATTACATTAAAAAAATTAAAATGTTGATGGTAGTTTAGCTTGAGATGTATTCCCCTTTCCTATGATGAAGAAAGAGTACATCACAAATACTGAATTGCTTTTCTAGGAAATGGAGAAAATCACACACAAAAATGGTAATTAAAAACCATTTCCTGGAAATGATTATCTTACTTTAGCCCAATCAACTAATATATTCTGTAAGAGTAAGAACATTCTACAAATATTGTGGGGTATGTGAACTAACATCTTACTGCAGATCATTAGTGATCACTAATTATTATTAATGTGAGGCATCTAAAATATGTACTTGTTCTGCCAGAAGTAGCTACTCCATTCTGGAAGCCATCACAAGTCAATATATTTTAGCAGAAAGATTGGCAAGTTAGGTATTTTTGCAACTGGGTCCAGTTTCAATCACTAATATGTCCACTTTTTCTAAAAAAAGAACAACGGCAAAACAAACAAGATCTATAGGAAGAATCTTTCCCATAGTTCTCAGAATGCTGATGCTTATCAAAGTAAAAAGAAAAAAAAGGAACATGGCAGCATGAGCAAAGAGTAAGCCTCGGTTTGCAATCATGCCAACACATAATTATTTAAGGATAATTTGTTGAAGAAGCCATAGTGGTCTGGCCTAGCTCAGATATAACACTTTCATAAAGTGTGGTTTAGAAAGATAGTGGTTGATCCCACGTAATGCACTAAACCAATAGTAAACAAACCATATTATAGTTTACAGCAATGTGTGAATTCAACAACGTGAATTCAGCCAGAGAACTAAGGTAAGAAAGAACAAATAAAAAAGAAAGCTCTAAAGAAACACCATAATAATCTATGTAAGAGCTGAAACAGTATTCTCAGGAAATAGCACATTTACTTTACAGAGGAACATGCGAGATAATTTTGAAGAAGGAATGTAAGCAATGTTAAGGAAACAACTCAGTCCTGCAAAAGACACTCAAGAGGTAAAAAGCGAAATCAGGATAAGAATATGACTCTGTTTCATATAACAAAGTAATACAATATTTTATCAAATTATCAAGATTCTATTATTATACCTACAAGAATAAAGAAAGTTCCAGAAGTGCTTGTGTTGTCTATTAGCTAACCTGACTTATCTCAAAGGGCCAATATATACAGTGTAATACATTTATGTATCATCATAAGCATTCTGAATACTGGTAATCAAATTTGTTCTGAAGTTATAAATGGTCTTTATTGTTCACTATTCTTTTTCTAATTCATCCATCTAGAAGACCACACGATATACCCCAAAATATTGTTAATTGAGCACTGAAAGGAAGTACTTCTCTTATGAAAAAACATCAGTACCATATGAATGATCCCAATATGATTATTTGGAGACAACACAATTTATTTTAAATTCAAAACAAAATCTTGAATGCAAATTTAATAAATAATGCTCCATAACATATAACACCTATTTTAAAAATTATCCCCCTTTAGACTGATGCTAGTTTGATTATGTAGCTAGTACCTATGTCACTCTCTTTAAATAAGGATCTTCAGTCTCTTTCTACAGTTAACTTCCAAAATGTTTTCAAGTTTTGAATCATTATCTGGTATCTTCAACAGATCAAATGACTACACAAATTGGAGCTAAATCTGAACCAAACAGTAGTCACTACTGTAATCACTAAATCAAGGGATTGAAATTCAGCAATATCATCAATACTGCTTTTAAAAAATCTAGATATTCTCTTGGATTTAGTTATCAACTGCCCTTCAGGTTATGTCCATTAACGTGCTAATTTCTACCAATTTTGGAAGATATATTTCATTTGAATTATAATATTTTCAAGGTGTCGGATTACCTTTGAAGAGAATATAGATTATATATGATGGCATTATAGAAAGCTTTTCTTAACAGCTTCACTACTGGTTCATAGGCTGAAAATGATGTTTTTGATGTATAAAGTCAATTGACATTGGTCTTTTTTTTTGCATTCATTATTTGATTTGATTTGCTTTACAGTACTGTTTATTCCTAAAAATTTTATAAGTTCTGTAAAACTCCCAGTACAATGATATAAATATTATTGTGGATGCTATTCCACAAACATATAGCATAAATGAAAGTAATGGAGGTATATGATAACCAAGGAGCTAATTGCAAAATTTAACATATACAATAGGTCAAAGACATCTTATGTGGACCATAATAAGAAAACAAATATATTACTTCTTGATATACATTCACACACAAATAATCTCATGTAGGAGTTACATGTCTGAAAGAAGAATTCTATGTAGGTTTCTGACAGGTTTCTATTTATTACAGTCTAGGTTTTGAGAAATTCTTTAAAAGAATTGAAAAGATACATGCAAGGACATGCAAAAAGCACCTCTTTTCCAAATGTTATAGCAGTTGCCTCTTTCTTCGGGCCTTGTAGAACTGTCTCAGAAGATGTTTCTAAACTATTTCCATTCCAGGCTAGAGGGTACTTCTGGAGCCATCATGTGAATCTGGGAAAAGATGTGGCTGCTTTATTAATTGAAAAAAGGTGATTCATACATAGCAATAGCAATAGCACTTAGACTTATATACCACTTCACAGTGCTTTTACAGCCCTCTCTAAGCGATTTAAAGACTCAAAAAAATTTATCTTGTAATATTTGCCCCAACTTTTATGCATTTTTAGCGTAGCAGAAGCAGAAAACAAATAAGCAAATCCTAATCTGAAGGAATATATCCCATGTGCCTGGATCCTGCTTTGATGAACACTCTCATACAGCTAGAATGGTACAGCAGAAGCACAGATTTATGAGATGCATACATCTCAGTTTTTGTTTCATTCTCCTAGCAGCCTTGAAAAGATTTGATTTCCCAGCAGTACTACTAATACACGGGAAGTTGTTTAAAAAGTCACTTGTCCTGTACATGTGCCAGTTTTCTTACCTGCCAATGAAACTAATATTACACAAGTTTCTACCCAAGATGTCCATAAAGCTTTATCCATTAGTGACTTCAAAGTGCACAATATTCTCAAAAGCCTAGTGCTATGTAAGCAAAAATAATTCTCAGAGTTCTAAAATAGGTCCAAAGCTATTTCAGGTATTACCAAAATGCTCTGTTGAGGTACATTAAATTGCCATTGTACTGAAAAAATAATTAACAACGTACATTTTGGGGGATCCATTATGTGAACTATTTAACTGATCAGTGATTTAGTCAGAACTTGGAGCAATCAAGGGAGAAAACATAAAACACTAAACCAAATCTTTGAAGAGCTGCTTTGACAAACTAAGATAAGAATAGGGACATTTTATTCTGCTCATTAAGGCTAAAGAACATATTAAAGCAAAGTAATTAGAAGTGCTGGTCAAAAGCATCTCTTCTGATGACTTGTCAATGTAGCTAAAGTTCTAAAAATCTATCACTATATAATGGCTTCACAGTTGTTCAAGAAAAAAAAGTAATGACAATTTTAATATGCCAATATAACTTATAAGAAAAATCTAATGTAAGCAAATAAGTTAATAACAAGTGGAATGAAAACAAAGTCATTGTTTTCAATCCAAAGGTAACTATGTATTTAAAAATAAATGCAGTATACTTTAACTTTTACTTTGCTACAGACTTGCTATTTTAATTGTGAAATTGAACTGTTATTGGTTTATTATATATTATATTGTACATCTGACTATTTTTAATTTACACTATTCTCAACCTGACATAAATATTATCCATAGAATATAAATGTCTTTATAAATGCCTTAAATGAATTAATAAAATACAGACAACTAAATCCTTATTTACAATACTTGTCTATTTTACAAAAGGAAAAACCTGAAAATATAATCAGAAAGGTAATTCTAAATATATTTTGATTCTGTGACTCATTAAATTCAATTTCACTTATGTTATTTTACCTTAATGTTACCTACACTGCAGACTGTCTCAGATGTGCTTTTTCTTTCAAAAGGCAACTTTAGGCAATTTAGATTATATTTCTTTGCAGTCATCTGGTGATTAGTACTTTCTCTGAGAGCCATTGATGCCACTTGGGGATTTATGTGTGACCTCAGGATCGCCTGAATCAGAGTGCAAATGAGTGTGAAATCTTCTTGGAACTGCTTGAAAGGACTGTGTTGTAGACAGGAGATAGGTGGTATCATATTCAGAGTTTACTTTGTTTTTTATTTTTTTTATTGTAAATGTCTTGTTTTCTTTATGTCATAAGCTGCCTTAAACTTTTAAACAGAAAATCTTAATACAAACTGAGCAAATAAAATACATCAACAGGATTAACCAAAACATTTTTAGTAGAGAAGCAATATATGGTGGTATTCTTTAAATCAATTACCATCAACTTCTTGGATATCTTAGGATAACTATAAGTTCCATCAAATGACTGTATTCCACAGAAGATTATGAACGGTGATCTCATATGATATGTAGCTCCTGTCAACTTTCTTTGCCATTCTACAATTTTACGTTAATACTATTGTTGGTAATCAGCAATACAATTTTTCACCAATTGTATTCAGAGACCTATGAAAAGTATAGTGTAAATCCTAAATTGGAAGTACAAGTAACAAGAAATATTGAAAACTTTCCCTAAGGAAAAATGAAAAGTCTGTTGAAGCAACTATATAGGAGAAAGTAGGTTTGTTGTTACATTTTTACTTCAGCAGATTTACAGAACAATTTCTATGCATCCTGCTTTGTTTCTTTTGTTTTCCATAGTTTCTGGTAGCATCTCAAGGCAAGCTTCTGCCCAATCCATCAGGCATCCAACCAGTGGGAATACCTGCTAGTAACACCACATGCTCTGTATTTCTTATCAAAGTGAAGAAACTGACAGCATTGCATGAAAGGCACAGCATGAGGTATTTGTGCCTTGTAATTTTCTCTTCCAATTAACATTATCATACTCTTTTTTCTGACAAAGATACTGTACTTTTCATGTTCCTAAACATTTAATCACACACGAGCATTATTTTTTCCTACTAAAATGGACATTGCCTATCACAATGTGGAAGGGTTTTTTGAGAAAGTTTTCCTCATATATATTTTGTCATGATTATTGATTAAAATTACAATATCCAATATATGCATCATGTATTTTACTGATGTTGGCATTTATATTCTCCTCCACAGTTCTCCATATTGAAACCTGCTTCACTTTCTTCTCACTAATCTATGGAGATAGCTATGTTGAGGGAAGCTGGATGCCCTCCAATGGCCAAGGGGAACCTGCACTAGTCAGTCCTCCAACAACCATGCTCTCTGTTATCCATTACAGTTTGAAAAATAAAACAATAGAATCTCCCACTTTTAATGAAGGCAGGAAACAGAGAACAATAGAGTACTATTAAATGCAGCATTCATCCCAACTGCAACATCTAAATCAAATAATATATTTGCTTTCCTCTTTGACTGCCAACAATACTCTTCAGCCAAAGTCCAACATTTAAAGTCACTAACTGACAGAACAGGTCATCAATTCCTACTTCAAGATACAAACACATGGACAGTCAGAAAGACCACAACATTTATAGATAAATCAATCCAACTCAGAGTTTCTTCTCTAGATCAGATTGGGTTAACCTCTGATCTTATCAGATTATTTTATTGGATTTTGATTATTTTGAAACACCTTATTGATTTTACCTTATTTTACTATCTTGATATGATTCTATGATTTGATGTGGTTAACTAATGAATAAACAATAAACTGAAAATTATGGATGCAGTTAGAACAACTTACACGTGTGTGTGTATGTGTTTGTGTGTGTGCCTGAACAACATAAAAAAAGACATTGTGAGTACTCTCATCCTTTATCATATTTTATTCAGGATGTCTATTGACTAAAGATGAGTGAGGGATTTAGCCAGTTTCTTCCCAGTGTTACATTTAACATATGCAGCTATTTTCTGTTTCCATATAAGCTAAATAAAACCATGGTCATAGGTGGCCATGCCCATATATAGGCCTAAATCATATGGAAAGTAAATCTATTGAATCAAGTCACTATGAAACACTAGAAATAGACATTAGGAATATTTTGTGCAGACACAACGAAAGGACATTGTAAAATGCTTACATGACTTCACAAGTGACATGGAGAGAGAGAGGAAGAGATAGGCGTAGGAGGGAGGGAGGGAGGGAGAGGGAGAAAGAGAGGGAGAGGGGGGAGAGAGAGGGAGGGAGGGAGGGAGGGAGGGAGAGAGAGAGACATCATTATTACTGTAAATCTTAGCTCACTTGCAGATCTCAACAATATTAACATAATGCAGTGCAATAGCAGTCCAGTGCCAAAACAAAGAACTTGCAGATCAGCCTTCCTTAGCAGTTTTTGCATAAATGTTATACAGGTAGTTCTAGTTCTAGGGACATTTTATTCTGCTCATTAAGGCTAAAGAACATATTAAAGCAAAGTAATTAGAAGTGCTGGTCAAAAGCATCTCTTCTGATGACTTGTCAATGTAGCTAAAGTTCTTAAAATCTATCACTATATAATGGCTTCACAGTTGTTCAAGAAAAAAAAGTAATGACAATTTTAATATGCCAATATAACTTATAAAAAAATCTAATGTAAGCAAATAAGTTAATAACAAGTGGAATGAAAACAAAGTCATTGTTTTCAATCCAAAGGTAACTATGTATTTAAAAATAAATACATAGTGCCAAAACAAAGAACTTGCAGATCAGCCTTCCTTAGCAGTTTTTGCATAAATGTTATACAGGTAGTTCTAGCCTAACGATCAGTTGCTTAACAACCATTCAAAATTATGATGGACCGCAAAAAGGTATTCATGATCTGGATTCAAAGCTCTGATGGTCTACCCCTCTGTGTGCATTTTGGACACTTTTCAACCAGTTCACATTTATGGCCATTTTCAGCATCCTATGATTTACACAATTTTTTGCTGAAACCTGTATTTACAATGGGTTCACTAAATGGCCACCATGTTTGTTTAATATATTAACATGTTTGCTAATAACAATAGCAATAGCACTTATATACCACTTTATAGTGCTCTACGGCCCTCTCTAAGCGGTTTACAGAGTCAGCATATTGCCCCCAACAATTTGAGTCCTCATTTTACCCACCCTGGAAGGATGGAAGGCTGAGTCAACCTTGAGCCTGGTGGAATTTGAACTGCCAAATTGTAGGCAGCTGGTTGCAGAAGTAGCTTGCAATACTGCACTCTAACCACTGCACCACCAAGGCTCCAATGCATTCACTTAATTAATGATCACTGCATTCACTTAACAATTGCCACAAAAAATATTGTACAATCAGGCAAGTCACACAATGACCCACTTAATGACCAGCACAAATTATGATTGTAATACCGGGTTCAATTACTGTTGTTTAGTCAAATACTACTGTAATATGAATTATCACAATTGTAATGTGCAAAATAATTACTTTGCCATGGAATCATATGCCTTTTCCTTTTCCCACTCATGGTAGATCTAGTTTTTAACAATTATATTATTTCTCAGTTCAGATTGTCACATAAGAAACAGGATTCATCACATTGGAAACAATTGCATTCCTTAGCTGTTCATCTGATTCAAAAATTTTATTATTCTGAGAAATAAAACAATGCCCAGGAAAATAATCCTTTAATACACTCTAATATTACACCATAAGTGTGGTATGCATAAAATATATTGCTTAAATATATAAAAAATATTTCAACTTATGCCTTTTTCTATATATTTTGTACATTCTAAGACAAATGAAAATTTATTAATTTGTTCAGGTATATTATCAGTACTGCATTAGGTAACCATAATAATCCCTTCCTTGCTTAGAATGCAGAATCCTATAGTTTGAATAATATTTAGCAACTAAAATTATAAAACAGCAAACCAAACTATACTTCCACAAGTTCCATTTTGGAACATGAGGAAAAGAGACATCAGATAACATTTCATACAGATAGCATCATAAATGATAATGCTGTTTATAAAATTGTTTTGGGATAAGTGAACTAGATTGCTGGCATTTTCCCCAGCCCCCTCCTCCACGAGTTTTGATTATTATTATTATGTTCCATTGTCAAAATTCAAGAAAGTTAAAGCAAGAATAACTACTATGTATGTATTTTAGGAAGCATGAAGCAGCTGAAAACTATCAACCTACTATAATTCACAAAAAATGATTTTTCATACAGTTGGAAAGTTCAGTACGTGAGCTTAAATCAAACTTCCTCCAGTTTTGATACTCTCTACTACAAGGTGTCAAACTCAATTTCATTGAGGATGGCATCAGGGTTGTGTTTGACCTCGGGGGCGGAATGGGTGTGGCCAGGGTGGGCATAACCAGCTCGATGTCACTTGTATCAAGGGTGCCTGTGGTGGCCCAAGCTGTCTGCCAGAGAAAATGGGCTCTCCATTTTTGGCTGCAATGGCCTCCTGCAACCTTCTGCCAGTGAAAATGGAGCTCAGGAAGGCCCTCTTGAGCTCCGTTTTCACGGGTAGAGGCACTGTGGACCAGTCCTTCACTTTTTCCAGGGTGGCCCCATGGGGCAGATGTAAGCACCCTGCGGGCCAGATCCAGCCCCCAGACCTTGAGTTTGACACCCCTGCTCTACTGTCTTCCTTTCAATTTCTAAAATCTGTAGGTAGCTGAAAAACGATATTACAAATACTGCACACTTCTTTATATGAACTAATGAATGAAAAGACCAGTTTTGTTGTAATCACTATCCATTAAATTTAGTGATGAAAAACAGCTGCCACCAAATTAAAGAATATAGCTGCTAGAATCTTGCTTTTAATTTCAGGTGTTATAGTCCTGCCTATACTTGAATACAAAAAACTAAAAGATTGAGCAACACAGCATATTTCACTTAAATAAATGTTAATATTTCAGAAATAAGAAACAATAGGAATATTGGCCATGAGAAATAATGTAGTCAAGTAATGTTTTTATTAAGCAAAATGAAGATAGGGTTAATTTTGGGGAAGGAAGACATGAAAGATAAACAGACAGAAGCACATTCCAAGCTAGTATCAGTTTATATCAGTATCAGTTTATATTCCTTTTCCCATTTAGTTAAATTTACTACAGTGATTAATACAGTGGAATATATAGACAGCAAAATAAATGTAACCTTATTTTAATGGTACCTGGAACTGGATAGTAGTCAATCATTTTGCTTTTGTTGTGCATTATTAATAAGTTTAAGCTAAGTAAAGTAAAAATAATCCATTACATTATTGCTCTTTATTTGTTGTCAATTTTTCCACTAAAGTGCTTTTCCTGCATATTTTCTCCCATATTTTAGAGTGTCCCCATCAAATAAACCTTTTAATTAATAAAGTTCTTTCCCTTCCCAATCTTGATATTGTTTATCTTCTACGTTAAAATGCAGGATGAAATATAAAAGGTTTAAAGGGTAATCAGCGTGGAAGTAATTTATAGGCCCATTTTTTCCAATTTTTGAACTGTTCAGAAGAAATTAATTTTGAATAAAATTATATTTTTTGGTAAAGGGACCTGCCTCAATTTTAACTGAAAGCCTATGCAACCACTAAATCTATAGCCAAGGTACATATGTATATATGTATTAATTCATTTGGCCAACCATCTCACACGAAATGAAACTGGGCAGTGTATAGCCATTAAAATGAAGCAATAAACAGATAAAACAAATGATTAAAAACAGTCTAATTAATTCTGACTTTATCATGGAAAAACACTATCAATGTTATTAACATTATAATAAGATTTTAATTATAGTTAGGAATTCTAAAACATCTTTCACTCATATTTTTATAAAGAATCTTTTGCATTTATTCTTGATTTTTGACAATAGATATATTTATTAATCATTTTCTGTCATGAACTATGAGTACTTTTTCATATATACTGTAACACAAACACACACACATACACAGAATATATGAAAAAAATACAAGAAACAAAATACAAGAAGTTACATTTTTATTGTTGCTACTATATACCAAGCAATAATAAGGTTAATTTTTACCACTCTTTTAATTCCCCAAGTGATTAATGAATGATCTAAAGCTCAACTGAAATAACAATTCTAATTTTTAGCAGTGTAAAATATATTTGAAAATATGTTTATAGTTTTTTATTCCTGATTTGTTTTAAAATGTTTCAAATTGTATTTACACACAAAAATATTGATTTAGAAAGATTAATATTTTAACTTGCACATTTTTAAAAAAATTGTGAAAGTGTTCTGACAAACTTAATTTTAACAACCCGCAAAACTTACAAACAAAATTCCAGGGATCAACTGTTGTCATAAGTTAAGGGCTTATTAGTAAGGTGGCTTTGATCGCACTTGTTGATGGTGATAAAGCCGAAATGGTAGTGGTGCATCCATTCTTGATATCTTGGCAGCTTTCAATACAGTTGACTATGGTTGGGGGTTAGGGGTGCCATTTTATGTTGGTTCCCTTCCTACTGCAGGACCAGTTTCAGTTGGTGTTGATAGCTAGGGAGAGATCATTCCCCACGTTCCTCATTTGCGGGTGCCACAGGGTTCTTGTGCTGACCCAGATCCCCAAACATGACAAACCTTCTGATGTGAACTCAAAAAATTCCTTTATTAGGAATGCCGACAGCTCCAGCAAAAGTTTATCTCACAGGCTAACAAGTTGTCTGGCTGGAAGATGAATAGTTGTCCACCACACCTATTCATCTCTGCCCCCTGCTTTTTATCCCCAGATGGTGGGGCTTTCTTAGCAGCGGTGGCTCTTCCTTCCACCGGGTTCGGCCCATGGCTTTCCACTGCTCTCCCCTTCTCTGCCTTCTATGTAGCTGTGTGTCAGGCACTGGACCCAGCTGTTCCTCTTCTTCTTTATCAACCACTTCCAGACCTGGGGGAGTTTACTCTCCATTTGAGTGCTGTCAGATGGCACAGGCTCCACCTCTGTCTCTCTCTCTTCCAGTTCCATTCCCTTTTCCCCCTCAGAGCTCCCAGGCTGCCCTGATGTTGACCCTGAGTCCCACGCCACCACTTCTTCGTCTTATTTGGCTGCTGGAGGGAACAGTGGCCAACAGGCCACAACACTTCTATTTTCTGCCCTCTCCTTTTAATGTCCACAAGAATCCACCAGGAGAGATCATTTGCTGTTTTAGGTATCAGTATATTGATGATACTTAATTATACTTTTTGAATCCAGATCAGTCAATTGAGGTCAATTGTCAAGGTTCTGTTCCAGGAGCAGGAGACTGTGTGCATTTAGAAATTATATATGATTCAATTCTACCAAGACCAAATTCCTGTGGTTATCTGGACTTCCTATCTGCTGATAGTCCATTACTGACCTTAGATGGGGTTGTAGTTCCATTGAAGGTTGGTGATAATTTGGGGGATTTCATGGATTCAGTTCCTACTTCCCCATGAATGGTCTCTGCACTGTTTCATCTGGTGTACAAGTTGGACCGTTTTTCAGATCAGGGGACCCTTCAGATAGTCACTCATGCCCTGGTTACCTCACAATTTGATTACCGCATGTGGCAGCATTCGGAAGCTTCAAAGGCTCCAGAATGCAGTAGTATAACTTTACAAGCTGCATAGGTTCTGATTTTGTTTCTAATTGCAGTTAAAGGTACTAGTTGCTATCTATAAATCTCTACATGGTATATGGCCCGATTTCTTGAGAGACCTGTTATCTCCAATAGTATCTATCTGGCAAGATTGATGCATTCCAGGTTTCTTCAATTAAACAATGCCATCTATCAAAACCCAAGAAGTGCACCTCCTCTATAAAAGAGCTTGCCTTCTGGAATGAGGAATTGTTTACCTTCTTTATTTTAAAAAAATCTGGCTTATTTATATACTGAAACTTAATATGTTTTTCTTCTGTTTCATTTTAATGGAAAGTCCATTAAAATTAAGACATAAAGGTGGTATGTGATTTTTAAAAAAATACACATTAAAAGCAATTAGATTGTTAAAATCCAGAATGATCTGACTTTGTGTTCTGGTAATAGGGTCACACAAATCTCCTCTTTGCAGGATATTAATTACTGATTATTGTCAGTTAATAAAATTTTCTACAATTGTTGAATAGAAGAAAAAAACCTGGGATATTTTTAAGTCCCTAATTCTGAGCCTTATATAATTAAGCTAACCATCATCGATAACAAAAGCAATAAAAAGAAATCCTTGCTTTAATAAAGAAACAGCCCCATTACAAGTTATAATAATAGCAAAGTAAATAGCATATCTCAAATACATTAAAATGAAGAAAAATAATTATCTGGGAAATATTTTGATTGAATTTTTCCCTCCTCTTCAGTGAACAACTGGACATCCTATAATCATACAGAATATTTTCATTTTGCAATAAAATATGTTCAGTTTGATTATGTCGGATACCCATGTTTTCAGATGCTGTTGTTTGCTGAAACATTCAATGAAAAAATGTAAATGATACATGCAATATATATATTCCATTCTTCTATGCAATTAGTTATTTGCATATTTACTTTATTAAATATGGAATTTTGATTGATTGGTTTGATTTATATAGCCATCCCTAGCAAAAGTGATTATGAACATTTTATAAATGGATAGAAAATATTAGCTAAAAGAATACAACACTCAGAAAAACAGAATGATAAAATATTGGAATGATAGAATACTCTCAACTACTATGTAGCACATTCAAATGTCTTTCTGGAAAGATTCAATTAAATGTTGAAAATGACAATGATCCATTCATCCAGCAAGAATGATTGATATATATAGTACTAAAATATACATGGTTGAGGGATTTTTTTCTATCTATAATCACTTCAGCCTGGAATCTGATTGATTAAAGTATTCACAGTTGCTCAGAAATTTCTTTTTCATGGGTCTCCATGAAGCTTCTTCATTCTTTATGCAGATATGTTGTTATCCAGGCGAAGGATCTTATGATTTGTTTTTATGATTGTTTTAAAAGTTATTCTGTTTACTAAAGTTCTTTGAAATGAATATCAAGTTTTTCAAACTTTAGAATAATCATTAAATTGCTGGACTTGAAACTAAAAGCCCATGAGATGTGGTCCTCCTTTAGATTAGAAAATTGACCAGATGACTAGGCCAGTCATTCTTTTTTGGCCCAAATCACATCCCAGCATTGTTTTTGTGGGCACAATGGGAACTAGAAGCATTATGTATACTGTGTATTGTAGAAATAAATATAATATATCTGTATTGTAAAAAAAAAAGATAAGAATCTTACTTTTTTACTTTAATTGTAATCTTAAAATATAGGGAGATTATAATCTTAGATTATAGGGTGTCAGTGCATTATTTTTTTTAATGTTGGAACTTATTATTCTGAACTGGCCTACTTACAGATGCATGAAAACCAACATTGCTACTATTTTCAATCCAGGATATAAAAAGTCATTTGTGGGAACCCAGTAAATCCCACATATACTTTAAAAAATGTAAAGTATACACAAAGGTCAGTTGATGTCTCTGATAAAGTTTGAGACTTCAAAGAAAACAAATGGAAGTGAAAATATTAGAATATCTCATATATGCCCAAAGATGAATTAGATATGAGAATTCTGGAGTGCATCTTAAAACACCTAAATGTATTGGTAAATAAAAAATGTTTACCACATTACTTTGAAATAAATTTCTCCAAAGATTGGAAAGAGTTGGATATGGTATAAGACCAGAATTATGTGTTTTTACAACATGAATTTTATGTATAGCTTGCCTACATTTATGTCAAATACTTAATTTTTGAAGCTTTTTGGAAGATCCTATCCCTTCCCAAAACTTAATCTTCAGACATTCAGAAAAAAAGTCTTCTTTCCTGCATAAGAAAGATGTGTTTGCTACACAGAATGGTAAAACTCACGTTGGAATTACAAAAGAGAGGGAAGAGAAGGAATATTATACAGTCTGGAAAAAATGGTATAACTGGTTGGATAATAGTAAGAATAAAAAATAATATAAACAAATAAATGTGTGTGTGTGTGTGTGTAAAATGTGTATATATAGTAAAAAAACTGGGAAAGTCGGTGTCTCAATAAGGCAAATATTGTAGTTGTGTTATTTTGTTGTTGTGTTGTTTTGTGTAAAATTCAATAAAAAAAATTTTTTAAAGAAAGAAAGATGTGTTGGCTATCTACTCTGTTAATATTTAGGAAGTTGGCAAAAGCACATTTTGTCACCACCTGTTTATTAATTTACTCCAATGTATAATTCAATTTCAATTGTATTAATGTTGTTTTAGGTTACATTTTGTACTCGTTCATCACAATAAGCTGTTTTGGTGGTTGAAGAAAGGTGTAGAAAGGCAGCATAGAAATTTAGAGATAAATTACATCAGTTAGTATACCCTCTTACAAAAAAAGGGAATTAAATGTTATTAATCTTCTGCTTTTTAAATCTTCCTTATAAAGTGTTCATTATATGTTGGACAGCCAAATGGATGCACCAGTATATCCATTCTCCAAGACCAATGTGATTCAGAAATTATTTTTCCTAGCTAAAAAAGAAAGGATGGTGGGAAATATGCAGTGCAGTGGAACAAAAAACCCATTTGGGAAATCACCAGAGGCAGCTGTTGAAATGCTATTTACTTGGATAAATGTATCCATTTTCCCTCCTGAGCTAGTGACATTAGGTATCACCTCTTCTGGATAGCAAGTGCAAGTAAAAAATAAATAATAAATACATTTAACAAATGGAATTTTAGCTTCGATAGGATATGTACAACTGTATTTCAGTTAAACTAGGATTTCTGCATCTTTAGCACTGTTTAGAAACATCTGCTCGGTTTTAGATTCCCTTTGGATTCCCAACTTCAAAGGGAATATAAAGAATAACAAATATATGTACTGGCATCGAAAAAAATAGAGCAGCAGGAAAGAATTGTCCTTACTTGATGGCTAATGTCAGACTCTGTAGGGAAAACTATGAGAAAATTTCTCAGAGGCTCAGACACTTGGAAAGTGAATCTATGCTATACACAAAAATTAGCCTTTCCTGCTCTAAATGACAGAGCCATACAATGAATTTGGTTAATGTGTGTCTCATATACTTACTGTAAATTTTCTAACAGTCTTACTATATCTTCAGTTCCTTCTGCTAGTTCTCCAACTATTGCTTTTGCAAGCGCACTACTGAAGGTCCAACAATCCTGTTGGACTGAAGGTCCAACAAATCACTATATAAGAAGCCCAGCTCCAACCAAGATAAAACTATAAAAGGACTAAGGAAATGGATGAGTGCCTACCATTTTGAGGGTTCCTTATATAGGCTTGGAACAGAGATGGTATTTGTTTATGAAGCCAATTGACTCAGGTGACCCTTGTCTTACTTGAATAAAGTTTATATATATTAAAAATTTTCAACCAAAGGTAGTCTTTGCTTAACAACGTTTGTTCAGTGACCATTTGAAATTATAATGATGCAACTACAGAAGCCACTTGGCCACAGAAGCCCACCCACAGTTATGACTACATGTGCACTTCAACTCCCTCCAAATGTATCTCTCATCACCTCTGCCGTTTTGCATTCCTCCTCCCACTATATCTCTTTAATGACCTTCACCATCTTCTTCCTCCTGCTGATGAATTGTGCCCAGTCAAAGCAGATGTTGGCTTTTTATAATGGCCACCAAATTCCTTCTTGATCTCTGCCCTTTTGGCTACATTGCTCTCTGCTGCCACTGCCTATCTCTGTCCATCTAGGGCAGGAGTGTCAAACTCGCACCATCATGTTGTTGTCACATGACATATCACAACTTTTCCCCCCTTTGCTAAAATGAGGTGGGCGTGGCCAGCGTGTGACCCATCGGCCCGCGGGCCGCAAGTTTGACACTCCTGGTCCAGGTGAAAAGTCAGCACCAGGATGAAGAAAATGGCAAAGGATATGAACAGGGTACTGGGATATGAACAGGACTAGTGGTGGTAGACTGCAGGATGGCCAAAAGGTCAAAGATTGGGAAGATGGATAGGAGAGCTGAAGTGGAGACACATATGTGGTCATGTGATGTTTCAGCTAACAAGCACTTTATTTAGCTTTGATCCTAAGTAGGATAATTAAGCAAAAAGTACCTGTATAATTATACAAATTTAAATACAAACTACAGAAGCAATATATTGAAAATAATGAGTTGTATCAAGAATAAGGACAGTAACAGAGGTGGGCGTAATGTCCCACTCTCTTCAGCATAAATCCTGACAGTCCTAAATATATTATTACTGTAGATAAAATACAACATTCAAAAATTTTCAACATGTCACAAAACTTCTAACCTAGATATTTTGTAAAAGAAATCACTACGTACTGGATGAATTGAACTGTGACACACGAAAGCTTAAATGGCAATACATTTTAGTTTAACATAGGATAAAAGTCTTTTAAAAAATCCAGAGAGGCAGTTATTTAATCACCAAAGATAACTGAAAACATAAAAAACAAAATAAAATTCTCCACGGTGTTCAACTTACTCATTTACTAGTTTTAGTAAAATCAGTGAAACAGTATAATATCCTGTGTTAAGTTTTCATTTTCATTAAGAATGCATTTACTATAAAAGTAATGTCTATCAAATACATTGTGATTGCTTAATTCATAGTAGGAGTTAAAAACTGCTTCCATGGGAAAAGAATCAGAAACAACGATATGCCGAAATGTTTTGGAAGAAATTGATTGTTTATGCTTATGTCATTTCCCATAGGAAGCAAATTCTGATTCCAGAGCATTCATAGCTCAAGGAGGCTGTCATCCACTTGTTAATATTGCATGAGTAAAATAACATTGTAACAGCATTAAATAAATAATTTGATACAAATTATTCATTAAATACTATCCTATAGTTGCTGCAAATGTGCTTAAAATGCTTTTATGATGACATTTGCTATCTTTTAGCAATATTTAATAAACACACTGTTTTTACAGACCTATTTTGGGTTGTTTCAAACTTATTTTAGTAATTTCTAGACTGTGCAACTGAGACCAGCCCAAACAAGATTCCTACCTTAAATCTATTATTCAAGTAGTTCTTTCAATATGTATTATTTGAAATTGTATTGATGAAATGTTGAATTGTTTTCATTCCCAAAAATGTACACCTGGCTAATAATTTATCATTGTATTGTGAATGAATATAAATACTCCAATAATTCACTACCTTTTGCAGAAATTTGAAACGGTGTTCATGTTTCTGAATTCTTTCCACACTGACATCTAATTAGAGTTCAAAGATTCCAATCAACAACAATAATAAGCTATATTTTTCTCAGAGCAAATGCAAAACCATCTGGTTGCCTAAACAGAAAACTTTGTGATCAGTAAAAGTACTTATAAAGATATATACCACGAAAATAAGGACATCACATTAACATCAAAACAACTGGAGTTATTCTGAATTAGATCACAAAGATATAAAATTGGAAGAAGTACAGAACAAAGTACAGAGATGCTGCTTTGTATGAGTTTTGAAAGAAAGAAACACATCCTAACGTATCCTTCAGAATTATAATAAGAGAAGTGCAAAAGGGATAAAGATGGATTTGTAAGTAAAAACTATACTTGTATAGTAGTCATAAAGTATATGTTTTATATAGATCTATTATATATATATATATATATATATATATATGTAGGGAAAATCTATATATATATATATATATATATATATGTAGGTCTTGGTGTATCTTGTCCCGTCCCTACATCTCACCTTCTTCACCCTGAAAATCTACGAAAACATATATATATATATATATATATATATATATATATATATATATATATAATTTCTGCAAATACAAAATTCTGGAAAGAAAGAAGGAAAGGAAGGAAGGATTTAATCCATCCTATAATTAGTTTATTTGGATTATATTTTTTTCTAATTAATACAATACTTAAATATCATCCAATTTATTTAAGTGGCTGGTTTTAATACAGCACTTCTGTAAAGTACCATTGAACATAAGAAAGAGAGCTGTGGTGTATTTGATCTAAATTCAGCTTAATGAACCTTTAAAAAAATACATTTCAATGTGGTTTATATAATTAGATTATAATAGTAATCATACATATAGTAGCACTTCAAGTACTTCCTCTTCCTTAAATCTATCTTGAGTTTAATATTTGAACACTGGATAGATTCCCAGATAAAATATATATTTAAATGAAATTTTTTTAAAAGATAAATTGGTCAAAAATGGTAAGAAACACATATTCATCACATTTAAAAATGTGATCCAAGGAATAATCTTACAGATGTACACATAAAAGTGGTTCCCATTTCTGAATCTGTTTAGATGCATTTCACATATTAAAATAATTGAACAGCAAATGAATCCAAATATAAAATTCTATATTTCACTTTGCTGATGTCATCTCAGTGTTTCTTGACTTAGAATTTTGCTTAGTTGTAACATGTCTTTCAATCTGATTTTTGAATTTAATCTTTAATTTAGCAATTTATATAATCAGTCATGAATAACATTGTCCTGAATACTTTTTATAAAAAGCAAAACTAATAATATTATGTTACTTGGATTTTTAAATTATTTTTAATTAATTATCCATAGCCTGATTACAAAATGAATTAATACATTGTACATTATAAGTTAAGTGCCTACTATGACTTATCTGAACTTTACTTAAACCACTTAAGGGACTTCTGCTTCTTAGTAGTTCTAGACATAAATTACAAAGAGATATCTTGAATTTTTTCTTTTTTTTTTTTTTTTACCTTTTTCTACATAGGAAAAATCCCTACTTTTTAACTAATAGGACTTTGTTTATATATTATGGAACAAATGTATGTACTCATTTTAACCCTCAAAAATGAAATAACTTCTAAGATGCCAGGTTGTTACTATATATTTATGAAATAAATCTTAATTTATAACAGAAAAAGGAAAATACAATACAATCAAAATAAATTATAAACAATACATTAACTTATCTAATATACAAATGTATAATATATCACTTTACCACCAAGGTAAAATCAAAAGACAAAGATACATGAAATGTCATTAAGATATTAATTACCTACGGGCCCATAAACATGATAAAAATTTAACTGGAAGAAAATCAGTATTCAGAGGGAAGTACCTGTGTAGGAATTAATTTTTGTATCCAATTTATGTGTTTGAGTGATATTCCTAATAAAACTACCACATTTCATATGGCATTGTTTTGGTAAACAATGCTCTATAAACAACTAGTTCATACCTCTAAAATTCTTGATCATCAATACCAGAATATTTATTCAACTGTCTGGGAAAGAAATCATAAAATCATAGGCTCCTGAATAATTTTTAAAGATCTAAGAGTTGGTTGTTCAAACAATATGAAAGCAGTTGCTGGCATTTGAAGAAACATATAATAATGTATTTATATAATAAAATATAGTAATTTATATTACGTGAAACATTATAATCTCTACTTGTATTATTTGAGTTTTCTTTAGGACTGTGGAGGGCTTTAAATTTTATTTTAAAAGATACTTTAAAGTGGGAAAAGTGTGAAGATTGCACCTTTTGCCACACTCTAAAGCAGCTGTATCTGTTCTTATCCTAGCTCTATTATTCTATTTGAAATGAATAGAAGATATTTTAAAAAGTGCAGACTGTGCACATCTAGAGCTTTCTATTAAGGTAATGAAAATCATGGCCAGATTTGTGAGAAAGTCTCAACTTATTTAAACCATTTGTTTTAGTTAGCAAACAGTACTGTTACATAGTAAATTTAGTCTATGATTCACAAGAAAAAAAAATCTTTAATCATATTCCATAGGTCCGGGTAATGTTCTAAGTGCTGCCATAGCTCCACTCTTAATGGCTGTGTGAAGAACGAGGACATAGTTATGGTAATACTTCATTTAAATTATTTATTTTAAAACCCCAAAACATAAGGAAAAAGATCACTGTGTTACAAATGACATAGTCTGTATTAGACAGAAGACATGGCGTGTAAATTACTTGATAAATAATTGAATTACTTAATAAACAATTGAAATTGCTTTGATGAAAGTCTATATAGAACATGCATTTGGGAAGGGTGGCTAAATTTTATGACCAATTTTGCAATAAGTCTCACTATCTTACTGGAGCAAATATTCAGCTGGGTTGCATGAGGTGTATGCAAACATACATACATTTGTAACTGCAACACACTGTAGGTTTCTTTAAACTAGGTATAAACCACTTAATTCCTATTAATTTCTCTCCATCCCAGCTAATAGTCATGGGGAAATAAACATACAGGTGAAACTCGAAAAATTAGAATATCACGCAAAAGTCCATTTATTTCAGTAATGCAACTTAAAAGGTGAAACTAATATATGAGATAGACTCATTACATGCAAAATAAGATAGTTCAAGCCATGATTTGTCATAATTGTGATGATTATGGCTTACAGCTCATGAAACTCCAAATCTACAATCTCAGAAAATTAGAATATTACATGCAATCAATAAAACAAGGATTGTACATAGAACAATATCAGACCTCTGAAAAGTATAAGCATGCATATGTACTCAGTACTTGGTTTGGGCCCTTTTGCAGCAATTACTGCCTCAATGCGGCTTGGAATGGAAGCTATCAGCCTGCGGCACTACTGAGGTGTTATGGAAGACCAGGATGCTTCAATAGCTGCCTTCAGCTCTTCTGCATTGTTCGGTCTCATGTCTCTCATCTTTCTCTTGGCAATGCCCCATAGATTCTGTATGGGGTTCAGGTGAGGCGAGTTTGCTGGCCAATCAAGCACAGTAATCCCATGGTCACTGAACCAGATTTTGGTGCTTTTGGCAGTGTGGGCAGGTGCCAAGTCCTGCTGGAAAATGAAGTCAGCATCCCCATAAAGCTCATCTGCGGAAGGAAGCATGAAGTGCTCCAAAATCTCCTGGTAGACGGCTGCATTGACCCTGGACTTAATGAAGCACAGTGAACCAACACCAGCAGATGACATGGCTCCCCAAATCAACACAGACTGTGGAAACTTCACCTGGACTTCAAGCATCTTGCAGTGTGTTCCTCCCCATTCTTCCTCCAGACTCTGGGTCCTTGGTTTCCAAATGAGATGCAAAAGTTGCTCTCATCAGAAAAGAGGACTTTAGACCACTGAGCAACAGACCAGGTCTGTTTTTCTTTAGCCCAAGTAAGACGCTTCTGACGACATTTGAAGCCCATGTCCAGGATCCGTCTGTGTGTGGTGGCTCTTGATGCACTGACTCCAGCCTCAGTCCACTCCTTGTGAAAGTCCCCAACACTTTTGAATGGCCTTTTCCAGCTGCGGTCATCCCTGCTGCTTGTGCACCTTTTTCTTCCACATTTTTCCCTTCCACATAACTTTCTATTAATGTGCTTTGATTCAGCACTTTGGGAACATCCAACATCTTTTGCAATTACCTTTTGAGGCTTTCTCTCCTTATGGAGGGTGTCAATGATGGTTTTCTGCACAACTGTCAGGTCAGCAGTCTTTCCCCTAATTGTGATTCCTACTGAACCAGACTGAGAGACCATTTAAAGGCTCAGGAACCCTTTGCAGGTGTTATGGCTTAATTAGCTGATTAGAGTGGGACACTTTGAGCCTAGAATATTGCACCTTTTCACAATATTCTAATTTTCTGAGATTGTGGATTTGGGGTTTTCATGAGGTGTAAGCCATAATCATCACAATTATGACAAATCACGGCTTGACCTATCTTGTTTTGCATGTAATGAGTCTATCTCATATATTAGTTTCACCTTTTAAGTTGCATTACTGAAATAAATGAACTTTTGCACGATATTTTAATTTTTCAAGTTTCACCTGCATGCTAGTGGTTTCAAGGTCTTGTTCTTTTAGACAGCTTACAAAAAAGCAGCTTATATTATCAGTGACAGTTCTACATATCTGTATATTTCTAACTAGTAAAATAGCTGTGAACATTAAAAATATGTGACATCGTTAATTTAAAGCCGTAATCCAAAAGATGGGAAAATATTTCATTACACTATTTATTCTGAACAACTCAGACAATTAATCAGCTTGATCTGAAAGGGCAAAGAATCACTAAGTAACTTATATATGAGCACCATGATTAGCACCTGAAATGCTAATTCCCATGAAGTCACTTTACTTTGAGGGATGAGCCATAATTTTCTTGGCTTTGTGCCAGAATTTACCTAAAACTGGATAATTTAAATTGGACTTTTGTTGCTATTGCTGCTGCATTCCTAGGATAGGATAGGATAGGATAGGATAGGATAGGATAGGATAGGATAAGATAGGATAGGAAGGACAGAGTTGGAAGGGGTCCTGGAGGTCTTGTAGTCCAACCCCCTGCTCAGTCCCTATACTATGTCAGACAAATCTCTTCTTAAAAATTTCCAGTGTTGGAGCATTTACAACTTCTGGAGGCAAGTTTTTACACTGATTACTTGTTCTAACTATCAGGAAATTTTTCCTTACTTCTAGGTTGCTTCTGTCCTTGATCAGTTTCCATCCATTGCTTCTTGTCCTGCCTACAGATGCTTTGGAGAATAGCTTGACTCCCTCTTCTTTGTGGCAACCCTTAGATATTGGAACACTGCTACCATATAACCCCTAGTCTTTCTTTTCATTAAACTAGACAAACCCAGTACCAGCAACCATTGTTTATACATTTTAGCTTCCAGTCTCCTAATAATCTTTCTTGCTCTTCTCTGTACTCTTTCTATTTTCTACTCGTTCTTGCATCACCATGAGTCAAATCTCTGGGTAACAGTCTAACCATTTTTACAAACACGCACACACACACACACACACATACACAATTTAAAATGTGGTTGAGAATCAGGTACCACCAATCTAACTTTTCTTTTGCACACTATGATGATGAGTATGGCAACTTAAGGGGTAGAGTCTCATTCCTTTAACTTCTCTTAGAAGCTTGGAGATATGATGATGTCCTTACCTCTCTTGGTCATTCTGAGAAAAAAGAAAACCAAAAGTCAGCTTCAAACTGGTTTATGAGGGATCTGGAATGCGAGGTAGAAGTAGAGTGTATAATTGCTTCAAATTTAGCAAATTTGTTTTAAGAAGTATGCATTGTCTTACCCATATTTGGTATACTCAAATATGTACCTAGGATTATTGTCATCCCTTTACTCAAAACACTATTTTATGTTGATTTCAAATGGAATAGAGAATTTTATAAAGCAAACTTAATTCAGCAATTCAAAATATTAAAGAAGCAGGTTTTCTACAGGAGCTCTTTTTATCACTAAGTGCACCCCTTTATCCCAAGATGTCTCATGATCAAGTCAGAACCAATTGATATAAGCACCAAAATTAAGCTGAAAAAATTCACATTGCAAAGAAAGGGTGAATATTGAATATTCACATTCAATCACTATTTTTACATAAGTCTACAATTTACAAAACTTCATTCATATTTAACTTCCCTTCTTTTTCTTACAGGATTTCATCCAAGACACAAAAGATTTTTCAAGTACAGTTGACACTTTTAGGAAATAGCATATTGTACTTACAAAAGAAAACATTGATCTGCTAAATACAGAGTTTCAAAAAGGAATGGAAAAAGGAAGTTTATGGTTTCTTGCATTTGGAATTTCCTTCTGTATAGAAACATTTTTTAAAAAATAATTGATCTGTATAAAAAAGGAAACAACTATAAAAGTTTTCATTTACAAGTACATAAAATCTAATTGTGTTAATTTCTTCTAAGTACAATAACTATAAATCATCTGA
Organism: Naja naja; assembly: GCA_009733165.1. Lineage (NCBI taxonomy): Eukaryota > Metazoa > Chordata > Lepidosauria > Squamata > Elapidae > Naja > Naja naja. Next base: position 32,297,666 of record CM019152.1, read on the forward strand.
GCATGCAACTTGTCATTTACATTCATAACTGCCTTTAGTTACAGATGTGAAAATGCAGGACTACAAATTGCATAACAAGTTTACAAAAAACAAAACAAACAAGAAAACAGATAGCATATATCCAATATATTTACGTCGGCTCTTAATTTTATAACTTATCTGGTAAATCTCATAAAAGTTGCTGTCAAATGAATATCCAAATTTCCATCATCTTGAAATCCCTTATAACACAAGGGAAACTAAAAAAAAACCTAAATAAAAACATGGGCACCATATGTATTTTCATCCCAATATAAAAATTTATATATTTGCAATATTTAAGAAGTCAATACCTTCTTTTAATGTGAAGAATAAGAGTTTGTACATCTATATATATTATAAATATATGCACACATAATGTGTTTTTTCCAAACCCAATTATTTATTCTGAATGATGTTCTCATTTTAAGAGGGAAAAAAATCTAAACCTGCCACAAAATCAATGAGACTTTTGGATGCAAGAATGTGGACTCCTAATCAAAATGACTCTCAGCCATGGGACCAATTATTCTGGTTTTTACATTAAACTAGGTTTTCAATCCAAACTTCAAATTAAGCTCCCTTTTTAATGCAAAAATTTAGTTGGTAATTAGTCACATGTACAAATGTCTCAGAGATACTTTGAAATATCTTGTATATCCATTAAGGCTATATCAAGAAAAGAATTGAATATTTAGATCCACATAGTTCTTGTTGTTTATGTGATTCCAGTAGAAATGGCTAATGCATTTATTAAATACATGACTTTGATCGCAAAGTCAAAATGTTTTTGATGCAATTGATGCTTTTTTAAAACCACTACTGTGCAGGGAAAAATGAAGAAAGTAAAAAGTAATGTGAAGAAGACAGCATTTTATTTTAGAAAGAACTCTCGCATTATTTGTGTTCAGTTCCATTTTACATTAATAACCTATAGTCAATTTATAGCTGAGGCCTAGCTATGTATTATAAAGACTTCTCAGAACAGACAGGATCAAAATATGAAGAGCATAGCACTTATAATGTACACCACACAGAGCTAACTATCTCTTAAACCATGAAGAATTTTCTGCTTTATTATCTTTATCAATTACCACATAAACTCAATATGACAAGTTTCTGTATCAGCAATAGAAGCCAAGTAATTTCAGTCACAATAGATGAAGCCTACCAAAATTAAAGAAATGGTGCAGAGAACTCTCCAGCAAGTTACAAAACCAGAATTGCTATTATTATTTAACTAATTTAGTAATTCATTTTAGGACAGAAGAATTATTCATGCTTTGTTTCTAGCTTCTAATTGCAAAAATAAAATCCAGGAAGCAGTACTGTATTAACCAACTAATGAAGGAGACTAAATCTTCCTGAGTAATTGCTCTTCAAACTGCTGGAAAGGTTATTTTCTTACCTTATACTATGTCTTCTGCAATCTGACAGTGTCATTCAATCAGTCACTTTAATGTTAGCTGCTCTTTTATTATACAGAATACAAGCAATAATGAAACTGTGCTGATCTGCCTGTCTTCATTCCATATAGTGTCTATATTTATAAACTTATGCTTCTATTTGAAACTATATTTATCTACTCTATCTGCCTACAGTGCATCTGTTTCTCATACACACAGACTATATATATATGTGTGTGTGTGTGTGTGTGTGTATGCACACACACACACATTGCACAGCTCTTAGCTATTTTTCTAAGAGCAACAACAGAAGGATAATAAAAATGTTGAAAGATAGATATGACTAATGTTGTGCATAGAGATAATGCTTACAGTATACACATGCTCAAAAAAACATACAATATCTCACAAATAACAGCAACAAAATAATTTTAACTAAGCGGTGCAGTACTTGGTATGATACAAACTTGCCAGCATCATACATAACCTGGGATTTAGAACTGTTCACTATATAATTCCCTTATGATGTAATTATGGATTGGTGCAAAGCAACAGCTGCTAATTCTTACACAGTTATATCGCCGAGTTACTCTGACTAATCCTCACTGTCACAATGCTAGAAGTACTGGCCATAGCCTCTAATACTACCTCTACATAAAACCATTAGCAGGGCTATGCCAAAGAAACTTGCAGTTTTTTCTCATACCCAATTTGCAATAGTAATTCTTTTTTTAAAAAAGTGTTAAAGATTGCATTTTCATGTAAGATCTCAATCTCAAACTAGGCTTTTAATTACGGACAAAATCTCTCAGTAGAAATCTAATTGTTCACTGGGCAAAAATGGTCATTAACTGTTATAACAATACACAGTACATTGAAGCATTGTTTACTAGCATAATAATATAAACATTAAATTTATATAAATTACTGCTTTTCTTAATGATTGAAAAGGCATTATGATTTGACCTTAAATTGCAATGTCAATACCATTTCTAATCATCCTTCTAGTTAGCTGACTCTAACTAATGGGTTAATTATATATCATGCCAAAATACAACTGATTTTCTTAGTGGGTAGCTGAAAAGTTTTTTTAAAAATATACAACCTCAGAGAAATATTTCACTTAACTAATAAAAAACTATGAATAAAATACAGATTTCAAGATCCCTATATTCTTCAGAATGATCATTTCATATTCTCAGAAAAGAATTGTGGCTTTTACTAAAACAGAACTATAGTTATCTAACTCTTATTTCTTAGAAATTCCTGCAATTAAGGCTGCAAATAGTACTAAGAGATTGGCAAGAAACAATGATATTTTCCAATTTTCCTACTTCTATATATCAAGATTTATCTAAGGATGTGTAAAACATATGTGCACAGACTTACTTCAATTATAGACCATTTATTTTCCATTTCTACAGAGTAATTTTCAAAAATACCAGATAACTATCATACTGCCATTTAATTCATTGTTTTAAATCACTTTTTTAGATCTTTCATATTTCTATAAAATATCATTAATTTTGTGCTTGATAGAATCTGTAAACATTCCTACAAAAGGTATTTAATATTTTTATCAACATAAATGGCAAAAACTATCATTGTAAAATAATAAAATTTAAAACATGATGTTATAGTTAGCTAATTATTAATAATTTTATCCAAATTATTTTATTATAAGAATAATTATTTGGGAGTTTGTTATCTGTTAGTGGAATTACATATGAATAGAAACACAGGACAGTCAAAATATACTGTCCATACAATGTGAAGAAATATCACACTCTTTATTATTTTAAACCAAAACTGTAAAATACACAGCAAAATATGTGTTTTATATATTTTATAAAAATAGGTAACAAATACAATTCACAAACAAACAATCATGAATGCCTATTAGGGGCAAAACATCAGAAATAATTTGTAACATTTAAAGACTTTTAGTTTCTGACTGCATCAATATACTCTCATATTTTAAATACATGTTTATTTAAATATTTTTCCTAAATATCATGTAATACCCATTGATATTAAATGCAATACCCGTTTGTTTATTCAGAGCAACTGAATAAGAGTAACTGGCTATTATATCTATATAATATCCAATTAAGCATATGTAGGATTTTTCAAACTTTGGCCAATTGCTTAGAAGTTCTCTTGAGTTCAGAATAATTTTTGAGTATTAGCTAATGTACGTAAATGAAACACTGAAGAATTATAATCAACTCATGTCTAATAATATGAATTCCCTTTAAACAATTAAGACTGGAAAGATACATAGCTGACTTTAAATATATAAAGTTGCAACTCTATTTTTCATATTGCTGCAGAAGTAGCACCACAAACAATAATCAGGTTTTTAACCTCTAAAAATATCATTCTATACTAGTGTCAGCATTTGGCTATCCATATGGGGCTTTTTCTCTGAAAATTTGGAAAAGTGAAATCTCTTTTTAATTTATCAGTGAAGCTACACATACAGAGGTTCAAATAAGTGAGTGGAGGTCCCTCCCCCAGATAATTTATAGCAAATATAAGAGGAAGGCCATTACCTAAATGACGGAAACCAAAGCAGACCTCTCGACAGATCATCCTGGAAAAGATGCTAAAATCTCTTCAACAACTGATCATTGACACTTCCCAAGAAACAAAAGCTAAAGCCGAAGATATTCATGTTGCAACTTGGCAACATTTTCATATCTCTAGGCACTAGCAGCTTTTTCATGTGCCCATTTTTTTTAATTTGGAAGGATAGCCAACTGTATGCTTTCAAAATATGCTATCCCACTAATGCCCCAACCATTATACTCCCAACTGTACAGAATAAATTAATTAAAAGAAAACAGTAAGAGAAACATTTGTCAACATCAACAACAAAGTTTTGCACCCTTAGGAATTTTCACAGTGACAGAATTTAATAGTTTAGGATGCATAGCTTTTTGGGAACAGAAAGTTCCATTTGAAACAGAAATATCAACAGATGAAGTTCAAAATGGTATAAAGGACTGTCCAAATGGCAAATCTCCTGAGCATTTGTGTGTGTGTGTGTTTGTTTGTTTGTGTGAATTCTATAAATCTTTTCAAGAGTTTATAGTGCTGTGAATACTTTAAGTCTTTCGTTACTAGATAAACAGGCAAAATGGACTCATATGGAATGAAATTGTGTAAATTCTTCATTATATTAGATTATTAAAAAATAATATCATGCTGACAGGCATGATATTGTCATGATATCATGACAATAAATGGTGTATTGTCATGGTGCCTAACTTGTATTATACAAGAATCATTTAAAGCAAAAGGTTTGGGTATAGGGTCTCTTTTCTCATTAATCAACTAATTCACTAACAAACATGGTCTTTCTACAGAATTACACAGAATCTTTCATAACATGAGGATTTCTATTTCTATTTAAGAATTTTACATAAAGCAAATGTAAGTCTTGATATTGTTCCAAATTTAACAAACGCATCCTGATTAACTTGAATGATTCACAACAAAACTGGCGTGGCTGATTTAAAACTAACAATTTACCTTTTGGAGAAGCAAAGCTCTAAGATTAAAGGTCAAGTTATATCCTCATTTTTTTTCAATGCATATATGACATAATTATTAAATCTTTTCTGGACTTTGATGTTGCAGTGCACTAAGAAAAAGCTAGCTGTTTTTAAATATTTTTTTTCTCTTTTGCAAAAGGCCATTCATGGAACTAAAATATCTTAGAGGTCCAGAACACTATATTTAGTTTTAATGTAAATATGACTGAATTGAACATGATGATCATCCAGGAAATGACAGTCAAATTTTCCATGTCAGTGGTACTATGAGAAGTTCACATAGCTAGGAGTGCAAAGCTCATCCAATTAAATTATGTATTCTAAATTGAAACATGGAACAATTGTATATAGCATGGAATGATACCAAGATTAAAGAGCACCAAGATTCCAAAGACAGAAATAAATTATAAACTGTCAGAACTGGAAATTCTATAACTGGGCAGCTGTAATTTGATATGTTTGGAACTGTCTCTGTTTTGCAGAATTCATAACAGCTCCACATGGCAACTTATGAAAGAATGATATTCCACTGTCTTTCCAATCTGACTTGTATCACATATGTTCTGTCTTCTGAAACAATTAGACAACATACCAATGAATCTAACATGATGAATTATAGGAAAAAAGGAACAGATCACTGGGTACATAACAAAGTATACAGTCACCCATATGCAGATAGCAAAATGTTGTGTAATAGTAGAAATATTCAGTTTTTACTCAGAAGAATAAATTGAACTTCAAACTTCTATGTTCTACACTCTAATTTTGTAAATCCCTACAAAAGAAATAGATAATGGAATTATCACCAAGTACAGGCTGTGCCTCATCATATAGTGATGCTGGCCACATGAAAGTATCTTTGAACAATGCTGGTTACCTTGGTTAAGAAATGCTCCCTAAAGCCAGACACAACTGGATAGGAGAACTTTTACCTTTACCTTAAAGGCTACCTGAACAACTTGAACAGTGCTCATTTACCCTGAAAAAGACTTGCCAGGCAACTTAACATGTATTTCAAGTCAACATGGCCATAGTCAAAGTTGACCTATTTTAGTTTTCTAATTCAAAGAAGACATCTGTTCTTAATATTTCTCCCTTAGACTATTGCAATATTATATTCAAAGTATAAATTATTTATTTCTATCTTAACAAGAACCTGAGTCTATTTTACATACCATTCTATCAATTAGCTTAACTTACTGTCGATAAGATTTTTTCATTTGTAATTAAGATATTGTAAGAAAATTACAATGAATATGAATGAATATGAATAATATGCAATATTATTAAAACAATGAGAAATATGAATATATTTCTCTTGTTTTAATAATATTGCATATTATTCCTCAAATCTCTGCTCACTAAACTATTTCCAAGTAATTTTCTGTATATTTTTTTCTGTAATTATAAGGAGGGAGCTTGATTCCTGAAATCAACACTAAATTACTATAGTAGAGTTTCTAAAGGTTTTACATATATTATATGTGTTTTGTATATTCTAAATATTATACACCTAACAATCAATTTAAATAAATTTCTACTTTAGTCTAACTGCTATTGTTCTTAATAATGGGCCTACATAGCCCCATTACATTTTAGAATAATAAGTAATATCTTTATCACAGCAGTACAAAACCTTAACTTCACTTTGTTGTATTTTCTTTTCTTTTAATATTTATGTATTAAATAATCTTACATATCTATCCTATCTTCCAGCCATTTTCTTTCTGGATCAGAAAATTAATAGGCAACTAGATTCATAAATTAAATATAGTTTTAGAAATAATCTAAACTTTTTACCTTTTGTATTTTAGAGATTAAGATTTATATGTCATTTGTAATGTTAATTTTATATTATTGATAGTACTTTTGCATTATATTATTAATACCTTCTTGGTACTGCAGTATCTTTCAGACATCAAAAGAAGGATCATAATAAGTATACAATATGAACATATAGCTATTATGTGACTTTTTTAGAGAGTAAGAAAGTAATTTCATATTAATTACTTTGCTGAATAAACAAGAAAATAAAGCAAATAATTGCTGAAGTAATAAAAAGATTAAATTGTGAAAAAAACAATGAAAGATAGACAGGAATTTCCACATCAATAATGATTATGAATGATTTCATCATGTGTTAGATGTATTAAATGCAGCTACTATCAAAGTCATGCTGTGAAAAATTCAACAATTTTTGTGCGAAAATTCTAATTTGTTACTTATCAGATGAATAAGAAAAAATGAATGAATAAATGAACATATGCAATGAAAGGTTCCATGTAAGGTAACAAGCTTTCTGTCAGCATTCCAAGTAAAAATATCATCTTCCCAAAGATCCATTTTATTAAAGATGTCATATCGGCACATCTGGGGAAACCTGAATCTGAAAGTTTCAGGTTTTCCCAGATGAAAGAAAACCCAAAATCCAACCTCTACACCCAATAGTTTATCACATGGTCCAATCATTACTTCATTCCAAAGTGACTATCCCCAGTCACTCCCATCCAGGTGCAGAGTAAACATGTCCTTGACTTTCTGAGAAAGGAATGTTGTGGCAAATCTTCCACTGCTCCGTGAAATCCCCCTCCCAAATTCCCAGGCACTGAATGTGGCAGTTCAGAAGCCTCAAAGAAAAATGGCTTCCAAGCTGACACTTTCAAGATAGTCAGACAGATAGATGGACAGACAGACAGATATGCATTGTAGCTACTGTAGTTGATGTATGAGTTGAAATTTGCTATGGCTTTGCCAATAGTAATATGAAACAACATAAAAGCAAAATCTATTTCATAGATTGTTCATTGTTACTGGTTGCATTGTTTGCCCCGTCGGTACCTAGTTTTCACACAGCAAAGCTATCTATGGATAATGAATGAGGTGTTTATTTTTCAGTTGTCTTGTTATAGAACTTGATCCTGTTTTGGAGTGCAAAGGCAGTGACTAGCCCATGGTTATCCGGATGGGCTTCTGTGCCCAAGGACAATTAGAACCTAGGTTTCTTCACTTCTAGTCCTGTACCTTACATGTTATACCAAATTTATTCTCATGAATGCCCATAAATTCATATATAATACTTGTTTCAATCACACTGCTGAAAAATAGACTTCAGCTATTCTCAAATTTGTTTGAAAGAAAAAAGAAAGCCACATGTGGAGTCAGCTTTCTGAGCAATGGCTCCTTTGGTATAAGTGTTTCCTTAAAACATTGTCAAGCTAACACTAATTAATAAATTGATGAATAATGAAAAGTAGCATGTAAGTAAAGATTAGAAAGGGTAATTTGTTAACTTTTCCAAATCAACAAATCTACACCAGGTCTAATGACATTTGGAAGAACACTGAAAATATCGTTCCCAGAAATTTTCTACATTCTCTCAGGGAAACTAATTCAGACTCTGCAGATTTCCAGTTTCCTGAACACTGTACACAGTAACCTTGGAGACTATAACTTCATTAGTTTCTGTCATTTGCATTTTGGTCAATATAGACCTACATGTTCCCATGTAAGAACCGAAAACATTGCTAGACTTTTACATCAGACACATAGATATTCATACTTTTTAAAGTCATCTTTAAAAATTTATATATGTCTGCAATTGCATGAATGTGCACAAACACCTACACACACGCACATCTTTTAGATATTCATTGAGCCAAGTGAAAAAGGCAATTGTTTTTAACAATCAAATTTCTTCTGTTCACCTCAAATACACTCAGTTTATTTCACCAGCTGTTAGTCCATGTCAATATTCCACATTTTGCACTTTTATATTACATTTTGTCACAGATCTATAAAAAGTTTGCCAGACAGAAAAGCAAAAGCTTGCTTTGCACATTACTTCCCATTTTGTAGAGATGCAAAGAGACACTGTCTGTCACAAAGTGTTCCAAATGTTCATAAGAAGCTCTGATCCTGGTTGCTGTGAAGTCCCAAATTAGCTTTTTAGAAGGCAATTATATGCATCAGGTGCATTAGATCAGAATCAAATCTTCACCGTTGTGTATGCGAAATACTATTTTTTACAGCGTTAATGTTATGAATATCTGTGAGATTTCACAAGATAAATACCACTGACTGCTTTAGATCCAGAAAACTCATTAAGAAGATAACATGTCTACACAGTTCAGAAATATACAGTGTATTTCCAGCACACTTTCTCCACTTTCACCCACTTAAATAGGTTGTTTGGGTTTAAAAGCAGTAGGAAACAGAAGTCCAACAGGGGAGACTGGAAGAGGAAAGGAGGAGCACAAAGATGCAGAAAAAAACAACATATACAAAACCAAACAGAAACAACAAATGTTGTACAAGATGTTTTGCGATACACTGTAGTGTTTACCTGCACACACACTAGTGTTTCAAAAGCAAGCAATAAAAATGCCCTATACAATCCATATCAATTTGGCAATATATATTAGTAATTATAAAAAAAATTATGATCCATATATTTAGATTGTAGACAAACTAGATTTTAAGGGTTCTAGACAAAATCCCCAACACAGAACTGATTTAATTTGAATATATATTTATAAATTTAAAATTAATATGCAGATGTCATATGTTTAAAGGTGTCACGTGTTATAAAATAATCAATATGGTCTTTCTTTGTCTAATTTAGCAAAACCTGTATAATTTAATGAATTATAGTTAATTTTATTACTATGTTCTTATAACACAGAAATATGTTTTTTCAAAACTGGTGGAGAAGCATTGTTTCTACATACAGGTTCCAAGATCGTTGTTCAGTTTTGGTATGGAATTATTGCTGTATCATATTATAATTATAACAACATAATAATGATGTTTTGATAACTGCTATTCTTAGTTTACTATTGCCTGGAAAATTTGAATTTCCTCTAATACCTTTCACTAGCCAGGTCAGTGTTAGCAAACTAGCTACTACGAAGATAAGAATCAGAAACATAAATTTTAAAAAAACATTAAAGATGGCATTAGAGATCTGTTGATACATGCGACAAACATTAGATACTAGTTCAGTGAATCTTGGTTTTGTGTACTTCACAAAAGTACAATGGTATCAAGTTTTCATTTGGACTTGAGTACTATTTAACAAACCAATGTTTGCTTATTAAATAGATTTTTTATTACAAATATATTTCTTACATATTAAGATCAATGGTATCAATTGACCAATAGGTACAGGTTTCTATTAATTGCCTTAATTAGATGTATTTGGATGATATAACATTGAAAATGATTGAAAAACTGATTTGGATTTGGTGCAAATCAGAAAAAGGTTGTGATTGTTTTAAGAAATTCATTCCTTAAGCACCTTTTTTCATTCTCATGTAGAGATCAACAACAAACAAAAAACAACAACCTTTGACTATTTTAATCAACAAATGTACCATGGTTTTGCAAGGTCCAAAATATTCTATTTTCAAAGCAATCACAATCCAAATAGATATGTACACAAGTAGTGCTTGACCAAGGGGCCCTAGCTGAACATTAGGTTAATAGGTAACACAAAGAAATACACATTATGTCTCTAGAACATAGCACAATTTTAGTCTTCTTAACATTGAGGACAGTTGATATTATACAGATACCCTCATGAGACATATGCTGAAATCAAACCACTCTATTCTGAATCTCTTGAGTTTCATTTTAGCAGCAGAATATGTTTTGGGAAACTTACACACATAGAGTTTGTTAATAAAGAAACTATTAAATAGTCAATCATTTTCAAATAATATTCCCCACATGAAGAACATCATCAAACAAATGAACAGCAATAAAACCTTCCTCTATATCTTCTCAGCTATAATGTGTTTCCAATACCTAGCATGGAGCCTGGTTATTTGAAGTAACCTTTCTCCATACATTTCTGTCAATTTAGTCAGTTCAGCTGGAGGGGGCATATTCTAGGTTCCATCTATTAAGAAGTACCATCTTATGGGACCAGGGAGAATATCTTCTTATTGATGGCTCTTGCCCTGTAGAATATACTGCCAAGATTTGTATTGTTCCTACCCTTCTAATTTGTCATAAACCGATAAAGATTCCCAAACCTTGAGAAAGATGGGTTTTGACACTTATGTTAAGTAACAAATTTGAATGTTTGTAGCTGACAGCAGAATGGTCAGAGCACAGAATAGCAGTTCTGGAATTGTATTTCCAATAGATCATACAATTATTATTCCAGGATATGTGGCTGAATTTTCTCTGTGCTCATAGAAGAGAAAATAAACTTTCTAAAATTATTAATATATTTGAAAAACACGAATATATTGAAGTAAATGTTATTTTAGTATATTGGATTTTTAGTTTTTAGTAAAGTCAGTTGCAGGATTCTGACTGCAAGTTAATCTATTAAATATCAAACCAAACACTGTTAAACTATTACCTTCACATAAGTCGATTTCAAAACCTGATTTACCTTGTACATCAATATAATTGGTGGTTAGAAAAGAAGAGAATTATGATTTGGACATAATGTTCCTTGCCAGTGAAGCACAAAGGACAAAAATCTATATATTCAAATTGCCAATCTAGGTCATCAACATCACAAGTGTACAATTGATTTCTAATGTAGATTAGTCCTTATAAGAAGATAATTTGATGGAATAGAGCCATGATGGTGAACCTATGCCACGCATGCAGAGCCATTGCCTGTTGCTCTTCTGGGTTCCAGCACATACATGTGTTCAGGGGAGCTGGTTTTCGTGCTCACAGGAGCGCCGGAAACTGGAAGAGCAGCTCCCCAACCTGCATGCGTATGCCAGCCGGCTGGTCTTCACATGCGCATGCATGTTAGTAACCGAAAGACCAGTGGCTGGCACACACATGTGCACTGGGAAGCTAAGCTTCTGCTTTCCGGTGCTCCCACACATGCATTGGGGAACTACACTTTCAGTTTCCAGCACACGTGCACACGCTCCCATTTCAGCACTCAGTGCCAAAAAAGGTTCACCACCACTGGAATAGAGAATCAAAGGATGAGAAAGCAAAACAAAACAAAAATACAACAATTTTCACAGATATTTCAGTTGACTGTGGCAAGTTTAATTTACATATATGCAGATTTGTCACAAAGGCAGTGTTTTAAAAAAGAGAATTGGTCATTTGTACATAAGAGAATAATCTTTAAAAAATACTGCCACTTGTTATTTTTTGTAGGTATTTGTATTAAAGTAGGTGTAATATTTTCAAAAGTTGTCTGTTTTATTAAGATCAAATTGCAAAATGTTTTAATCAAGGAACTTAATAAGAGGATGTGATGGTGCAGTGGTTGGAATGCAGTATAGATAGTCTTTTACATACAACTACCAATTTAGCCCAAAATTTATGTTGCTAAGTGAAACATTTGTTAAGTGAGTTTTGCCTCATTTTACAACCTTTCTTGCCAGAGTTGTTAAGTGAATCAACTATGTTAAATTAGTAATATGGCTGTTAAGTCACTCTGGCTTCCCCATTGACTTTGCTTGTCAAAAGGTCACAAAAGGTGATTGATGACCCTGGGATACTGCAACTGTTATAAATATGAATCAGTTTCCAACTGTCTGAATTTTGTCACATGACTATGGGAATGCTGTAACAGTTGTAAGTGTGAAAAACTGTCATAATCACCTTTTTCAGTGGTGTTGTAAACTTTCAACCATCACTAAATGAACTGTTCTAAGTTCAAGACTACCTGTATTGCAGGCTAACTGCCCACAGCCTGGAATTCAATCTGGATGGGGCTCGAGGCTGACTTAAACAACCGTGAGTACCCAGATTGTTGGGGGCAATACCCTGACAATGTAAACCACTCAGAGAGTGCTGTAAGGCATTAGGAGGTTGAATTAATTCTAGTCTATCCAAATTATATTGTGCAATCTATATGTACTTCAGAGCAAAGTTAATTCAAACGATGAAAGTTTTGTTAAGCCAACTTTTAGAATCAGGGTCAAAAACCTTCTTCCATGAGTACATAATCATTTTTTTAAATCATTTTTTTGGCAAAAGATCCAGTTTTATACATGCAAATATCTTCATAGATTAAAAGATTTCAGATTTTTGGAATATAGTTCATAAGATATTTTTTTATATTTATATCAACATTTTTAAACCTTGTTTTCCAAGAATCAGATTTAACCATAAAGAAATACAAATGGAGATGTGCATAACATACGTACCAAAGTTCTCTAAAATACATTACATGTCCAGCACAGAAAGTATGGGAATCATATTTAAAATAAAATCATATTTTTCATAATGTTTAGGTCTTCAGAAAAATTTATTAAAACTTGTAGTACTTATAGGATACACCTATTCTTTAATAGATGATATAGTATTCTCTAATTCAAATTATAAACTGTCCAAATTTATTTTTGAAATTCTAAATCTTTTATTAATAATATATGTTCAGTAAAGGCCTTTTCTAACTAACACACACACACACACACACACCACACACAGTGGAATTTCAAAGGATACTAAGTTAACAAAATGAAACTGTGCATCGGAAGTGTTTTAACTGTACTTAAAATTCTAGTAAATTGTACTACCTTTGTAGAACAACAAACATTTTTAGTTTCATTATTTAACTGAATACGAGTAATGATCTATTCATTTACATGACCAATATTAACAAACAAGCCTAAAATTAAAACTACTATCATTGTGAGAAAGATTTCCTAAATATTTAAAGATTTAATCATTAATTTCTCAATTTGTTCAAAATATTTAAAAACCAACTTAGGAACTGCTCTCAAAATTTCTACCAACTTGAAATAAAATTCAGTCCTGGAAAACTTAAAAGTATTTATGTCATCTTAATATCTTCTTTTACTTGAATTTTGAAATGTTTTTATTCACTAAACAGGGTAGTTTTGTAGGGTTCACAATCTTCAGGTATTTAATAGCATCTGAACTATTTATGAAACTGAATATTTTCCCCACAATCTTTGGAACCTTCCTTCCAATTCGCATATTTGTCTCACTCTATAGTTCTATAGATTATTACTAATCATTAAAAAAACCCAAAATATAACCTTCTTGTTATAAAACATATTCAAATGTAATTACAGAAATTACTTTAACATATTAATTATTAGGAATTTTTCTCACAGGTGGAAGTTCCAGAATTTCTCAGCCAAAATTGAGGTCCAGTTACCTGTATTGAAGTCAATGCATTTCTAAGTTGTTATGATTTGGAAACTGTGTTCTAAAATAGATATGTATGGGATTTTAGATAAATAATATAGCCAATATAGTATATATTTTTGTAGTAATATAAAGTGGGATTCACCAGTAGGCAAATAGGATCCACTCTCATGTCCCTGCAGTTAAATTTAATTTCTAGAAATTGTTTATATTTTAAGAGACCGATTAGGGCTTTTTAAATCCAAATAATTTAAAGTTGCCTTATAAGAGCAAAAAAATTATTAAAAACATAGCGTTCATATTCTTTTTAAAAAAAATATTGCTATTTTGCACCTTCCTGTTCTCTTGATTTCCTTTTAAAGCTGTCTTTCACCAAGTATTTCAAGGAGAAAATGCTAAATAAAGATCACAGCCTGTTTCATTGTTCTTCTTCTTTTTATTTTCCTTTCTTGCATTTGTGCAATGTTATGGCACCTATTAACTACCAGTGTTTTTAGAATGACATTATACAAGGTGCAGGCTGTACCACTGTGCCCTAAAAATATCAACAGCTGCATTAGTCTCACAATAATTAATGGCAGGCATTATGCAAATGACAAGTTTTTCACTGCAAAATAATGACATTTCTTCATTTTAAACAGAGTTATGCAAAACAATGAATTGGGAATGATAAATCGCAAAGGAGAATTAAGAAAACCGTAGTGTTCTTGCTCAGACAGGCCAGCAAAATACTGAGAAACAATTTAGGATTCATTGATTGTTTTCAAGGCTCTATTAGCAGATAAAATCATAAATAGGCAAGCAGTCAAACCTATATGAGGTTTCATCTTCCATTATTTGCAAAAGGATTCTACTTAATTGCAAGTCAACATTCAATTTTTTTCTTTATTAATTTAAAAAATCATTCATTCAGAAACTGAAATCATCAGGAAAATTAAAAGTTTCTCACGTCATTCTTCTACACTTTAACTCATTTCTTATGCAAGCTTCACAATGTATAGCAATTACTGCCGCTCAAAATAACAAAGTCATTTTCAATCTACTTTTTGCTTTGTATTTAATCATTTTGGAGCATTTTTCTCTTATTCAGCAATAGATTTCAAAGCAACAGGAGAAATGAACTAAGCAAAAAGTCTTCATTTTTCATTTCAGGATACAGAAAACTGAAGTATAATTTTCTAAACATACAATGAAAAAAATTGTCTCTACACCAGTAGGATGTAGGCTTATTTGTCTACATTACTTTGAATTCAGTGAGAATTTCTCCCAAAGAAGTGTATAGAAGTTTGAAACTAAAAAATGTTGAAGATAATTTTTATGGTAATTTTTTCACATTTTTTACAATTCATATATGCATTGTAATTGAATCCTTCATAGTATGTAAGTTGTACTGAAATATAAAAATAATAATGGTGGAATATATTTTAATAAATAAATAAATAAAATAAAAAATAAAAATATCAATGCCTAAAATTGTGCAAAAAGAAACCATAAAGAAACTGTAAAGCTCTTTTTTGCTTTTGTTTTTTATTGATGGTCACTAGAAAATACTTAATATTTATACTGTACAGGGTGTGTAAAACTTTTCAGCTCTGAAACATTTCAAGTTTGAACTAGTTGTTTCAATCTTAAAGGAACTTCTGATGCTATTCAGACTATTTTAGAAATGTTATTATCTCAAAATAACTAATGGACTATTTCCAGACTATTCAAAACTGGGCTACATATCATATACAACAGCTATTTTAAAGTTGAAATTGGATATCTGAATTCAAGATATTTTATTTACCACTAGAATATAGTATTGCTTCTACACTAACTATGCTTGTAATTGTCTATATAATATTTCTGTATTAACTACAACTGGCTAACCAGTAGGTTGGAAGCCAGCAGATACCTTCCATTGTGCTTTCAGGACTTTTTTCTCTCTCTCATGACTTAATTATTTAAAAATTGATTTTTAAATTGAAATATAACATGGCAATATTTCTCATTTCCATTGTACCATTGCTTCTGGGCAGAGGTGGTGTTCAGCAGGTTCTGACCAGTTCTGGAGAACCGGTAGCGGAAATTTTGAGTAGTCCGGAGAACCAGCAAATACCACCTCTGAATGCAGATTTTACAGTATCCTTCCCCTGCCATGCCCACCAAGCCACAGAACCGGTAGTAAAAAAAAATTGAATCCCACCACTGCTTCTGGGTACTGTTACCATGTCCTTCTTTTTGTCTTCATGTCTCCATCTGCTAAGCATAGCATTAAAATCAATTATTGTCAAGATTTTACTTACTAAAGCTTATCTCTTTTTCCTCAGCTACTTTCCTCCATGGCACAGCACTTCCCTAACAAGTGCTAACTGGAAGTTAACCAACACCACTCTGTTACCTTAATTAGTTGATTAAAACCCTATCAGGATGCATCATTACCTGAAGCTAATAAGAGGTTAATCAGTTACACACTAGTTTGGGAGGATCCAGGGTCGGGCTGGAACAACCAGAACCACAATGCAGAGTTCAAACTAACTACTTTTTAATGTTCTTTCTATAATACAGGAATCTCCCCAGTCTGGCAGCTCTCATTTGAGAATAATTAGATGAAGCCCCAAGGAATTCAGGGAGGTAGGTCTGGTTCTGGACCTTTTACAGTTGCATAGTGATTCTGGACTAGTTCCATTCTTAATCCCTCCTCCCTGCGAGGTGGATAGTTCCCAACACTAAGCTTTTTTCTCTGCCCATTGCTCCTCCCTCTTTTATCTGATCTTTCCTTAGGCTGCATCCCCCCATCTTTTAAAGTCATCCTCAGATTTCACCACTTAATGGCTCTAGCACATTACTGCGAGTGAAAATCCAATCTGACTGATACTAGAAAAAATAGTTTCATGTAATGTAGCTTTTCTTTTATTTATTTGTTTGTTTTGCAGTTTTTTATTCAAATATCTGGTAAATGTATTCTGGGCTCCCGATGAGTCCAAAGATATTTTTTCAAGTTTTGCAAAATAATGCTATATCTGAAACCTGCCTAACGAGAAACGAACAAACAAAAACAAAGAAAGACTGGAGTTTTGGAAAGCAGTATAGAAAATCAGAGAAGATACTTGGAAGCAGTCTCACCTGTTTGCCTTTCAGTAAAAGGATATTTTGAACTGAATTCCTTATTGTCATTGTACGTATATACACAGTATTCATACAACGAAATTCACATAACAGCAAGAGACAAGACTCAACATGCACACACACATGACAATCTCCAAACACCTCCCCACTCATCAAAATTCCCCGCCTCCTAAAAACACCCAAGCATCCACACAACAGACCAAGTAATACTGTCCAACAGCTCACTTATGGTGGTTCTTAAGTTCCTTGTTAAGTGCAATTATAGCTGTGGGATAAAAACTATTCAGAAATAGTGGTCTGAGTCTTAATTGTTCTGTATCTTCTGCCAGAAGGCAACAGTTCATAAAGATTGTAAGCAGGATGGGAAGAGTGATTGGCTACACCTATCATTTCTAAAATTTTGTGAATCTATGATCCTACGCTCGCAAAGTAGACTATTTGTTAAAGCTTCTTATTTCAAAGACTGTAACTGAATTAAGTAAAAAAAAACCCTCTTTGTTCCTTTGTCTTTCATAAAGTCTAAGTGAAAAAGCAAAGTTAGACTTGTTGCCATTAAAAAAATATCAAATACATGTTAAGGTAATATTTTAATTAGGCTAACCAATAGGCTAAGAGTTAGGTACACGAAACAAGAAACGAACAGGAATATTGCTAACTAAAAGCTTAAATCATACCGCTTATTATAATTTTATAATTTTAATTATAATTTTAATTACAATTTTAAGATGCAACGTTAGAGGACTAGTAGGCATTCCTTTTACATTTCACTCCAGAAATATAAATTTCTGAGACAATGAATACTTTTTGGAAAAGTTTTGAGAGGACTTACATAAGCTTGCTGTTGAGGTTGAGCCTATCCATTCACCAAGTAACTATTGTTTAAAATATATATCCTATATTTCTTCCAAGAGCATAAGGAGATATTTATAACATTTATTGATACTATTTTTTCACAAGGCAATCTTGATAGTGGCTTCAAACAAAAAAATTGAGGATCCATTTTCTGAAGCAGCGTTCAACTTTATGGGGAATTTGGGGTCAGTAAAAATGAGATGAGGGGAGGGGAGGGGAGGAGAGAAGCAGAGGTAGTATTCAGCCAGTTCTGACAGATTCTGAGAACCGGTAGCAGAAATTTTGAGTAGTTCAGAGAACTGGTAAATACTAGCTCTGGTTGACCCCACCCACACCTCCATCTATTCACTGCCCCCCCAAGGGGGGGCAGTGGTGCAGGCCTTGGTGGTGCAGGCTGTTAAATGCCTAGCATTTAAGTTTCAGCTGCCTGCAATTAGTGCAGGCTCGAATCCCACCAGGCTCAAGGTTAACTCAGCCTTCCATCCTCTCGGGGTAGGTAAATTGAGGACCCAAGATTGTTGGGGGCAATAAACTGACTTTGTAAAAATGCCGCTTAGTAATAAGCAGGCATATACAATGGAATGAAGGCTCCTGCTGAGCGCATTGGGTTGTATCCCCCAAAATACTGTAAGCCGCCCTGAGTCTCTGGAGAAGGGTGGGATATAAATATGAATTTTTAAAAAAAGTTGCAGCTGATTGTGCAATCCCAGCTGATCAGTTGGGTCTTCTTTTGTTGCCCTGCACAGGAGAACGGAGCTGGAAAGCAGGTTAGTGGGGTGAAGAGAATGGGGATTTTACAGTATCCTTCCTCTGGAGTGGGGTAGAAATGGGAATTTTAGAGTATCCTTCCTCTGCCACACTCACCAAGTCACGACATACCCACCAAGCCACACCACGCCCACAGAACCGGTAGTAAAAAAATTTGAATACCACCACTGGTGAGAAGAGAAGAGAAGAGAAGAGAAGAGAAGAGAAGAGAAGAGAAAACAATAGCATACTCCCTGAGTATATGCTTAAACCTGGTGGCCCAAAAGTTATGTGTTACAGTTTTCCAAAACTACTATGCACAAATAGATTTTTTTTTAAAAAAATCCCCACTTATATAATTTATTAGCTACTTGAAATATCTTGCAAGTACATTGAAAGGAATGATTCCATCTTCTTTTTCCCATGATTCACTTTATTAAGGTGACCAATCATCCTCCTTTAGGGAGGACAGTCCTTCTTTTGTAAGTTCTGTCCTCTCGAAAAATGTCCTCCTACATGTCCTCCTTTTTGATATTTGAAGACTAATCTGTAAATCTCTGTATTTGATCGATGCCGAGCTGAGCCGTTGTGTGTGATGTGATGTATTTGTATTTGACATGACAATTCGTCAAGGCTCGGTACAGTGCGGCGAGACATGATTATGAGATGCATGTGCTCCACACAGGAGAAATGTTTTGAGAGAGTGCGCCGCACACAAGAGTGCGCCGCGTGCAAGTGGTTTTGCTTTTTTTCTTCAATTTCTTTGTGTCCTCCTTCTCATTGTAAAAAAGTTGGTCACCTTAACTTTATGTCATTTTAAATCCTCTATATGGAGGATTGTCAGATATGTCAGATTGGAAACCTCAGAAATTCCAGTCTGTGCTGGCATACTAGCTGGAAAAAATGAAACTTGTAATCTAACATATTTGGAGGGTGCTATTTTGGAGAAAATTGTTTGCATTACATAGTTAGGGAAGGGACAGGTAGGAGAATGGTTCTTGCTTCTCATTATGAAGTTAATAACATTTTGCAGTTCCCTTAAATAAAATCCAGCCTATGCTAGATCAATAAGAATGATGCCTATTTCCCTAATGGCAGCCGATTGCCATTTGCTATTCAAATCAGACTAGATAAATTACAGTACATGTCAAGGAACAGACCAGTGAATTAAGACAGGCCTCCTGAGGACCAGCGATATTATTAATCTTTTAAGACACTATCATATTTCTTCTTGACAGTGTGCGTAGAGGCACAGACATGCTGCATCCAGATTGAAATATCAGCTGCTGCTAAAATCAATAGCTTTAGAAACAATAATTCTCTGGCTGCAATGCCCTCAGTAAGCAATGTTCAGGTCTGTTCTACATCCCATCTCCAAATTAACATATTCATCAAAAAAATAAGCCCAAAGATGTAAATCCAAATGTCAGTCGTTGAGAAGCTGTAATGCTCTGACAATACTGTCCCAATGCTAATTCTGTACATGGAAGCAATTCCAAGAATCATTGCATGATTCTCAGTGTCCACCAAGAACATTTTATAATCCTGATACACTCCCAATTAACACAATATTTGGACACACACCCAAAGCTCCTGCTAGTACAAGAAAGATGATTACATGAACCCCAGATGCAGTGTTAGTGAAGCAGAATGTGAGACAGGAAAACCATCAGATTAAAAATTGCCTTCCATGTTGGCAACAGTGAAGAATATTTCAAATTATGGTAGCATTTGTGCAATCAGGCAGTCAAAGTTGCTAGGATTACTTCTCTTTTTTTAAAATATTAAAGAGCTTTTGTGTTACCTTAGGAACTAAAACTATAGTGTATCTTCAATAAGCTGCATCTCACTTGAAAATTTTACACCTGGTGATAATAAAAACAAAAGTTTAGAGACTGCAGTGAAGGGTCATGTGTGTACTGCTTAATTGTTGGTCTCCAAATAGTCATAAACACAGATTTCTATATATTCCTCTATTTGTCAATTTTGGACACTAACAAGAAAATCAAATAATCTGGGAACTAGAATAGCTAACTAATAAGAAAAGATTATAATGGTTTGGATGTTTAGCTTAATAAAAAGGAAAAGGAAATATATTACTGATGTATAGACTGAACCATAGATGACATACGAAGTGGTGGGGAAAAAAATAAAGCTTTTCCCCATCTTTCACAGGTAGAAAAGCTTAGAGTTTCTGATCATTAAACTCATCACTAAATTCTCTAGTGATCTTAGGGGAATAGGGAAAAGCCTAACTCCATGACTATCATATTTCTAATTGAACATTACATAACATTTTCTTTTTTCTACGTGTCTTGAACTTATCCAATGTACACAGCTGTCACACTTCAGATTTTCTGTACCTGAACATGGTTCCTATGAATGTGCAGTAAAAATAAAATTTAATATTTCACTGTACTCTTTGCTGGTTGGATCTTGCTTTGATGGAACTGGTTCAAAAACATGCAGTGAGTATGATCAGAAGATTAAAAGCTAAATATTATGACTGAAGAGTAAGAGAAACAGGGACTTTTGTCCTTGGGAAAATGCTCCTGAAAGAAGCTATGACACCTTGCTTACAATACCTGAAAGTTTGTATTGTAAAGAAAGCCATGCATATAGTACAATTACAGGCATCCCCAACTTAAATTTTATAGACTTATCAACACTGCTTTGGAAAAGGTGTTTTAGGACTAGTAAAACATTTCTGGCTGTCATAAAATGTTGTGCCCCCTCCCCGCATAGTCAAATGACCCTGTCTCAGATGTTTGGCACCTGGCTTGCCTTTATGATGGTTGCTATATTCTGGTGACGTAAACATGGTTTGTTTTTTTGCTTCTTGCTGGTTTCTGACAAAAATGGCTATTCAGAAGAATAGCTTTGTTTAACAAATACACTGTTCATTTAACAGCCATATTATTTGCTTAATAACTGTGATAATTTGCTTAATAACCTCTGTGGAAAATGTCAGGAAACCCCTTGTTCAATCATGTGGGTGCCTCAACTTATAACCACAACAACTTATGATCAGATTTCTGATCCTAATTGTGGTTGTCAGTTGAGGATTACCTATATTTAATTTGTTTAATTAGATTTTATTATAATTGGATTAGATAATGTGATAAATGTTGTATTTATTGTATATATATTTCTGTGTAAGCCGCCCCAAGTCCCCCCGGAGATGCGGTGGCATATAAATCCAATTAAATAAATAAATAAATATATCTCAGAATGGAGGATATGACATAATGATTAAACTACAGTATGACCGATTCAAGATTAGTGTTAGGAAAAATGCTAAAAAATTCGGTATTTTCTATAGAGGTGGTAGAATTCCTTTTAACAAAAGCATTCTGGCAGTGGCTCAAAAGTATTCCTATATTTGGAAATTCCAAAATTTGGAAATTTATTTTTGTATTGTTTAGGGGACTGGATTCAAAGGACTGAATGTTCTCTTCCAACTCCAAGGAACTCCGCCCACTATTCAAAAATATTTGTCATTTATTTTTATAACAGGGTATAGCTTTTGATGTCCACATAAAAGTTAGCAATGAAATTTATTATTGAAAGAATAGTTAAAACATAATTTTAAGACTAGACTATTTTACTAGAAAACTGGGTAACCAAAAAATAAGAAACAAAACAGTAAAATAATTCAACAACTTCTCCATAACTGTTTTATTTTTTGATTATCCAGTTTTCCACTAATTCTGATTCAATAATTCTGAAAGCCTTACAGATATCTCAATTCAGTATTAAAAGATAAAGCATGCAAACATTAAACAAATGAAAAATACATCCATGTTTATGGTTATCTACCATGTTAGCAAAGATGGAGTTATTCTCTATTCCACAGGGAGAAGGCAGAATAGGAGGGTGTCACCATTTTTTCTGAGTGTAGAAAAGCAAAGTGAATCTTTTCCATTTCCACTAGCCCAACAGTTTATTTATCAAATATATAAGTTCTAATCCATAAAAGTGACAAAATCCATTTTCAGTTGCATCTGGAAGCCAACTGGCAATCACACATATTACTTTATACCAGATGAAGCTTCATACCTATAGTATGATCTTCAACAGCAGACCCTAGCTGAAATGAACCTGACACACCTGTCAAAGATGACATTACCCAATATTTTGGGTGATATGGCTGTATTCACCAATACCCAGTCGCAAGTGTTCCTATTCAGAATGGCCTATATTATGGAGTGTGGGGGGGGAGACAGATAATTGTTTTTCTTTTGTTCAGGACAGGTATGTATGACAACCCAGAAAATTATACACTTTCCAAAATTTTAGTAGCCAAGTGCAAAAACTTTGCCATCAATGCCGTAACTAAACAAATTTGAATACTGCAAACATGAAACAACAAGGAGATAGTAATTTTTGACAGATGCTTTCAATCCAGAATAGTCTGCAGCTGAAACAGACATGGAGTCATACAAAGACTTTTCAAGAAAGAATACAAACCATCTTTTTTGTAATATGGTAACCAAAACTGTTTGCGATATTCAGGTGTGGCCTTAGTAAGGCTTTATAAAACTGTACTAATACTTCACATGATTTTAATTCTATGCCTCTTATACAACGAAGGATTTATTAACTTTTTTGGTGGCAGCTGCACACTGCTGGCTCTATTTAAGTGATCATTCACTAGATCTCTAAAGTCCCTCTCACAGTTATTGTTTTTGAGCCATATTTTCACCTAATCTGTATTCATACCTTCTTTTTTCCTGCCTAAGTGTAAAACATTGCTTTTCTCCACATTAAATTTCATTTTGATGGATAGGGCCCATTTCAAGTCTGCCAACATCTTTTTGGATCCTGACCTTGCCTTCTGGGGTGTTGGCTATTCCTGATAGCATAGTATCATCTACAAATTTCAGCACAGTATCATCTGAGGGAATACAAGGGGAATTCCCCCATCTAAGTCATTTATGTACACTTTTTATGTACACTGAGAGCACGTGCACCAAGACAAATTCTTTGTGTGTCTAATCATACTTGGCCAATAAAGAATTCATTCATTCATTCATTCATTCTGAAGATATTGAAAAGTACTGGGCCCAAAATGGAAACTTGTGGTACCCCACTGCTTACTTCTCTCCATGTAGATGTAGTATCATTAAGGATGACTTTTTGAGTACAGTTTGTTAGCCAGTTACAAATCCATCTGGTGGTGATGCTGTCTATCCCACATTTTTCTAGCTTACCAAGAAGTAAGTTGTGGTCTACTTTGTCGAAGAATTAAACAAGATTGGTTGGCATGATCTGTTTTTAATAAATCCATGCTTGCTTTTAGTTATAACTTTATCACAGACCTGTTTTTGTATTATCTTTTTAGTATCTTTCCTGGTACTGATATTACACTAATTGGTCTGTAGTTTCTGGGTCTGTTCCCCCCCTTTTTTGAAGATGGGAACCCCATCAACTCTTTTCCAAATGTCAGATAATTACCCAGAGTTCCAGGATTTTTGAAAGATATGGTACAACTGGGTATTATCCATGTATTTAAAAATTTAAACTGTTCCCACATTATCTTGTAGAATAAGGCTCTGTTGTCACTATCTACCAACTCCAACCAATTAACTGTAGCAGTCAACAATATCCCAGCCATTCTTCTCTAAAAGCATTCAGGTAACTTTAGACAAGATCAATAGATCACAATACATGAATGTGGTAAGTACAGAGAAGTACTATTATTTGTCCCTTACTCTTACTGCCATGACATAGGATCAGAGTTGAATTCTTACATATGTTTTGACCTATTTGCTGTTTGTAGGACACCCTTATCAATGTGAGGTATATCGTCCAACACATGAACAAACTTAGCTATAGTTTCAACTGGGAAACTGAGCATCTTAGACCAAGTCCAAAAACATTAGAGAATTCCTAGAAATCTGACACTTAAATTGGCCATCAATGGGCACATAGAGATAAATATCTACATACCATTCAAAAGAGACAATCAAAAAGCCAAAAAAAGGGGGGGAGACTAAACACCTGCTAAGTAGTGATTAACGCCAAGATTAACACTAGATCAACTATCAGGAAGCAAAAAATATCCCAATAAAGGAACTTCCAAACAAGTTAGCAATCAACAACAGCCCAATCAAAGAACCACCAAGATCACTACCAACAAACACAGACAGGGCAAATCACAAGTATATAAAATGAGAGTAAAGCCCATTCCCTACTAACATTGATGGTGTTACCTATTTTGATAATGAAATGTCTGCAAGAAAGCAACCAAGCTCAGAGAGCACCAAGGATCCCACAGTTCAACTCTGAGCTACAAATACTTTCTTCTATCAGTACACTTATCACGCCAGGTATTTCCTACTTAATCTCCTTAACGAAATCATGAGCAGCTATGTACTGGCACAGAATGAGAGGATACTCAGGTACAATTTCTTTAACAGTCACACTTGCTTCTGTGTTCCAAAGCTTGCTCAGCCTTAATAGGATTGCTTGCCATTGTCTCATAAAACTTCCCAAATGTATTCTTAGAACTAAATAGCTTTATCAGGAACCCTAAATGACTCAATTGAATGACTCCATATCCCTGCAGATATGATCGCATTGAAGTACTTCAAATAAATCAGAGAACAGGTAGCCACAGAACAAGGGATAATAATACCCCATCCCTCAGATTATGTCTCAGCTTTCCAAAACAAAAACAAAAACTAATGTACAGTTTGTGATATGGTTTAGGTCTGTAGCAATTTGGAATATGGGTATCATAGTAGGCATAATTTTCCAAGTTGCCTAAGACTCCTCATCAAAGAACAAAAGACTGAAGACCTTCAGAAATAAAAGCCTTGTACAAATAAATCACCAACCTGGTTTTGAGGTTCTCTAGGTTAGATAACCTAGAGAACCTCAAAACCAGGTTGGTGATAAAAAGGGGACTTGGTGATTCAGTGGCTAAGACGCTGAGCTTGTCAATCAGAAAGGTCGGCAGTTTGGCAGTTCGAATCCCTAGCACTGTGTAACGGAGTGAGCTCTGTTACTTGTCCCAGCTTTTGCCAACCTAGCAGTTTGAAAGCATGTAAAATGCAAGTAGAAAAATAGGGACCACTTGATGGGAAGGTAACACCGTTCCATGAGCCTTTGGCATTTAGTCATGCCGGCCACATGACTACGGAGACATCTTCGGACAGCACTGGCTCTTCGGCTTTGTAACGGAAATGAGCACCACCCCCTAGAGCCGGAAACAACTAGCACATATGTGTGAGGGAACCTTTATCTTTCCCTTTAGGTTAGATAAGGATGAAGCTCCCCAATAAGGACCATTGCTGTATCCCTAGCTTCTCCCTTGAGCTTAACCACTCAAGCAAGCCCTAACATCCAGATATGTACATGACAGCACTTCTAGTAATTTGCCAAGCTTTCCAGATCACTTTCTCTACTGCCTTCAGGTTACAGCTGGTGCAAAACACAAAATCCAGGCAAGCATAGTTAAGAGAAGGGACAATGTCCCTTATCCTTTCAAGCCAAGTCTGCCCTTTCATCTATAATTAAAGCACAGACAAGGGTAAATTTAATATAGGCAGAACTGTAAATCTGATATTCTTCAAAAGAAATAGCTACGCTTAGCTCGTAAGGTAAAATTAGGCCAGAAGAGAGGATCAGCCTCAAAGTTATCATCTACAAATTTCTGATCTAGCAACCAAACTTCTAAGAACCCTAGATAAATGCGCAAGTATGCGAGGCATGTAATTCAGCAATATATGCATCCCAGAAGTTCACCATTCCAAAGCTTCAGATAGGAATGATACTGTGCACAGTGGTAGTAATAATAACAACAACAAAACCCAGATCAATCCACTGCAGGAAAAAGGCCTTTTCCTTGAAGATTATGGAGAACAAAGGAATGTGTTACTAGCCATGGGATAGGGTAAAGAAGCAATAAACCATTAAAGCAGAAGAACAGACAACTAACTCCGGGAAAGTGGAAACTACTTAGATAACTACTTCCTTTTCTTGACAGTTTCTACATTGAAGTCCTGATATGGACTACAAACTAGGATGCTGGTCTAGTGCAAACTGATGGGGTGTTCTATTGTTATTCTTGTTGTTCAGAGGTGGTATTCAACCAGTACGCACTTATTCGGGCAAACTGGTAGAGGTTATTTGGTGTGGGTCGCTGAACCGGTGGCGACCCCTGGCTGGCCACGCCCCTGAACCAGGTTGCCCGGTTGCTCACTTGCCCTGATCGCTCACCTAGCTTTCCGTTCACCACATCCTCTTTCTCCCTGGGGGAAAGGAAGAAAGGCATGGACGCTGCAAGTATCGCTTTCCCCGTGTGAGTTAACAGTGATTGGAATGAGAGAGGGTGCGGGCTGACAGAGGGGGTGGGGGTGAATCCAGCTTTGGAGCACTTTTGCAATGTAAAAGAAATACATTTTGAAGCAGGTCCTTTAAAAACTTCTCCAAGGATTCCCCATGGACGCTGCAAGTATCGCTTTTCCCTTGTGAGTTAGTGCCTGGAGTGCGAAGGAGTGCGGTCTGACAGAGGGGGTGGGGAAATCCACTCCAGCCTTGCAGAAATTTAAAGGAGCTGCTTCAAAATGCATGTCTGTTAAGCTACAAAAGTGTGTGTGTGTGTGTGTGTGTGTGTGTGAGAGAGAGAGAGAGAGAGAGGGAGGGAGGGAGGGAGGGAGGGAGGGGGGGGGAGAGGGAAAGAAAGAAAAAAAATAGGAAGAGAAAGAGAAAACTCTGTGCTATTATTTTTAATTGTTCCATTGTTTATCATGTGTTAATATTTTACACTGTCCCTACACCTAGAGTGATTTTTCTGCCTTTCTTTGGTCCAGGTCTACCACATATTTTTCAGGGTTTACATGTATTCAATGTCAATAGTCCAGAGCATAAAATACACATGTGTTTAACAAGAGTTGAAAGGGACTTTGGAGGTCTTCTAGTCCAACCCCCAGCTCAGACAAGAAAACTGAGGATGCCAAACTCTGAGTAGAGATCCTGGAAAAGATGTCAGAATAACAGAATAACACTTAGAAGGGACTTTGGGGTGAACCCATACCATTTCAGAGAAATGGCTGTCCAGTCTTTTCTTAAAAACTTCCAGTGATTGAGCACCCAGAACTTCTGGAGACAAGCAGTTCCACTGGTTAATTGTTCTCACTGTCAGGAAGTTTCTCCTTAGTTTTAGGTTGCTTCTCTCTGTACAGTTTCCATCCATTGCTTCTTGTTTGCATTGTGCTTCTTTGGAAAATACATTATCCCCTTCTCTTTGTGGCAGCCCCTTAAAAGCCTGTTGCCTATCACACTCTTGGGCAAAGCATGTGAGCCATTTCCTCCTTTCAGTGGTCCATGAAAGTACATCTATAGTATGCAGATAATAAAGTCAAAAAAGGTGAACAACATTTTTACAGAACTATAGATACGTTGAGGCTGGGTATGACAAGGAATGGCTGGGAGGGGAGGGGCCAGGTGAGGCACCCCTTGATGTGAGTGACATTGAGTTGGCCATGCCCACACAGTCATATGACCGCCAAGCCACGCCCATCAAATAAGCCACGCCCACAGAACCGGTTGTAAAAAAATTTGAATCCCACCACTGTTGTTGTAGTTTCTAGACTAGGACTGACAAAAAGAAACTGATGCAAAATTATCCAGCTGGCTTCTGTGACAAAAGAGAAGTAGAGTTTGCTTATTATTATTCCTAGTCCAGCATTTTACTCACTATTATGCTGGATCTCAAGGTGTTTTAAAAATTGTTATTAATTTTTAAGTGAATTTTATCTAATGTCTTTGATAACAAATAGAAAAAGGTAGATATTTCTTTGAAGATTTAAATAATACAGCATTCTGTGTCCTATGTTCCTAGACTGAAAATGTATATCAAAAGCTAAGCTTAGAATATAGATGCAATATGTTTCTTAGATCTTTCATTAAGTTAATTAAAGACAAAATCAATGGATCGAATATGTATGCTGGTTTTGCATTTCACTCTGGAAGACTAGATTATGCAGTGTCTATCACATAATACAATGAGTGTGAATGGCATCCTTCCAACCACTTATAAATAGAAAAAAAATCTTGTTTCTTCAGAAGCAGAAGACTGTAAGCTATATTTACTTAGACAGTAAAGGTAGCTTCAGTATTAAATGTTCAAACATGATTAACATGGTTGCCCTGGCTATTATCAATAGACAGCAGTTACTTTAAAAAACTGAAGATTGAAAAAGATTTGCTCTTTATGCTCTTCATCTACATCTGTTAGACTGCAGACCTTTAAAATAAAGAAAGGGGTGCTTTCCTTTTT
Source organism: Naja naja (assembly GCA_009733165.1). Lineage (NCBI taxonomy): Eukaryota > Metazoa > Chordata > Lepidosauria > Squamata > Elapidae > Naja > Naja naja. Next base: position 32,326,759 of record CM019152.1, read on the forward strand.
ATATAATCCCAGCAAAAGCTTAATGTTGGAATATTTGTGAATGTATCTATAAAAAAGCAATACAAAATATATACAAATATTTTTCTAGATTTAAATTCTTTTCCATTATGATAATGAAAAGCACATATTTCCCTTATACAATGAAAGAACTGCCAGATTATACAGTTAGGAAATATTTTCCAAGCTGTAAAAGTTTCTATATTAAGAGTTGCTTACAAGGCTCTCTGACAGATTGTAGAGTTCACATCTTAGTAATGTTTGCCTTTTTGCCTACCATCTTTGGAGATTATCACAAAACCTACAAACCAGTCAACACTGTAACAAGTTAATTTATTTTGCAAAAGAGCAATTTTTAAAAGAATAAATACAAAGGCTGTTGATAGTCATAGGAATTGTAATATACAAATAGATATTTTTTTCTCCTGTGCAACGGCCACCAAAAGTCTTAATGTGAATATTCATGTTAGATTACTGTGATGTCCTGTACACAGAATTACCCTTGAAAAGTATTCTGCAAATATAGCTACTGCAGAATGAGACTGCATAGACAGTTCTGAGGATCCCTAGGGTAGCCCATATAACATCTTGAACTGCACTGGCTGCCACTTTGCTTCCTGTCCAACTCAAGTTGTTGGTTATTACCTATAAATCCTTTTATTAGGATTGACCTATCTCACTTGGGCTGGCAGAAGGGGCTTGCTGCCATTGGCCAATGAATTCTGGCTGGAAGAGCCCTTTAGGCCATTACTCCCATCCTCAAGGTGAAATCCACCGTCTTTGCCTTCCAAAGGGGTCTTAAAACCTGGCTCGCTGATTGGAGTAGAGCCTGGATGGGGGTATGCCATTTTGGAGGTGATTGGTGGATTAAATAGAAGATCCTTCCTCCACCCATTTGTATACTTTCCCCTTAGTTAATTCTCAAGTTAAATATTCTATTATAAATAAATAAATACATAAATAAATAAAGTTTTAATAAATATGCAAACAGTGTTTTGGAGCTACATGTTCTTAATCTTAAAAGTTTCTCAATAGAATTTAGGAAGATATTGCACCCATTCCTATATTACTATGAATATCCACCACACAAATGCCAAGCACGCAGACTAGTCCATTTAGTAATTTACAGTAAAGAGCTTAGTTCTGATCCTTTTCTTATATAATCTTGCATTATTCCATTGAGTTCAACTAAATTGTTGCTGAGTGACACCATCTAAGGATCTGTATTCAGACAAGGCAGCTAAAATAAGGAAATAAAACCATATTAATAATACTTGCTAACATTAATTATAAAATGCTCTGCCAAATGGTACATAAAATCAATAACTCGTGTATTGAGTTTTGTAATATTATACTTTTTTGCACCTGTTTTACTAAGCATATATGTGCTAATTGCATCTTTCCATTTCTTCACTGATTTTTAAGTAATAATCCAAGTCAAGAATAATTTTAGGAAGCTCAAATTATTTGCCACAGTAATGGAAAGTAATTATAAAAAAGCAAAAGACCTGTAGTTAACAAAATACAACAGATGTCTCCAGTGCCAAATATACAGAATCTCAAAATAAGACTTCTAGTGCAACAAAAAAGAGCAGGAAAGAATAAAAGTCTTATACCATCTTATTTATCCTGGGGAAGCATTACAAGGCTAACTAAAAATAATAATAAAAAACCTTAATACTATCAAGTTGCAGGCACATCTTCTGTCACTATATTTCATTTTTATTCTAAAATAAAATAGCTACTCACATAAATAACTCATTTAAGAAAGATGCATCAAAGAAGCTCAAATAATTGCAGCTAGTTCTCCACCACTACACAATGTAGACAATGCCCCAGAACACAAATATCCCCAGTGCAGTGTGGGAGAAAAAAATGGCAGGGATTGAGAACTAATCATAATTGCTTTATTTCCTCCAGCATCTCAAGCATCAATTGCAAACACCAAAAAAATGAGTAAGAAATTGAAGGAGAGATTTCACAATGAATGACAGTACTGAGACTCAGAATGTTATAATAAATTAAACAAAAATGAATTAGGCTTTTGTAAGAAAAAATACACAGAAACTCCTTAACCTAATCTACATTTCCTTCGCAGCAAATATAGTCACACAAATCCAAATACACCTGGATACATAAATGTGATATATATATATTAAAGGATAGATCTCTCTATAAGGTAATTTTTTTAGAAAAACATTGCAAAATAAGAATTAGTTTTAATCTTCCTTATGCTAACCTATTGATCGCAAAGCCAATATAGTTGCTGGAGAAGACTCCTGAGAAGATTGTGGACACTGCGGACAGCCAAGAAAATAAACAACTAGATTATCGAACAATTAACCGTATTCTCACTTGAGGTAAGCTGAAATGATCCTATTTTGGATATTATGTGGACACCTAACTCACTAGAGGAAACACCAATTCTACAAAAAGTAAAAGGAAAGAGAAAAAGAGGACAGCCAGCAGCAGTATAACAGTATAACAGAAAAAACAAGTTAGGGATAGATATCATGGAGAAAATCAATAAAATAAAATAAAATAGGAAGTGGAGTTGCATTATATATAAAAGTTTTATTTATTTATTTATTTATTGGACTTGTATGCCGCCCCATCTCCAAAGACTCGGAGCGGCTCACAACTAAAACATACATTGACAATAAATAGCTAAAAAGAATTAAACGAAAACAAGCCCAATAGTACCAAATTTAAAATGAATTAAAACCATCCCATACCCTCCCCGAGAGGCAGTCACAGCCCGGTTTGGTAGAATAACCAGGTCTTCAAGTCATGGTGGAAGGTGCAGAGGTCAGGGGCCAAACGGAGCCCCAGGGGCAGCTGGTTCCACAGGACGGGGGCCGCCACCGAGTAGGCTCGTCCCCGGGGGACTGCCAGCTGACATTGGCTTGCTGACAGGAGCCCGAGAAGCCCCTGCCTGTGTGCTCACACAGGGCGGTTGGCACTCGATATCGGCAGGAGTCGCTCCCTTAAATATTGTGGACCCATGTCGTGTAGGACTTTGAATGTTAAAACCAAAACCTTGAATCTCACCCGGAGGGCAACCGGTAACCAATGCAGGTCATGCAGGAGGGGGGTAATATGGGAGAATTGGGAAACTCCCATCACCACCCGCGCTGCCGCATTCTGCACCAGCTGCAGTCTCCAGATGGTATGCAAGGGCAGTCCTAGATAGAGAGCATTGCAGTAGTCGAGTCAAGAGGTGACAAGGGCATGAGTGACTGTGCGCAGGGCATCTTGCTCCAGAAATGGGTGAAGCTGGCGAACCAGCCGGACCTGGGCAAAGGCCCCCCTGGCGACGGCCCCCACCTGCTCCTCCAACTGGAGCCGTGCATCCAGGAGGACCCCCAGATTCTGCGCCCTATCCACAGGGGGCAACACTTCTCCCCCTATGGTCAACAGTGGACATTCCTGACTGGACCGAGATGCCGGTATGCACAGCCACTCAGTCTTGGCCGGGTTGAGCCAAAGCATGTTTCCGTCCATCCAGATCCGTACCTCATCCAGACAACGGGTCATCACGGAGAGGGCATTACTGATCTGGTTTGGGGTGGAGATGTATAACTGGGTATCATCAGCATACTGGTGATACCTCACCCCAAAACCATGAATGATCTCGCCCAGCAGTTTCATGTAGATATTAAACAAGAGGGGGGAGAGGACCGACCCCTGGGGGACCCCACAAGTGAGCGCCCTTGGGGCCAACCTCTGTCCCCCTGCCAACACCGATTGCGACCACCCCAAGAGGTAGGAGAACCACTGAAAAACAGTGCCCCCAACTCCCAACCCCTCGAGGCGTCGCAAAAGGATACCATGGTCGATGGTATCGAAAGCCGCTGAGAGGTCTAATAGGACCAGGACAGAGGAAAAACCCCTGTCTCGAGCCCTCCAGAGATCATCCATCAGTGCGACCAATGCCGTCTCCGTGCTGAAACTGGGCCGGAAGCCCGATTGGTACGGATCCAGGTAGTCCGCTTCATCCAGGAAGAGTGGAAACTGCTGAGCCACCACACTCTCAACAACCTTCGCCAGAAAACGAAGGTTGGAGACTGGACGAAAGTTGTCTAACATGGTCAGGTCCAGGGCAGGCTTCTTCAGGAGGGGCCTGAAGATCATTATAGCTCCACAGAAATGCATAAAACCAAGGATGAAACCCTCCTGAAATACATATTGGTCAATATAAATGGAAAAAAGAATGACATTACTATAGGCATATACTACATGCCACCCAACCTAGTTGAAGAAATAAGATGGATTTTTTTGCTTAATCAATTAACAAATATATATTGGGAACATACCACAACAGTAATGGGAGACTTTAAATACCCTGTTATCTGGGAGACAAACTCTATAGCAAGGTGGCTTGGTGGCTTAGGCTGTTAATTGCCTGCACTTAAGTTCCAGCTGCCTACAACTGCTGTAGGCTCAAATCCCACCAGGCTCAAGGTTGACTCAGCCTTCCATCCTCTTGGGGTAGGTAAATTGAGGACCCAAGATTGTTGGGGGCAATTAGCTGACCTTGCAAAAATGCCACTTAGTAATAAGCAGGCATATACAATGGAATGAAGGCTATTGCTGAGCGCATTGGGTTGTATCCCAAAAAAAAATTGTAAGCTGCCCTGAGTCTCTGGAGAAGGGCGGCATATAAATGTAATTAAAAAAAAAAGGTGGAGACTGAACAGATTCCTAACTCACCTAGAAGATTACCTTCCAAAAGGTAGAGAGGAGAACTAAGGAAAAAGCTATACTGTGCCTAATTCTTACTAATAGAGAAGAAGTGATAGAGGGAGTTGAAATTGCCAGAACTTTGGTTGAGAGTGACCACATCATATTGGAATTCAATATATTGCAAACACAAGCAATAGAACATAACCCTACAACAACTAGTGTCTTAAATTTTAGAAGAGCTGATTGAGAGAGCCTAGAAAAGATTCCATGGATGAAAATCCTAAAGGGAAAAACAACTCAAGAAGCATAGGGAACTCTGAAAAATATTATCATAAAGGCCCAGTTTGGATCTTTTACTCAATAAATCAATGAACAAGTATGTTTTTGACTGCTTTGCTTCACTGGGCTTTTTATCTAGTTTTAGACTTAAATGGAGAGCTGCTCACATTTTAAGTCATATTTCTGCAGATGTATTGAATTTTCGAAAGGATTCCCAAACTTTTAAGCACTGCTGTAGTTATTGGAAATAAATTCTACTAAACTCAGTGAAAGTTGTTATTGGAATAATATACACTGTTAAGTCTCAATCTCATGTCTACTCACTGGAAAGTAAATTTTACTAAGAAGGATTTATTCCCAGATAAATACAAGTACAGTAAGGAAGAAAGTAAAATCTGTATTATTGAATCCAATCATTTACTAAATCATTCTCCAACATGGGCTCCTGCATGTTGAGTTGGGGATAACAACTACTGTTCCCATTATCTGGGAATTCAATGCACTTCAGTCCTAATCTAGAAATTATGGAATTGTGGAAAGTAACTAACATGCTAAAGGATGTTTATATAACATTCATCTATATATCATTCATTAGCATGGCTATATCTGACTTTGTATTTAATGGAAGTATGAAAATGAATGTCAGCTCTTGGAGAGCAGGAATACGTGACAGCCAAAGTTTTATCTTGTCTGTGAGCTTTCCAGAGGCATCTGGTTTGCCAGTGTAGGAAGCAGATGGCTCTTATTCTGAATGGTTATGGAGACTATATAATCTTTGGTCTGATTCAACACAATTCATTGAGGGGGAGGAAGAGAAAGAAGGGAGAGAGACAATTGTTTGTCCTTTATGAACCCTGAAGAACTTAGAGACAGAAGAAAGAAAGGGAAGAAAGGTATATATGTAAGCACTTATATATACATGTATACAAGAATCTATACTCATTTCTTGTTTGCAGTTTAATGCCCTATTATCTTATAGTTTATCTAGCTTGATTTAAATATTGTTAATTCTTGCAAGTAAGAAGCAGATATCAAAGTGATGCAATTATTAGGGTGTTAAACTAGAATTGGGGAAAGCCTGCATTCAGGTTCATCCTTAATCCTCATCCTGAACTTGGGCCAGTCCCTTTCTTTTTCTTTAGACTTAGTTGCAGGTTGCTGTGCAACATGAAAAGAGCTGTCCCTTGTGAAATACTCTAGAAAAAAGTGCAAGATACTCTAGAAAAAAGTGCAAGATAAGTGCAACAAGCAAATTAAAAATGAGGTGTATTTAATATTCTGGCATTATAACTTTTCATTGTAGAAAATTATTTTTGCTAAATCACTAAGAAAAAAGTTGAAGAGCAGATCTAGCTAACAAAAAACTAGGATAAACAAACAATATTATTTAAGTGATGTTTTAAAGTCTTCTAAAAAATATCCTGTGAGTGGCAGAGATCTGAAGATTTGTACATGCATTACACATTCTGTAGTCTTTATGCTTGCAGACCATCTTACAAAGCAAGCAATTTTAAAAATTGCACATTTTTTCAAAAGTAACTCACTTATTAAAATCTTGAAAGAAAATAACAAGTTCTAAGTTCTACCTAAATCTCAGGATCCCAGCTATAATAGAAAATGGAATTATTATATAGATATAACGATGGAATTAGAGTGGCAAATAATGATAAAATGAAGCCCATATACCATGCAAATAACTACATTGCTTAATTAACATTTGGAAATCACATAAAACCAAAATATAAAGCAAAATATTGTCAGTAGAAATCATATGCAGGGGAAATAAATTTACAGAAAATATACCTTTTAAAATTTATGAAGTCTAAAAGAACTAGTAAGTAATGTATTAGTAGTAAAGAAAATAGTAAAGGAGTAGACCTAAATTAACATGATGGAGCAAATGTATTAGAACCAGGGGTGGGATTCCACTGGTTTGGACAGTTTGGGTGAACCGGATGTTAAATTTATACCTGATTCACTGAACCAGTAGTTAAACCAACCGGTTGCCCCAGTCTACCCCTCACCTCCAAGTGCAGGATCCACACGGAGGCTCTAAGAGGGAGAAAAACAGCCTGTTTCCGGCTACCAGTGGGCCTCTGGAGCCCGGGGAGGCCATTTTCACCTTCCCAGAGGCCCAAGAAGTCTCTGGTCCCTGGGAAGGTGAAAAATAGCCCTCCTGGAGGTTCCGGAAGTCCGGAAACAGGCCTGTTTCCAGTTTCCAGAGGGCGTCCGGAGCCGGGGGAAGCGTTTTTGCCTTCCTAGAGGCCCAAGGAAAGCCTCCAGCCCTGAGGAAGGCGAAAAATGGCCCTCTCAGAAGTTCTGATAGGCCACGCCCACCCAGCAACCAGGCATCAAACCGGTTGCTGGAATTTTTGAATTCCACCCCTGATTAGAACATCTAGAAGGAAATCTCATGAACATCATAGATAACAAGGAATATAATTATTCATTTATGACCATTTGTTCAGTGACATTTCAAAGTTGCAATATGACTCTGTTCAGTATAGCCAACCATTATGGATTCAGGTTTAGAAATGTGTTTTTGTCCTCATTAAGTGCCATCGTGCAAAAACACTTTTTAGTAACTTTTTTGTGAAAAGCAAAATATTTAATAATTTTGAAATCTATTTTTGTCATCATCCAAAACAGTGTGATTAAAAACAGATCATATATAAACATTAAAAGCTTATATTTTAGACAATATATTTAGTGAATCATGATTTTCTTTAAGTCGATAATGGGTAATCATTTTGTTATCTTTATTTAACCTGTTTTTGTCCTCTGTTAAACTGAACAGAAAATATTGTCCTGGTGTTATCCTCCTTCCTATGCCTTTGAATTTAATTTGTTTATAATTTAAAATGTTTATTAAACAAACCAAAAAAGTATGGGAATATTGCAAATTGGATTTGAAGCCTCCTGGTAATCATGTTTATATTTGTTTTTACAAATTCAATGCTGCTATATGTTGCTTCAGATTTATATTGTAGTTGTCCTTTACTGTATTTTAACTCCTTAAGAATGGGAATTTTTATTATTGTGCCAATCTGTCCCTGTTAGTAACTAATTGATAGTAGAGTTCACACCTTAGCAACTCAAGGATTTATGTTACCATGGCTCCCTCTCTCTTCCTGCTGTAAATGCAAAAATCAGGAGCCTGGTAGCACCTTTTCAGACTAACACATTTTATTAAAAGGCATAAGCTTTCCTGAACTGCAGCTCACTTCGTCAGATGCATGGATGAAAAGTGCTATCAGACTTCTGATTTTTACTACTTAGATTAACAGAAATTTCCTTCTACAAAGCTGTAAATGCAGGGTTAGTCTACTTGAATAATAATTAAGGCCTTGGCTCATGTTACATATCAAAGCTGCTATGTTGCATTTCTAGGAAGTTACCTGTAATGTTTTTATACCCCCAAAATATCCTTGTCTCTGATCCTCTTGTCTCCTTATTGGATTGGAAAGCAATTCTTTCTGTAATTAGGTTCTGCTAGCCTGTGCATATGCTCAAAATTCTACTTGAGAAGCATTCTATTCAAGACCTATAATCTTGTGACTCTTGCTATATGCTATGTAGCAGGTGAAAACAGTGACTCAATCAACAAATTCTGCTTGGACTGTCTTCAGTTTTTGGTTTTCTTGATGGGTTACTTTTGAAGGTACAGTAGGACAGGGGTGGGATTCAAAAATCCCAGCAACCAGTTTGCTGCCCAGTTGCTGGGTGGACGTGGCCATAGTGGACGTTGCCTACTGGAACTTCTGGGAAGGCCATTTTTTGCCTTCCCTAGGCTTCCCTTGGGCCTCTGAGAGGGTGAAAACAGCGTCCCCAGGCTCTGCCGGGCCTCTGGAAGCCGGAAACAGGCCTGTTTCCAGACTTCCAAAACTTCCAGTTCGTCCCATTTTTCGCCCTCCCAGAGCCTCTGCACGAACCCTGAACTTACCTGCATCCAAAACGGGATGCGTGGAGACTCCTGGGAGGGGAGGGTTGGCGCGGCCAGCTAGTCGGTTTAACTACCAGTTCGGCGAATCAGATGTAAATATAACATCCGATTCACATGAACCGGTCCAAACCAGTAGAATCCCATCCCTGCAGTAGGAACAAAACACGCCTCATTGTGTAGAACATTCCAGAACTGACAAACTACTGAAAAGATCCATTGCAAAGCAAATACTTGCCCATACTTTAGGACAGGAATAGGTATATATAACAGAAATCTATATTTTGAATTGAAATTGGAAAGAAAATAGGAAAGAAAATATTAAGAGCATAATATAATCATTATTTTTAGTTGGTGCTCTCATTGCCATATTTTTAATAAGTAATCGAATAATATGAAATTTAAATTTCACAAGAATCAAATCTATGCTTTTCCTACCTACTTTAATTCATGCACTGGCCCTCCTAATAAATTTGTTTGTCTCCTTAAGCCAAGGGTCTTCAAACTCGGCAAGTTTAAGACTTGTGGACTTCAACTCCCAGAATTCCTGAGCTAACATGACTGGAGGAGAAATTCTGGGAGTTGAAGTCCACAAGTCTTAAAGCTATCAAGTTTGAAGACTCCTGCCTTAAGCAATCGTTTAGTACGGCCATCTTAAATATTCCCACTCTCTTTAAGGCAATGAAACCTGAAGCTGCAATAGGCCAAGCTGGGGCAAATAAGTGACAGCCAGAAGAAAGATGTTTGCATTAATGAGTTGCATATACAGTATCCTACACAATCATGAACTTAGCTTGTATTGTTTGTGGTCCAGCAAACATCTCTCATTAATCAGCCTGAAAAGTTCTACATTACCTCAAACTGTAGTGTAAAAAAAAAAAGTAGTAAAATTTAAAAAATCTTAAATTAATAAAATTGGCAAATGTAAAGAAATAAAGTAATTGACTTAATTCTTCGGTCCAGCATCTGAATTATACTAAGCATAATATAAAGTATTGCACTGGGATTTCTTGAGCCACCAAACATTTCCCAGATAATCTTTGGCAGTCTGCTTGATTGTACAGTTTTTATACTGTGTAAGACATATTAAAGTTATTTATACTGCCCTGAACCATTGTAAATGATATAGGATCTAAGACAGGGTGTAATAATTGAAAGTACCATAGCTTTAAAAATCCTGATTCAGAATTGAAATTGGAATTCAAATTTAAATGATGAATTAACTTTGCCTGCTTAGCTTTCTTCTGCCTAAATCCTAACAAATTCTTAAATGATACAACTACAATGAGCTTGTTAAAACATCGGTTAAGAAATCCAGTTCAACTTTCGAAACAGATGATGAAGTGCATGATGGAAAAAGTAAATTCCTTCCTATAGCTCTGTCAAGCACAATTTAGCATCCATCCATCCATCCATCCATCCATCCATCCATCCATCCATCCATCCATCTATTTATTTATTTATTTATTTATTTATTTATTTATTTATTTATTTATTTATTTATTTATTTATTTATGAGACTTATATGCTTCCTATCTCCCGAAGGACTCAGGATGACTCCATAGGCCAGCTGGTTCCACAGGGTGGGAGCTCCCACCGAGAAGGCCCTGCTCCTGGGAACTGCCAGCCGACATTGCCGAGTCGATGGTACCCGGAGAAAGCCCTGTCGATGGGAGTGCATGGGACGCCGGGAAGCTGTTATCGGCAGCAGGGTCTCCTGCATATATCCTGGTCCAATGCCATGAAGGGCTTTATAGGTCAATACCAGCACCTTGAATCTCACCCAGAGGGCAACCGGCAACCAGTGCAGCTCACGCAGGAGGGCTGTAACATGGGAGTATCGAGATCCTCCCATCACAACCCGTGCCACTGCATTCTGGACCAGTTGAAGCCTCCGAGTGGTCCTCAAAGGCAGCCCCATGTAAAGAGCATTGCAGTAGTCCAGTAGCCATTGCAAACAATGGCTCTAGATCTAAGTACCAGTTCCCAAGGAAATAGTTTTAGATGGCATTTGGCCAAAACACCAAGAGACATTAATTGATTTTTAAAAAATTGGTGTACTATGCAGAATGATTCTCCATTTTCAACATAAATGATAAGGCAATTTTTTTTTGCATGTACACAGATTTATCAGGAAGCAAAAAAAATGCAAAACAAATTCTGCATTATTGTGGAATAGCTTTATAGGGAGTAGTTTACCATATTTCATAACTGGATACAGTTATTTAAGTTGTATACTAAAGTGAAGGATCAACTATATTCACAATATTCAAATTAATTATAATGTAGAAAAGAAGTCATGACCTGCTGACTGAAGTGTAGAATATGAAAACAACCAAACAACATATTTTTAAATGACAAAATGATACATATTCTATATAATATCTGGAAAATCATTTATGAGAATTCCAGGGTTGACACAATCTTAATTTTTATTCTTGTTTCAGATTTGAAACTATAGTAATTTCATCAGAACTAATTCAGTGTACATGAAATTATTCCTTCATTAATTACTGCTGGTTTCTCTTTCACTCATAATCCTTCCAATATAATGCATTCACTTTTTTTAACAATTAGGTAAGCATAGTTCAAATTCATATCCTCAAAATCAATACATGCATACTTTCAGTACATCTCAATAATCAAGAGTGTCATGTTTTCTTTTCCAGCCTAATAAACATAAATTCAATTCGGTTGCATTTTCTGTTTCTATTATTTTAATATGACTATATCATATTTGCTTAGAATTAATTCTCATTGTGTTCAATGGGGCTTACTCCCTAGAAGGCGCATTTAGAATTGCAGCCTCCACTATAAAAGAAGCTACATATTTTATAGCCAATTAGAATTCAAATAAAGAAAATGTACTGTCGACACAACCCCCCCACTAAAACAGAATGAGTAATTAAAAAGAAATTGCTGTTCATGCTTTCTATGAAAAAGCACCAACAATGATGTTGCTCAGATCAAGCTAATCTTTTCTTATTCCTTATTCAGAGACTCACCTAATCTACCTGATCTTCATTTAAATTTTTTCAAAGCTCCTATTTCATACCTCCTATTTTTCATTACCTCCTATTTCTTAGCATTCCAGTTTGTGTTAATCTACAAGGACAAACTGTTAAAAAATGCTAGCAGACAAGCAATAAATACCTTTTACATTGATTCAGTTTACCATCTTGCACTGAAAAACAGGTCTTTTCAAACTTCACAATCTTTGGCCTTAAAGTTAAAGCCTCATGTCTTTCCAGTCAATAATGAATTATAATGCCACCCTAGAAATATTCTCAGACCTTGCCTGTTTTTTCCAGTTTGAATGTCCGAATGGCTGATTCATCGTTCCATTATATCACAATTATGTTTTTGTTTGGTATCCCTGTCTCTTTACCAGTCATCTGCAGATGGTCCAAAAGCCACAGAACAAACTGTACCTTATATTAGTTCCGTTTTATGGAATACGTTCCACTTACCACAAGGCACAGACACTTTCACACAAGTTTTAAAGATCCTTCCTTAAGCTACTAATTATTTATTCTGAATGCTGAAAAATGAGGTATCAATTTCTTGCTTACTCTGAGTCTAAATATATAAATACAAAGGAGAAATTGGGTTTATGTTACAGTTGTTAATTTTGTTCTCAGAACAATTTATGCACAATTGCTACATTAGAACTGCCAGATAATAAAGGTATTATAATTCACATTACAGTGAATATTAGTCAGTCCACTGTGGTACAAATGAAGCTTTACAGGTATTAAAAATTAAGAAAAGTTAACAGAAAATAAATTTCTAAAATATAACATAGTAAAAATGAATTATATAATGTATATTTTAGGGGATTTTACAATGAGATTTCATTTTGATGTGGGAAAGGTTTGGGTATAACAACAGAATGGCAAGCAGTGAAAATGTCTTTTCCCTGGAAAGATCACTTATTTGTGATTTGCACAGGAACTGACATTTTGACTTAACTGTTGCGCTACCTGGATATTCAAGGCTGCTCAGAAATTCTCACAGGTTTTGTCTCTTTTTTTTTTTATAAAAAAGTTTTTTATTTTTGATACAAACATACAAACAGGACATACAAAACATAAAACCATCTTCCATATATACATACAGTGTGTCAGTTGGTTACAAATCCTTTGTGTCATCCTTTCATATTCATCACTCACAATTTATCAAAAAGAAAATTTCTCATATTATCAATAAAACATTATGTATTTATCAATTATTACTTGTGTACAATTAAACTATTTCATCATATATGAAAGGGCCTTGGTGGCTCAGGCTGTTAAATGCCTGCATTTAAGTTCCAGCTGCCTACAATTACTGTAGGCTCGAATCCCACCAGGCTCAAGGTTGACTCAGCCTTCCATCCTCTCGGGGTAGGTAAATTGACGACCCAAGATTGTTGGGGGCAATAAGCTGACTTTGTAAAAATGCTGCTTAGTAATAAGCAGGCATATATAATGGAATGAAGGCTATTGCTGAGCACACTGGGTTGTGCTCCAAAAATTGTAAGCCGCCCCTGAGTCTTCGGAGAAGGGCAGCATATAAATGTAATTAAATATATATATATACATATATATATGTTTTTGTAGATTTTCACGGGTAAAGGTATGTAGGTCTTGGTGTATTCGGGTCTTGTCCCGTGTAAGATTGAGAATACCTTGGCAACGTTTTGACGAAATCTCATCCGTCATCTTCAGGCTGGTGTCTTCAGCTTCGTTCTTCTGGGAGAAGTGCGTGATCGTGGCTGTTTTTCCCTTTTAAACTCCAGAGTTGGCTGTGTTGTTACTTCTTGATTGGTTGATGGAGTTGATGTATGCAGATTGGATGGCTTTTTCCTGAGACCCTGTGTGGCTGAGGTGCTGGCTGTGTGTCTCTCAGCCTTTTGTGTTGTAACGACCTGGGTAATGGGCTGTGTGATGACCTTCTGAGTTCTATTGTTGTGACATCCTGGGTGTGGTGCTGTAGTCTCCTGGTGCTGTAGTCTCCTGAGACCATGGCTGCAACACCAGCTGCTACACCCCCCTCTGACCCCCAAACTAAGCAAACTGACACACGCTATAAACACATAACCAGACCTCAAACTCGGAGCCAAACCAAGGCCCAGAATGTCACATCACAGCCTTCCACCCAGGATACTACATCACAGAACTCAGGAGATTACAACACAAAACATCAGGAGGTTGCAACACAGACAACGACCCAATTCATTTTTATACCTTGTTCTTCCAACGCTTGCATAGATTTAAGTTCACCCCTTTCATTCAATATCTCACCATATCTAACTGTTTGTTCCTTTTTATATATTACTGGATATGAAAAGGCTTCAATAGTAGATATCCATATTGGAATTTTCAAGTAATGTTGTTTTTTAATCTTCTCCCAGTTTAAAAACAAAGCTTCTCAAATATAATGTCTTCTAAAATACCCTTGTGTTTTAGTTCCCTTATACCAAAGAAATGCATGCCACCCCAATAACAAGTCATGTCCTTCTAGAGTCAATAATCTAGTATTCCTTAGTGTTATCCAATCTTTTACCCACATCAAATTTTCTGCCTGATAGTATAGTTCCCAATTGGGCAAAGCAAACCCTCCTCTTAATCTTGCATCCTGCAATAACTTAAGTTTTATTCTTGCTTTTTTGCCTTGCCATATATATTTCAACATCATTCAATTTAGGTCTTTGAAAACTCTTTCCGTAATCTGATTGGAATTATCTGGAATAAGTATAGAATTCTAGGCAATACATTCATCTTGATTGTTGATATTCTCCCAATCAACGATTGTTGTAAGTTTTTCCATTTTTCCAAGTCTGTCGCTATCTGCTGTTTAAGTTTAATGTAATTATCCTCCTTCAGTGTACTACATCTTGCTGTAATATATATCCCTAGATACTTAACCTTACTTGTGACCTGTATTTCTAAAGCTTCTTCCAATTCTTTCTTCCGTCTCGCTAACATATTCTTTGTTAATATCTTTGTTTTGTCTTTATTAATTTTCAATCCTGCTACTTCTCCATACTCTTCTATTCTTTCAATTAGCTTAAGCGCTGATTCCAGTGGGTCCTCTAATATAAATACCAGGTCATCTGCAAAGGCTTGTAACTTATATTCTTCTCTTTTAATTTTCATTCCTTTTGTTTTCATTCCTTTTGTTTCCTTTTGTTTATCTTCTCTAATACACCTGTTTAACACTTCTAAGGTTAACACAAACAGCAGGGGCGACAGTGGGTTTTGTCTCTTTTAATGCTCCAATATCCTCATTTTATTTGAGATGATGATCAGAGTAGGACATACTATTAGAAACCCACTAGATAGGTAGTTACCTAAATCTGGGATAGCTCTGATATGGACATGATTCACTATGTTTCACTTTATTATTTTAAATTATTGCAATTATTATCTGCTTTTAAATCTCTTTTTTCGAACCATTATGCTGAAAATATAATCTTTCATCACATTTAACTTATCTTTAACTGAACTATAGCATTTTATGTTCTTGGTTACAATATTTATCTTTGACACTGCAGGTTTTTAACCTATAGCTCTTTGCCTAATTTTCAAGAGTGGAAAATAATAATAATAATAATAATAATAATAATAATAATAATAATAATAATAAAAATTGCAGACAGCAGCTTTACTTGGAACAGCTTCCATCCTGCGGCAATATCTGTAATACCATCAAATATCCAGGTCCTTGGTAAGGACTTGATAGGTAGACAAAAATGCCAAACCCAGTCTGAACATCTGGCTGACTGTACAATAAATAATAATAATAATAATAACAACAACAACAGAAAAATTGATACAGGCTGTGGAAATGAAGAACATTATAAAAACAACAGAAACAAAGGCTGTGTCAAGTCTGAAACTGACATATGTGTAGCCATTTCAGTTAGGCTTAGCATATATTCTTTTTCTTACTTCCTCTTTGGCAGTTATGGGGGAAGGGTTTTGGGTTTGCCACATTCCTAAGGATGGAGGAGTGGAGACAGAGAGAGTTGTTTAGGCTAGGGATTCTTCTTCCAGTGGGAACACGAGCTACCATGTGAGGCCCCTTGAGGTGGAGATTTATGACATCAAGCAACGTTGAATTACTTCTATTGGAGAATGAGACTTTTGGGGGTTGTTTCTAACTTCTAATATTGTGGGGTAATTCTGGGTTGTGTCAGATCAGGAATTACCATGGACTTTGCAAATTTGATGTTTTCCTAAATAAAAGAAATTGTTTTGGGGGGAAAAAAGCAAAGTTCATCTTCCAAAACAATTTCTTTTATTTAGGAAACATCAAAATTATGAAATATCATGACCTGGCTGTCGAAACTACACGGTTATGGATGAAACATGTAACAGTGATACCCATTGTCATCGGGGAACTTGGTATCATGTCCAAGAATTTTATAAAACACATCAAGAAATTGCAGCCTCCTGAAATAACACCAGCGGAACTGCGAAAAACTGTGCTACTCAGAACATGGTATATTTTAAGAAGATATTTGGTTGATACCTAGGACACTGGCAGCACCAGTCACTGGTATTTGTGATACATTTTAAAATGTTCAGTTGACTGAGTTTCATGTTTAATGAATAAAAGAGATAATAATAATGGAAGAGTTGATGAAGATAAAACTTGGCAACAGCTTACAAATCATAAACATATGGTGAGAATATAGATAGAAATAGTAGTCAAAATTAGCAGATGAAAATATTATGGGATTTCCAAATGCAAAGTGGTCAAATTTTGGTACATAACATAACACCACATTTAACTTTGGTTGAAAAGAAGAAATTATGGATAATTGATGTAAAAATATGAAAAATAGTAAAATGGAAGGCAAAGAATTGGAGAAAATGAGACAATTCTGAAAACTAAGGTTGAAAGAGTATGGCATAAGCCAATGGGCTGTAATTGTTATTAGCACACTGGATGCCATGCCAAAAAATCTTTGAAAATCTGCACATTGACATTTGTTAATTACAAAAGGCCACACTACTTGGATTCACACATATTATATGTCAATACATTATGATATCCTAGGTTTTTGGGAGGAACTCAGGAAAAACTTGATGTGTATGAAGGCCAAAACCAGCTAAAGAACTGGCAGCTGGGATTTCACACTGTTGTATATATAATAATTTGTTAAACCTCTATGCTGCCCAACTTTCAATGACTTTAGACCAGGGGTGTCAAACTCGTGGCCAGTGGGCCAGATGTATCACATGCTGGCCCTGTCCCCACGCAGTTTAGCAAAGATGGAAAAAGTCCTGAAAGGTCACATGATGATGCCATGATGATGTGAGTTTGACACCACTGCTTTAGACAATTGACAACAATCAAAGCAATTATACAACAAGCAAACAAATGTAATACACTTTAATAGGTAATACTAAGATAACCTCCAAGTGAAGAAAGTCCTATATAGTTAAAATAGACAGTTGATTCTCTCCAAAAAGAAAGGCTTCTTCCGCAGGCATAGAAAAGTAAGTAAAAGTAAATCTGGTAAGAAATTAGACAGAGAAAGTTCACAATTTTCCTGACTCCTTCTTACTACCAATTTTAAGGAAAAGAGGGAACATAAATATAAGCCAGTGCTTTTTAATAGAGGTATCCTTCATAAACTTGCTAAATCCTTAACAAAAACACAATACTATCTGTTGTGAAAAAATCTTCTACTTCCTGTTTATTTTTCTCAGTGGATTTAATGCTTGTGAGAAAATAATCTCTCTCCATTTTACCCTCCTCACATAACTCATAACAAAAGCTTTATCACTATGTCCATTTGTTATACTTTTCTTTTTAAATGAAAGTTCAACATTTTCAGCCTTCCTCCTGAGAAAAATGCTCCTCATCATTATCCTGCTGTTCTTTCTCACTTAGTTATGGGGTTATAGAAATACAGATTATCTTGTAAATTTTCCTTAGAAGGGGATAAACAAAATAAATTGAAACTCATGTTTTATAAAACTGTCAGTAAAACAAAAACCACACAAAAATCTCAATGTGTATCAGGCAATCTTGGAATTGCATTCTAAAAACACTATATTAAGGATCAAACTGATAGATTACAACTTTACTGAAGAGGAATGGTCCAAGAACAATGAATCATATCTAGTACAATGGCATAATTCAGATGATGATAGACAATTGGTTCAGCTTACCTAATCAATACCATATCAATATTTTATAAAATATTGATATGGTATTGATTAGGTAAGCTAATCAATCAGTATTGATTAGGTAAGCTAATCAATCAGTCAGTATTTACTAATTAAATAGGAGTCTCAACTTTTGTTTTAACAAAACCATTATAAGTGTTTGGAACTTAAATGGGCAAGTCTTTTTCAAAGTTTCTGATAAATGTTAAGGGCTTGATATCTACCACAGTGGATGACACTTGTGATTAATTAATTCTAGTGATACGTTGAGGTAGCTTGGGTTATTGACAGTAGATTGACACTGGTTTTGCACCTTCTTGCTCTGTTCTGATTACCAGAGAAACTATGAATATTGGGGAGGGGGAAATTTCAGGAGCCAAGAATTCAAAAATTATCTGCATTATACTTATTTTTCATAACTGTGCATGAAATAAATGATACTTTATAGGTTGCTTTAATGGCCAGGTGTGTCTTTCTAGACTTGGATATCTAGAAATAATTTTAGTATTGGTGTCCAATCTATATGTATTAGCTATATATTTATAGGTAACAGCCTACATATAGTCTTCACTCAAAAACTAATAACTTAATGACTGTTTGAAGTTACAGCAAACTTCAAAAAAGCTACTTACAACCCATATCTTTCTGCCACACCCTCAATGGTCATGTGGCCAAGTTTCAGGCATTTGGCAATCAGCTTGCAAATACAACTGGTTGCAGTGTCCTGTAGTTACATGACCATGATTTGCCTAATTTTTTTGCTATTTTCAGCAGAAAATACCCATTGGATATGATGAGTTGCTTAACAACCAAGTGGTTCACTTAACAACCATGTGTATCACTTAACAACCACATGATTTACTTAATAACCACAATGACTTGCTTACTGACCACCATAAAAAGTGTAGTAAAAGTGAGTTACCATAAAAAGTAATAAAAGCGAGTCAAAAGTAAGCGACTTAACAAATGCAATAACTAAATTTCTTGGCTGAACTGTGGTCGTAAATTGAAAACTACCTGTTTATGCACAACATGTAAATAGACTCTTATGAGTGCAGCAGACCAATCCAGAGCTCTGTTATCTGCTGCAGAGGCCTTCAGGAAGAAATTCCTAAAATGCCTCTAATAGCAAAAAGGAGGCCAGGGGTGACATGCACAAGTGAGGTGAGTCAGTGGACAACATCCCCCCCCAAAATAAGACCTGGTGCCTTTTTTGATGGCAAAAAATATATAAACATCGTCTTATTTTCAGGGAAACACAGGATGTGTATGTGTGTGTGTATGTGTGTGCGCACACACACAAATGAAATTAACACATTAAGGAATTGCCTACTTAAAATTACAAATAATTTTCAAAAGAAAGCTTCCCAGGAATACAATGTGTTTCATATTTATTCAGGAGATTTGTCCATTAAAATGTATCCATAACTAGTGAAACACAGTGTGTGTATTCAGTCAGTAGAACAGACTCTGTCCTCAGGTAACCTCAAACAGCTGCCTTCAGCAAAAAGCGCTGTCTCTTCTTAGTCTCTGAAGCACTTAGTTCTCTCACATTCCTCCCCTTAGGAATGACAGTAATGCAAAACAGACCCTTCCTGTTGGTTGAGGAAGTGTCAATGCAGCATAACATCTAACAGCAGTGCTGAAGTTATGTATGTTATAGATATGTGTTAAAGATATATCTAAACCTTTCATTTGCTAAAAGAGAGGAAGCCCACAAACACCTGGGTTTGTTAAATGTACCTTGGGATTTGATTATGTTTTTAATTCAAATATATTTGTAAAAAGATTTAACAACTATATCACAATAAGACATTCTATATGATGTAAAATTTAAAATATAAAACACAAGATTGAAATATGTACACGTTAAACAGATCTTGCCAGAAATTAATTGTATTCTGTTGTATTGTCATGGGGTCCTCAAGTGTACACTGATCAGGGCACAAAGGGCAGGTATACATATGCGTTGTACATACCACCTCAATCACAAAGGGCAGAAGCCACCAGATAGCTCCATTTGCTCAGAATGTCACTGGATCTTGTTGCACCCATGACCAGACCGTTCAATGATACTTCCCAGCTTTTGTCAGATCCTGGTGCTAGCTCCTTCATTGGTTCTATCTAAGGTTGGTTCTTTGTAGCTTTCCCTAGATCTATAAGTTTGTTCACTTTTCTTTAAAACACCTTGTGGTTACATGTGGATGAAAATGAATGTTTTAGAAGACTGATCTCTTTTTTTTCCATGTTCAAAAGCATGTTCCATAGAATTTTGGTGTGATGAAAGATTTTCAAGATTCTCAAGATATGAAAAATTTGCAATGTTTTCCTACAGCAAAACATCTTTCAAATTATTTACATAATACTAACACTGCCCTAAACATAATTCAGTGGTGGATTCAAATTTCTTTACTACCAGTTCTTTGGGCATGGCTTGGTGGGCGTGGCAGGGGAAAAATACTGTAAAATCTCCAGTCAAAGGTGGTATTTGCCAGTTCTCCGAACTACTCAAAATTTCCACTACCAACTGGTCAGAACCTGCTGAATACCATCTCTGAAACACATCCATTTCCTTCTTCACAGTATTCTATTTCCGTGATCAATCTTGTTGCAATTCTTTGAATCTGTTGTAGTTTGCCTGAATATTTTGACAGATGGGTTTCCCAGAACATGACATAGCATTTAAGGTGAGAGTGACTAATGGACAATAGAGCAAAAATATTATTTTACTAAGAATTTGTATTTATTCAATTTAAAATTGCATTTGCTTTTTCAGTAGTGATATTTTATTGTGGACTTATGTTCGGCTTATAAGTGCCTACAGTTCCAGAATGCTTTACACCTGACTTATTAACAAGCTAAATATTCTCCAAACTACATATTTATATTAGATTTTATTTTTCTTAACTGAAAGACTTGTCATTTACTTTTATTACCATTATGGAGATACAATAAAAGACTATTTTTTTTTCACTTTGTTAAGTGTTCAGGATGCTAAGAAAAAGTACTTCTTCATACAATACATAAACTATGGGATCAACTGCATCAGATTTGTTGACAGATAGAAAGACTGATAAAGCTTGTAATAAAATTTCACAAATTCATTGAGCATAAGGTTCTCAGTAGATAACTGATGGTCTGAATTAAAGGCAGCATGACTTAAACAGCGGTAATTAGGAAGTAAACGTGAAAAAGATTATTGCCAATGTGTTCTTGTATCCATTTGCAATACAAAGCTCATTATAACAAAAATCTAAAAATTACAACAAAATATAAAAGCAAAATAGATTAAGGAAGTCTTCCTGAATCTGATTACCTCCAGATGAGATGAACTTGGAAGTTACCTATTAGAGGATATCACCATCATATGGTACTATCAAAATAGGTGATGGTAAATCTAAAATTGTTTGGTTTGGTTTGGTTTTCTTTCATCCTAAAAAGGACCTGAGGATTATTTCTTGAGCCTTTCAACATTCTGCCTTCCTTGTGTATCATGACTTCTTGTTCTGCAATTATATTCCATAGAAGTAACCTTTTGAAAATGTGAGGAATGGAAAAAGAATCTGGTCAAATTTACAACATTATTAAATGTATTTGCATATGCCAACAAGGATATTGGAATTTACAGTGTGACAACGTCTACTTCCTGACATGTTTTTCCTATGAGATAACTCCAGGGACATTATCTAACTGGGTCAGAAAGCAAAACTTGAACATCATCATTCAAGACTCCTGAAATATGAGAATCAGCATCTTTTTCTGAGTAGCAAAGTTCAGTCTCTCATAATTCTTACTGCCACTTAACTAAAAATCTGGGATGCCTTTTCACATACAAGGAGATAGTTCCCCATGATTCTCAGAAACTAAGGAATACTCAGTGAACTCAGTCTTGGCACACTCATCTTAGCAAGGTGCCGAGGGCTATGCTTAATAAATTCAGATTCCATATTGATACTCCAATTAATTACCACTGTGGTAATTAATTCATAAAAACAAATTAATTATGGAACTGAGCCAATAAGCTCTGGCCATTCTTCTAATAATCATAATTATTGCAATTTAAATTTTATAATTTTCCTAAGATACTAGGAGATTCATTTTTGTTCACTGAGTTCACCGAACAAAAATAAGTATACATATTTATATATAAATTTCAGTGCATCCTGATAGCCAAAGGCTATCTTGCAGGGCAATTCATATTCACACCAAGAAAGTTTGCACTTGGTAACAATAAGGGTATTTTATCAATAAAAAACTTCCTCTTTCAGAGGAGGAAGCTGTTACAAGATTTCTGAAGGACTGGGGTCAGAACCAACTTCAGCATTCTTGTCTTACAATACAGTAGAGATTCACAATTATGCTCTAAGGCCAATTTTTACAATTTAATTAAAACTTAACTATGATATCATTATGTTAACTGGAAAAAAAGTTTGTTATTTTAATCATGTTTGCTTTTTAATCAATTATATGAAACCACTTTTCCCTCTGTACCTCATTGTGCATACTTTCTTCTCTATGTTCATATAGTTCCCTGTGTCTCTTTGGATTTCAATTTGAGATAATTCTTTGATCTCTAACTTTTAGTACTATAGCTCATCTATATTTTTTCCCTTTCTCTTATTGCATAACCAACAGTTTACACTTCATTTCTCAGTTAAACACTTTTTTCCGTTTCAGTTCATCCTTGCCTAGCTGAACTTTTATTTTTAATTTATAGCCCCTTTTGTCCTGTCCGGGTTTTTTGACTCCCTCTTCCAGAAATGATTACAACACATATAGTTACTATTTTTCCAAGTAATGTATACATTGAGGATACTACAGGTAACAGGTAATAGACTTTTGATCTGTTTCAGCTAAAAAAGTTGGAAACGACTTTCTGCAATTTCTGTCGGTAACATACAGCAGAGTAGATATTGTTGCACTTTAGATTAGCAAGTACAATATACTGATGGTATTAATATTAATACCATCGTAAAATAAAGTCAAATAAAATTACTTTTAGAAAGGATAGAAAGTGTAGGAGATGTCCAGGCTGAGCATGAGGGAAGTTGTCGTGCCCCCATCAGAGCCTGAATCAACTGGAACTGACGGAGATTGAGGAGGGGTCTTCACTGGCTTTGGAGGAAAATAAGGAGGAGCAGGCTGAGTCACGCCAGGGCCTTTCAGGATTGACATGGCTTGTAGGCAGGGAGGGACGGGGACAGGATGACTAAAAGAGGCTAAGCAGTTGAACATGAGAGACAGAGCTCAAGCGATGAGCAAGGACCACCCCCTCCTGATCCTTGAGCATGGAGAGTGGAGAGAAGGTGGGAACAGCGCAAGCTGACTTGACTACTCAGGAGGAAAACACCCGCCCCTCTCCACAAGGCACACCTGGGGGCTGAGACTTAAGGAGACGCTGTGGGGAGGGGCATTTGTCAGGAACGAACACTGAATTCATGGAAGGTTGTGTGCCGTTACCAATGTTGAACATTTCCTGAACTTCTTGCTTTGTTTCTTTCTTCCTGGATTAATTGCCTTATTCTTTTGTTTCCTGGACTAACTGACTTATTCCTTTGCCCTAATGGATTTATTGTTTGCAGCTGTTGTGCTCACAGCTTTGTGCTGGATTACTTCAGAGGCTGCTAGAGATGTGTGTGTGTGTTTCATTACTTTGCTCTGGGACTTGCCAGAAACGTGGGAGTATTTGGGGAACATTTGGAGCAATAAAAGGGCAGTTTGAACTGTCAGCTGACTATGTTGCCTCTGCGCTGTGCCCCGGGTCATTACAGAAGTGTTCAAAACTCTGCATAGTATCTGAAAAGACTTCTGGTGGCCTAGGATGGCAGCAGACATCAAGGAATACATAGCCTCTTGCTACACATGTAGGAGGGCCAAACTCTGCCATCAGAAGCCTTGGTGGTGCAGGCTGTTAAATGCCGAGCACTTAGTTCCAGCTGCCTGCAATTAGTGCAGGCTCGAATCCCACCAGGCTCAAGGTTGACTCAGCCTTCCATCCTCTCGGGATAGGTAAATTGACGACCCAAGATTGTTGGGGGCAATAAGCTGACTTTGTAAAAATGCCGCTTGGGGCCAAAAGCCCTAGTAATAAGCAGGCATATACAATGGAATGAAGGCTATTGCTGAGCATTGGGTTGTGCTCCAAAAAATTGTAAGCCACCCTGAGTCTCCGGAGAAGGGCGGCATATAAATATGAATTAAAAAAGAAGAAGAAGAAGCCTGCAGCTACAACTAACACCCCACCACAGACACACCCATGGCATATGGTCTCTCTGGATTTCATCACTGATTTACCTCTGTTCTAGGCTTCACTACCATTTTTGGTTGTAAAAGATCTTTTCATCAAGATGGCTCATTTCATACCCTTCAAGGGATTGCCCAATGCCATAAGCACTACCCAACTTTTTCTAGACCACATCTTTTATTATCATGGCCTGATCTCAGCACCCATTTCAGACAGAGGCATACAGTTCCAATCTAGGTTGTGGAAAGCCCCTTTCCAGCTCCTAAATGTCAAGGTCAACCTCTCCTCAACTTATGATCCTGCCACAAAGGGAGAAGCTAACATTCTCCATTCTTCAGAAGCTGAAGCTGAAACATCTTGAAATCTATTGACTCTTATCTACCACCTATTTGTTTTGACCATTCAGATTCCTGTAGGGAGCATAAACTTCAATAGACCTTTATAATCATTTGAACTGCCTGGACTTCCTGATTTTCCCGCACTTGACAGAGAGATATCAACTGATGGGTGTTCACCTTAAAATGATAATATAGAATGCATTAGTATGGAATAATATCAATGTCAGGAAAATTTATTTTCATTAAAATGAAAAGGTTATAATTATTCAGAAGAAAGACTGAAATATCTAATATGAAAAAACAAGCATTACAAATCTAAGAAAGGATACACATATCTCCCTATTTCAGAGAGAAGACATGTTCATTTCTCACTCTTAAACAACTTCCAAAGTGTGAACTGTGAAATTCCCAGAAATTCCCAGCCAGCATAGTACTGCTGAAAATTTTGGGAGAAATCCACGTTTTTGGAAGTTGCAAAATGGAAACACTAACTGACCTGCAATATACATGGTATTCTGTATTTCAAGACCGTAATTTCTTCCTTACTAAAAAGTATAATATATTTCAATTATTCTTAATAGTGTAATATTTAGTTCAATTTGAGATAATTTATTAGAAGTTGTGATGGTCCTTGTTGCTCTCTGAGCTTGGTTGTTTTCTTGCAGACATTTCATTACCCAAGATAGATATCATCATCAGTGCTACTAAGAAATGAAGTTTGTTCTCAGTTTATCTTGCTCTGTCAGTGTTGGTGGCAGTGGTCTTAAAGATTCTTTGGCCTCTTGATTGTTAGATTTTGGTTCATCTGAGTGTTGATTGCTAGTGCAGAAATGTTTTAGTCTTTTTGCTCCCCTTTTGACTTGATTTGTCTCTTTTGCACAGTATGTAGATATTGTTTATGTCTATGTATCTACTGATGGCCACTTGTCAGAATACTAGGCTTCCAAGAATTCTCTAGCATTTTTAGACTTGGCTTGGCCTAGAATGGTCACAGTTTTGTAGTTGAAGCTATAGTTAGGTCCGTCCATATCTTGTGAAATTAAAGAGTTTTCCTCAGGTCTTCTGATTGCTAGTTGGTGTTCATGGATGCTTTCTGCTAGTCTTCTGCTTGTTTGTCCTACATAGTGTCTGTTGCAGTCTTTACAATGCACGTTATACATGACTGCTGTTTTTGTTCTGTAGTTGCTGGGTCTTTTGGTTTACTTAGGATGTTTGGAGGGCTTTAACTGGTTTGTATGCTATGCTGTCCCTAAACCCTAACCCTAATCAAAGACTACTCCCCGCAACACTGACAGGACAAGCCATTAGAATATAAATTGAAAGCAAATCCCACTCCTTACTAGTATTGTTAACAGATAACAGATAATCAGAGTTGGAAAGGACCTTGTAGGTCATCTAGTCCAACCCCCCGCCCAAGCGGGAGACCCTACACCATTTCTGACAGATGGCAGTCCAATCTCTTCTTGAAAGTCTCAAGTGATGGCGCTCCCACACTTCCGAGGGCAAGGTGTTCCATTGGTTGATTGTTTTCACTGTCAGAAACTTTCTCCTTATTTGCAGGTTAAATCTCTACTTGTTCACTTTCCATCCATTATTTCTTGTCTGGTCTACAGGTGCTTTAGAAAATAGCTTGACTCCTTCCTCTCTGTGGCAGCCCCTCAAATATTGGAAGACTGCTATCATGTCTCCCCTGGTCCTTCTCTTTACTAGACTAGCCAAGCCCAGTTCCTGTAACTGTTCTTCATATCTCGCTTGTGGGGTGCCCCAGGGGTCAGTACTCTACCCCCTCCTGTTCAACATCTACATGAAGCCGCTGGGCGAGATCATCCGTGGTTTTGGGGTGAGGTATCATCAATATGCTGATGATACCCAGCTTTTCATCTCCACCCCAAACCAACTCAGTGATGCCCTCCCCATGATGTCTCGTTGCCTGGAAGCGGTACAGATCTGGATGGGGAGGAACAGGCTCCAGCTCAATCCAGCCAAGACCGAGTGGCTATGCGTACCAGCATCTCGGGTGATCCAGGATGTTCCATCTCTGGTCATGGGGGCAGAGGTGTTGCCCCCCGTGGAAAGGGCTCGCAACTTGGGTGTCCTCCTGGATTCATGGCTCAGTTTGGAGGAGCAGGTGAGAGCCGTGGCCAGGAGGGCATTTGCCCAGGTGCGCTTGGTGCACCAGTTGTGCCCCTACCTGGACCGAGATGTGCTACGCATGGTCACTCATACACTTGTTACGTCCCGGATCGACTACTGCAATGCTCTCTACATGGGGCTGCCCTTGCAGACCACGCAGAGGCTTCAGCTGGTGCAGAATGCAGCCGCGTGGGTTGTGATGGGGTATCCCGATACTCCCATGTTACACCCCTCCTATGCAAGTTGCATTGGTTGCCGCCTGCCCTCCGTGTGAGATTCAAGGTGCTGGTACTTACCTATAAAGCCCTACATGGCTTAGGGCTGGGGTACTTGCAGGAACGTCTCCTGCCATCATCGAACACCAATCGCCCAGCATGCGCTCACAGACAGGACCTCCTTGGGGTACTGTTGGCCAAACAATGTCGGCTGGCGGTCCCTAGGAGGAGGGCCTTCTCTGTGGGAGCACCCACTTTGTGGAACCAGCTTCCCCTGGAGCTACGATTGGCCCCTGACCTCCGTTCCTTTCGCCGAGGCCTAAAGACTTGGTTATTCGAACAAACCGGCCTGGACTGAGGGGGGGGGGACTTTTGTTTTAAATGTTTTGTGGGTTGGGTTTTAATTATTTATTTGGTCTAATTAGTTTAATCTGTTTTTAATTCTTTTAACTTTTGTATGGGGTGTCTTTATGTGGGCTGCCCTGAGTCCTTCGGGAGATAGGGCGGCATATAAGATTAATTAATTAATTAATTAATTAATTAAATAAATAAATAAATATGTTTAAGAGCCTTGGTGGTGCAGGCTGTTAAATGCCTAGCACTTAAGTTCCAGCTGCCTGCAATTACTGCAGGCTCAAATCACACCAGGCTCAAGGTTGACTCAGCCTTCCATCCTCTCATGGTAGGTAAATTGAGGACCCAAGATTGTTGGGGGCAGTAAGCTGACTTTGTAAAAATGCTGCTTAGTAATAAGCAGGCATATACAATGGAATGAAGGCTATTGCTGAGCGCACTGGGTTGTATCCCAAAAATTGTAAGCCGCCCTGAGTCTTCGGAGAAGGGTGGCATATAAATGTAATTAAAAAATAAAAAAATAGTCTCCAGTCCCCTAATCATCCTGGTTGCTCTTCTCTGTACTTTAGAGTCTAAACTTTTTTGTAATGTGGTGAACAACACTGGATCTAGGTGTGGTCTTACTAAGGCTTTGTAGAGTGGTATTAGTACCTCCCTTCACCTTGATTGTATCCCTCTGTTAATACAACTTAGGATTACATTAGCTTTTTTGGCTGCTGCTGCACACTGCTGGCTCATATTTAGCTGGTTGTCCACTAAGACTCCAAGATCCCTCTCACAGTTACTGCTATTGAGCCTGGTTTCACCCAGTCTATATGTGTACTTTTGGTTTTTCTTGCCTAACTGTAGGACTTTACTCTTTTCTACGTTGAATTTCATTTTGTCAGATACAGCCCAGTGTTCTAGTCTGTCAAGAGCCATCTGGATCTTGAGCCTATCTTGATAATGTTGTCAGGTTTGGATAATAAACATCTGCAAGAAAAATAATCGAGAGCACCAGAGATACTTCGTTTCAACCCTTGACTACAAATATTCTTTATCAATCAATATTAATAGTTAAGAGAAAATGAGATGAACCCTACTAAAATCAAATAATTCACTGTTAAGTTAGCATGCATAAGATTGGACTGTTGACATAGAAATAAAAAAACAGTTTTGATAAAATGATAAAACATATATGGGATACAGCTATTGATCTTCTGTGTGTATTTTTATAAGATACTTGTCCAAAAATGCTTTGTTTCCAGTTAAAATCCACCAATCATTCCCAGTAAATAGTGGGTATGTTGGAAAATTTGGGTAGAAAAGTGTCCTTTACCTATGATGTGGTGCTCCTAGTTTTGAAGTCAGTTAATAGATCAAAATCCATTAGTGCTGGCACCAGCGTTTTACTTGTATCATTCATCTATTTATTCAATAGTTTTTCCTTTGAGAATAGCAAACTACCTACTGTATCCCTCTCATTAGTTTTAGACTGTGCATTATTCCAGTAACCATAGTAGTAATAGAATTTAAATTAAATACAGTTCTAAATGGTAGCATATACTGTCTGGGACTGAAATACAGAAGACTGGGTATACTGCTAGTGCACGAAACATATTTTATAAGAATTTTCTTTATCAGTATGTAGCTCAGTTTTAAAAATTTTTAGACAATAATAAATTGCATTCATTCTTTTAAATTCTGTCCTAAGATCCTCACCCCTTATAACTCTATCACTGAATAATATACTTTCTATCAGAATAGAATACCAATGAGTTTTCTTTGTTTCTATCAAGTTTACAAAAATTATGAGATTCGTACCATTCATTTAAACAGAATTCTTAATACTACTTTTGGTTCTACAACTAAACTGAGAACAGAAAAATGTGTATTCATCTGTAATAGACATAAATACACTGCATATGATATGAAAAATCACTGTTAATAATGAAAATATAGGACTCCACTTCAAAAATAGACAGATAAAAACAAGCCAGATAATTGTTAGCCTACACATTTCAATTATAAGTTTATTCAGTTAAATTCAACTGTAAAGTAAAATATAATTATTCCATGTATTAGCCAACAAATTATTAAAATTATGCTGCACCCTTAATTAATCAGTTTTTAAAATTGTATAGCAGTGAAGACTGTCTCATACACAAGTCATTTTGTTAAATGTGACATTCAAATCCATCTTTGCAATACGCTCTGCTCTGGAGTTGGGCCATGGAATAAAATGCTATAAAAAACAAAATAAACCAAAACCCTGCTGTGGAAACAGGACAAAGCTAGTTTTCACATCTCCTGCACAGATAGAAACAAGACAGAAGTAAAAGGCACCAAATGGAGCTCAAAGCTTTAGTATGATATCCAGCCTTCACATTCTGGCAGAATCTCCAACCAAGATATCAGTCCCTCCAAGTCAAATCATTGCACATATTCTGAATGCCCAAAATTATCTTGCTTTCATGGACTTATTCCATTTTAAGCACATTTTTAGAAAAGGGAAATATTAAAGGTGGGTATACTGAAGTCTTTATTTTAGAATAATTAATTTTGCAGCTGTTGCATGTATTATGTAAGCAAAATAAAAACTACTGTTTAAATTAATTAAACCATCTTTCTTTGTTACATGCTTCAGATTCCCACCCAACTGGAATATTGCATACACTACAGACATTCATACATTCATTCTTTCTGCACAAAATACAATTAACTACATAAAAGTAAAAATGTTGAGAAGGAGATGTGACTCCAATTTTGTCTGAGATTAAGGTGTATTTGCTTTAATATCAGATGGACTATTTGCATCTATTATTGAGATCACCAATTTTATCTGGGTTGATTGAGGCTAGCAGGACTACTTTTACTATGAATCAATACTGTTGAGGAACAGCAGAAAAAAGACCTCACAATAAAGATAATGTGTAATATTTTCATTGACCCTTCCATTTTTATACATTTGTAACAAATACTACTTAGTTCATTTATGAATAACTTGGAACTTGGTGCTCATTTTTGCTCATTTGTTTTTCTTCTCTCTCCTCTCTCCCTCTCCCTCCCTCTCCCTCTCTTTCCATAAACTGGTTCCAGATTAAAACACTTTAGTTGTCATCATCAATGTTCTGGACCACATGTACCAGAAGACTGTGAAACTCTTAAGCAGCTATTCCCAATTTTATGCCTAGATATTTCTGACTGAGAATTCTGGAACTTGTCATCCAATGCATAGGGAGAAAACAAAATTTAAGAAGAATTAATTGTTCATATTCATCATACTCAGACACACACCCACACACCCACACCCACCCACAGAAGGGGGCATTGTATTATATAACATATAGGACAAAATTTGGATGAAATCTATGTATGGCATATAATTAATATTTATGGATTCTCTAAAATGTCCAGATGTAGGTCTTTTAATAATTCCATAACCTGTTATATAAGTGTCTTGTATGCTGGTTGATAAACCAGAACACTTGGTTTTTTAAACCTTGTATCTATCTATTCCTATAATATACATTTATTTTTCTGGCACTGAGATTCCTAAATATAAAATGATAAATATTCTATTCTAACTATATTATTCAGCCTGTGAAGTGCTTTTTAAAAATAATATTCCATTTGGTAGCACCCAAAAACAAAAAGGGATGTAACATGTAATTTTACCTACTTAAAATAAAGCTTGCAAACAAAATATGTAAATTAGTGCTGACCTGTAATTCATTATAAATGTTCAATGCTGGGATTGCTATTAAGCATGGTCCACTCTGATCCTGATATTTAGCAGCATATTTTGCATGAATCTGCATTCAGTAATATATTGGTTATTTACCTCATCTGAAGATTTTTCCTTTTGACATAGCATAGTACAACTTGATTAGAAAACTCACAGAATTTGATACAATAATTTGCAACTGCTTTGGGACAGCTTTCTTGAAACTAACTAGCATTTATTTATTTATAATTCATTAGCCTTTATATATTTTAGACTGCAATTCCCAGAAATATTTGCTAGAAACTTTGACAGATGTTGCTTAAAATCAATGGATGGTAGTAAATTAAAATACTATGTTAAAATGTATTTCTGCAACAGAAAGAATATTAGTATATCTTTATTACTATATTATAAATGTTTTTTGAATAATACTTCTTTCTTGGTGTGTAAAATGGGTAGATTTGAAGAAAGAAGTTGCTTTTCCATATACACATAACTACTTCTTATACCTGGAATACAGTGGAAAACCATTTCCTCTCCAGGACTGAATGGGCTAGTGACAGATGTATTTAAATACTTTAGTATAGAACATTTTAAAATATAATTGATCATAATATCACTTCTTCATCTCACGGTGTACCATTCATGTCTAAGGTGTTTTGGTTATATATAATTTTGTAATAGATTTTCAATAGATACATTATTCTTGGAGATACTCACCATGAATATTGGTTGTACACAAATCAACACTGTCCTATGTAGTTTTTCTGTTCTGTAGACTATCCATGGGACTTTATTTTGTACTTAACAGCTTTCATTTTTGCTTTACTTTTACACATTCTTTTCT
This sequence comes from Naja naja, assembly GCA_009733165.1. Classification (NCBI taxonomy): domain Eukaryota; kingdom Metazoa; phylum Chordata; class Lepidosauria; order Squamata; family Elapidae; genus Naja; species Naja naja. The sequence continues at coordinate 32,358,665 of CM019152.1, forward strand.
TTCATCCCCATGAGTCATCTTATATTACATTTGCTTTTTTAAAAATTCATACATTTGTACAAATGTTCTGGATTCATATATCTCCCTTCTTCTCTGCTTTACAATGTCTTATTTTAAATAATTTTTTAAAACTTCTTTGATTTTAAATCCTGAATACCAATCTCATTTGAAATCCTATGCTTATTTGCCTGATAAACTATTGTTATTGTTGTAATATTAAAGTTTGAACATGAAATTAAAGCATAAGTTTAAATTTAAAGTAAATCACATAGATTGATAATGTTTCTTCAAGGACATTTTGGCATTGCTAACTTTTCCAAAGTTTTAAGAAGTATTCCAAATAGAATCAATTCAGGGGTCCTTTTAAATCTATTTCTCATGTTCCTTTCTTTGAGCTGTTATTTATTTTCTCTTAAAGGTTATCTTAATTACTGTTGTCTTCCTTTGTCAGGCTATCTAAGCAGCCCACTGCAATGATCTACTTTTTCTACAAAGCACTGCACACCTTCAGTACTTACTGTCAACTTATGCTTTGAGCAAGTCTCCCTATGGGATCTCTTAGATCACAGAAATTAAATTGTCATACATATCAATATTTATGAAAACAAGTATCCACACTTCACAGCTACACTGGTTTCAGATTTATTTAATTTTGTATATTTAAAGCTAACCATAGTATAGAAGCCATGATCTCTGGAATATCGAGAGAATGTATGTCTCATTTTACTTCATAAGATATAGCTCCAAGTTTTCCTATACATGATTGGAAAACAGATCTCAAAGAGGCATTAAAACTGCAAAGTGTATTCAACTCTCTCCATATTTGCCAATATAAGGCAAGTATCATGTAAAATCTACATAGTACATCTCCAACATTTGGTTAAATTCTGGTTTAGAAACAGATCTGATGAAAAAAGAATATAAGTGTAAAATAATTTCATTCATTTACGGAAGAAATAAAATTGTGCTGATTTTTTTTGTTTAAAATGTAGGTTTTTATTAATTATATCATATATGTTGTGGCTTAGTTATATCATAGATGGTGTGCCTATATTTTGCTATGTTTTGGTATCAACAGAATTTTATTTTCTCATGAAATGATTTGGTAACATGTAATTACTGAAAAGATACATCAAATTTCTACTTATATGAATTTCAGTAGATAAAAGTTCTCACTGGGAAAGAATACACACACGCAATTGAAATAAAAACAAAATAGAAGAAATTCTATCTGGTTCACTACAGCTGACAGTGTGATATTTAAGAAGTTTCAATGTGGATGGATTTAATTCATTTTTTTCCATGTCTATTTTGTTCATATCTGTTAATAAGTCTCTTTTGCTCCATTTTTAGTAGTTGTCTGTTACCCTTACAAACTACTGAATGTTAAGAGCTCAATATTGTCTTTGTTTCTTTATACTTTGTGTTGAGAGCTATGAAGCACAGTATCTTCCATACTTATTGAAAGTGCATCTGAAAAAGTATTCTAGCAGATATGGCACATTATGTGGCTTCTCCCTTCTTAGGAACAATATGTGAAAAAGGCAGCAATTGCCTAGTTCAGCCCTGAAAATGACAGGGCCTCATGAAATCTCACTTCTAGTGGATCAAATGCAATATGGTAAAATTAAAAGAAGCTTCAGATGATAAGACATTTTATGTACCTAAAACATGGTGGAAATATTTATAGAACGGTACTCTGATCTACGTATATATGTTCCAATCTGGGCCCTAATCAAAGTCAAGCAATAATGTTACTTTGTTATAAAATATGAAGCAAATTCTTATTAACATTATATTTATTACTGAAATGCATTGATTATTATGATGTAAAGAGAGGAAAAAATATGGAAATAGAATTTCATACAAAATGGATCTTTCAAAGAGAAATCAGAAAATCAGAGAAATTGTCTCAGATATCCTGAAAAGAAAATGCTCATATCAGGGATAAAGAAAAATGTATTGGCACAATGGGGAAAGATGGCAACAAACTGTAAAATGAAGTGACTCCTAAAGATTACCTTTGCTAAAAATAATTATTCTACATGGTTTATGAATCATATGAAATTTATCAGAAGTTGTTTTCAGAAATAAGTATCCTAGATAAAAGATAAATGCCTAAATCAATTATTACGTTTGATAATAACTGATTCAAGGAATACGTTTTGACAAAATACATTGTACAAGGATACTTCAAATCACACTGATTTTCAATGAAAATGAAAATTAAGTATTCTAGTTGAGTATGGAAAAAAATATGTAATTACATTTTACAGATATTTAATTTTAAGCTGCTTCAGAAATTAGACATGCTTTTAAAATGTTCATTTGTTGCCATCTATATCAACTAAGCATTTGTTTATTTGTTTCATTTGGACACCCAATATAAAGGAAGCATTCGTTTTTTACTGATATTTTTTAGACATTCATTTAGGTGTTGTATAAGTGAAGATGACACAACCACCCACACTGTTTTGATTTCTTTTTAAAAGGCTCTTAACAGCTTAACACAGCAGCTGCTGCTACTTTTCAGCACGACAACTTATTTTGTCTTACAAAGGCCATTGCATTTTGGGCATGATTTTCTCAAAATACATTCAGAAACCTCTAGGCTCATGTCTTCCACCTATTCAGACTGCCAAAATTTACCCTAAGTATCCTTGCTTTATGAATACCCCTGTTCTATTTGTTCAAATAATACAAGGTAAAACTGGCTTTAATGTTTTCCAGAAACTGAAGTAGGATGATTCCAATGCAGTACAAATTACTTTCTTCAAAATATATTCCATGCAGTCTTCTGTATTAATCATTATTCCAAGTAGAATTAATTGTACCGAAAGGTTTCAGATAATATAATATTTTATATTATGATGTTTAGCTTGGATTTTTTTAGCCTCCAGTTTAAAAGCAGTCTCATAAATAAATTCCTCTGCCCCGTGAAAAAAAAGACAACATAGCTAAGTCTTTTCTAACTTCCAAAAATTCTAGACCAACCAGAAATTGGGCTGGATAAGGCCAAGTACATCTCTTTTGAAGACACATATCTTGAAGATTTCAGGTAGCAATGGTTTATCTGTCTATCCCAAACTTTCATACAGCATGGTGTTGGCTGAGAATAACAAAATACTTGATAAATCATAATGGAAACATTAATCTAATCCAGGGGTGGGCAAACTTTTTGACTCGAGGGCCACAATGGGTTCTTAAACTGGACCGGAGGGCCGGAACAAAAGCATGGATGGAGTGTTTGTGTGAACTAATATAAATTCAAAGTTAGATTACTTCACGTAGCCTTCTGGGAGAGCAAGAGAACCCTCTGCTCTTTTGGCTCCGTGGGCCGGATAAACAGCCAAACAGGCCGGATCCGGCCCCTGGGCCATAGTTTGCCCACGACTGATCTAATCTCTTCTAAAGAACAAAAAAAAATGTTGCTAAAAGGAGTCAAGCCTATTTCCCCCCCCCCATAATGTCCTCACATAATACAATTGCAAAACTACTGTATTGAAGTGGGAACACTTATAAAAAAAACCATGACACTAAAGCTTGATATGACTTGACTAAAAAAATCACTAAACTCCCTCTAAGTAAGAAAAATATTAGTTCTATTTATACGCACAATCTATGAAAAGATAATTTACTTAGATCAGAGATATTGCATTTTGGAGGACTTCAATTTGGTACATACTTGGAGAAAGACTGAAAAAAAAAAGATAACTGATATTCTGAGACTTTCTCTGAAATGCCCATTGGAACTCTCAGACTTGGAAAATGCAAGACACAGTGGCAGGGAGTCAGCTTGATGCAGTACTAAAGCTAGAAACCCACAGACCATGAAATATTTGAAATATTTCTGGACTTTCTCAACTATGTTGATATCAGATACGTAATGTGGGTTCCAGACTGATGAGCTGTATTCGAGTATTGGTCTGGCAAATGTTTTGCATGCCCTAGCTAGTAGTGTGATATTACCAGAGAAAAAGCTACGTAGGATTAGGTTAACAACTCTTAATGCCTTTTTGGTTATGTAGTTACAGTGGGCTTTAGCACTTAGATCATTAGAGATGAATACTCCAAGGTCCTTGACAGAGTTTGGATCATCAGCAAGGTCTTGACTATTCAGCTTGTATTTTATTTTCTGATTTTTTTTTTTTGCCAATATGTAACACAGAGCATTTATTTGTTGAGATTTGAAGTTGCCATTTTTTGACCATTCAGATACATAGTCGAGGTCTTTTTGAAGGGTAGCAGTATTGTCTGTGGTGTTGAATAGTTTTACATCATCAGCGAAGAGAATGCAGTTGCTCTTAATATGATCACAGAGGTCATTTATATAGAGTATGAAGAGAGTTGGGCCTAGAACACTGCCTTGGGGGATACCACTGTTGACAGGTACAAAATTTGATAAGACACTCCCAATTTTGACCATTTGTTGTCCGTTTGACATGAATGCTTCTATCCAGTTTTGCAGTTGTCCAGAGATACCGTAAGATTTTAGCTTTAGTAGTAGTTTGTCATGTATCACTGAATCAAAGGCTTTACAGAAGTCTATGTAGATTGCATCTATTGCTTTGCCCTGATTGAGTTGTGCAGTCCATATGTTTTTTTTCTGAAACCAAATTGTTTATTAGAGAGTAGGTTGTTTGTCTCTAAATGGAGGACAATGGATTGGTTAATAATTGATTCCATGACTTTACAGGTGATGCAGCATAAAGAGATTGGTCTGTAATTTTCAACTAGACTGGGGTCTCCCTTTTTGAAGATGGGGATGACCGTGGCTTGTGACCATAGGTTTAGCAAGGAGCTGGTCCTGAAAGATTTTTCAAAGATTATGCTTAAAGGTTTGGCTATGGCAGCGTTCTAGTGTCAGCTTAGGCATAAAGCCAGATGAGTGACATTGGGCCAGTCATTTGCAGAATTAGGAAGGAGGCAATGACAAACCTTTTCTGAAAAACCTTGCCAAGAGAAATGTAGGGAATTGCCCAGGTAGTTGCTATGAGTCAAACAACTGATTCAAAGATGCATACACAAAAGCAATAGAACAGCTGATGCAGGTAGTAAGTGTACATACAAGACTGCTGGCACAACTGAAAATTAGACATGAAAAACTTTGATGCAATATCATGGATCTGATCTTCTACCTTTGTCTAAACAACAAACTAGTATGTTAGGCTTATTAACCCTCTGCTTTTAGTGACCTGTTCCTGAAATGAAATTTGAATATTTTCCTTGCTACATCAGCCTGGCTTAGCTGCATTGTGCATACAATTCAACATTTTAGTCTTGGATATTCTTGGTTCATTATACTACGATAAAGATGCAGTTATTCTTCCAATTCAGCAAACAGGAAATATGGGAAGCCTATGCTGCATTAACAGTATATCTCATTTTATTAAGCCTTGATTAACTGCTGATTAGAAATCCTACGGTACTGAATAAATATTTCAAAGCATACAAGAATACAATGAAACTCAGGCAGGTTTCCCATGGCTCATATTTTTAAGGAGTATGAATCATTTGATCTCAGTGGAATTAATTTTCCCTGTTTCTTCCATTATTTATTAGCCTGAGGGGGCAAGGTCTCAGGACCCAAAAGTAGCTTCAAGTTTTTCACCATCTGTGCTGAAGTGAAGCCAATGCAAATTCTACCTTCATCTCTGCACTTTTATGCCTCCTGAAATATTTCATTTCACACTTGTGATCTCTTGCTTTGGAAACAATAAAATATGCACATCTCATCAACCTGGAAGAACCATTTGTCACACATAACAAAAAATGGCTCTCAAGTAATTCAAAGTACAGTATCTAAAGAAAGGGCCAAGAAAGATGTAGCCTTAGGTGTCACAAAAGTATACCTTAAAAACTCATACTGCCATACTATGTTAGTCAGCATGTACAGCACTAATATATCTTTGAACAATGCCTGTTGGGTAGCCAGAATTTATTCCTGCAAAGTCTGCTTCAATATCATGCTATAAGACAACACAAACAGAAATATTGTTAGAATAGTACCACAGTGACAAACAATGCTTTACTTTAAAGGTAAAAATTGGCAAGCAGGGGAAGACTGCTTATTAGAAATTTTGCTCTGACAAGGTAAAACTTTGGCCAAAAAGGTAGTACAGTATGCTATTTCTTTTAAAGTCATAATTAGCTACAATCTTAAAGTCATAAGAAAGTACAAATAATTATCATGAGAGAGCAGCTAGATTCAAATCCTTTGTAGCCTTCTAGTTGCATGACTGGCTCATCCATAAAAAGACAGAGCATTTTTCTAAGAGCAGTTGGTCACATTGAACATTGGAGAAAGTTTTTGGGCAAGGGCAAAAAATGACAGAGTTGCATTCTTTCCACTGATAAAACCTGAGTCATGATGAGGCTTCCAAGTTCTGGAGCGCTTTACCACACCTAAGACACTGCTGTAGGCATCAGATGGTAATAGTAAGAGAATCCGGCTACCCAGTCAATTAACAATGGGTTTCCAATAATGGGAGCCAGTTCTGGGAGGAATGCCATTCATAATGGTGATCAACAATAGCAACAATTCCTTGCAGCAGGGATCAGTTGCCAAGGTGGCCAGGAAATTGGAGTGGCAAAGATCCAGATCAGTGATGGAACTTGGCGCTGGATCAGGCAATTGTCTAGGATAAGTACAGCAAGCTAGGCTAATGGAGTAGACTAGTGAAAATGGTTAAGGTCCAAAAGTCAATAGGACCTAGAGAAATGAAGAGAAGAGCAACATGTGGAAATTATAGGAGCTACACATCTAAGCCCCACATCATTGCAGCCAGAAGAATAGCACCTTCATAGCAGCAGGAAGATCTCAGGTGGGGCACAGTTGGGACAGCAGCTACTCAATCAAACAGCTGGCAAGGGTTTCTTCCCTTGCACCCAGCAAACTCAAAGAAAAGGAAAGTCACAATACTGCAGTTGTCTTTGTTAACAGTAAGAAAAATGAAGGTAAAAATGATTTATGCAACTTAAATTAATTTTGAATTTGTAAATAAGCAGGGAAATGATTGACGTATAAAGTGAACAAAGAAAAACAGAAAGATATACTAAAAGCAAAAGATCAAAATAACATAACTGATAATTTAAAGATGCAAACATACTTCATCAATATTACTGTAAATTATATAAAACTGTGTGACACTGTTGCTCTTTCAACCTAACCCATCTTACAGGTTGTGACTGAGAAAATAAGAAGAAGGTGTGTTGGATATGTTTATCACCTTGAGTTATTTGTAGAAAATAATAAAAGACAGACAGACAGATGGAAGGAGGGAGGAGGGAGGGAGGGATGGAGGAAGGAAGGAAGGAAGGAAAAAAATTATATTTAAAGAAGCGAAATTTATCAGAGATCACAGAAAAAGGGGGGAAAGGAATGGCCCTTTAACAATAAGGGACTATAAAAAAGATCAAAATAAGGAAAATCCCTGGACCTGGTCATTTACTAGTCTCTTATAAATATTTTGAAGATGAACTACTAAAATCGTTGCAACACATGATGAACTCTATTTTATAGATTGGGAAGCTACTAGATCCTTAGAGGATAATATAGTATTGATACCTAAAGAAAATTTCAATTCAAAGAAGTTTATGAATTTTCTTCTTCAAATGAAATAAATTCAATAAACAAGAGGCAATCCCCTTTTAGGTGTCATAAAACAGATTGAATTTACACCTTCAAGGCCGGAAAGGGTACATCTCAAAGAAATTGACTGAGTGTTTAGAATAATGCATTTATTTTTATAATGCTTCAGGTTACCCATACAAATTACAGCAGAAACATTTTTACATTTAAACAAACTATTCTGTTAGAGATATCATTTAACTCTAGTTCTTTTTACACGCCCATGTCCAGATTAGCAAAAGTCACGATATGTCACATGACAGTGCTATGATGACACAAGTTTGACACCCCTTTTCTATATGTTCAATACTTTAATCTTTCTAAATAGTATGATGTCAATAATTTCTAATCAGGTTACATAAATATCACTGTAGTGAAACAATAAAAAGTGTCAATGTTTATAAAATATAATAGAAAGAAAAAAAGAACTATATAGAGAGACTAACAACTATTAAAGCATAACATTTTATCCCGCACAAGATATGCAGCTTTTGAAGGTTATGCCCATTTTTGAGGAGAAATATGGGATGGATGTAGGATTTCATAAGCTTTTATTAGGAACTACATCCTCCATTTTATTGACCTTTATTTTGAAGTAAAATTCATTAAATGTTGTCAACTCATAAAATATTTCTATGGTCTTTTTAGAGTTGCCTAACTCTAGCTGTCAGGATTCCGGCAGTTACCCCAACTAAATCATGAGTCTCGAGCCAAACTTCCAAAACTTCAAAAGGATTTATTGCAATTTAAAATGTCTGGCACTGCCTGGTGTAGCCGACTCTGAGACACATAATTCATTGTCACCCTTGACCCTGGTTTTCCCCCCAGCCCCTGGGTGTATCATAATTCATATTCTCCAATGGGACACATCCGTAGCCAATAGTCATCAATTATGTTCTCCATTAGAATTTTGCGTGTCAGAAGCTTCAGTCATCTAGTTACTATCTTTGAAAACTATTTATGGAATGCACTTTCGGTTTTCAAGCTGCCGCACTGCTCCCCCTCCCTTTCTGTTGGCAACTCTAAAAAGACCATAGAAATATTTTATGAGTTGACAAATGTATCATTCACTTGCCTGTTTCCTACATTTCAAAGCATAAGGAAGTAATAAAATTATCAGTAGTTTTGTCTACTTAGCTAAATCATAGCTGTGCAAATTCTCTCCAGGGATTATGAAGTATAACTTATTTTTTCATCTGAGTCTTTCAGGAACTATAGCTAATCACAAATGATGTCACCACAATGTCATGTTTTCCTGACTTTTTTCTATCTCATTTTGAAGAGTTACAAACTAAAAAAATTAGTTAGAGTCTTGCAATAAAGTTCTGTTTTATTCTTTAATCATTGTCAGATGCAAAAAGCACCACAAATGCATCAGTAAAAGCACAAAAATTGTCTAACATCTGTCTTGCCTATTTTGGAGATTTTCTACACACTAAAAAGAGGGGTTGGAAAAGCATATTCAGCCCATAATTAACTTGCTTATTCCTTAGTTAGATGAACTCTGATACAATAAAATCAACTTTATATATTTTTACAAAAAGTAATTAAGTACCTGTAAAACCCAACCATGCTAAGTAATCTGGGAATGAGCATTTCAGTTTATTTTCATATAAGATTACTGCTATAAAAGTAAGGGTTACCAACTGCAAATTAGGAATACATCCAAAAAAGATAAGTATGAAATTAGCTAAAGGTAGATTTGTGTACTCCAAAGAAAATTCTGTTAAGTAAAGAAAATTTAAATATCAGACATATCATTTAAAACATTTACACCCATATTATACCAAACTCTATGCGGCTCCCTCTCAAGAATTAAAACAACATAAAAACCATATTAATACTATTACTATTAGCATTCTTACTACTTCAGAAGAAGCAGATAGATTAATAGTACTTATTAAAAATTGATTAACCATCATATTTTAGAAAACCAGTTGCTGAACATAAAGGCAAGAAATGTGACAAAGCAAAGCAAGATTATATGGAACCTACTGATAAGAATAAAGGTTCTAAGACAAAGAATAAGAGATAGTCATGAATTGCATGAAGTGATGGATGAGTTGAAGTCATGTACTGGAAAATGACACAGAACACACATTCAAAAGTAGAAAAGAAAAAAAATGCAATTTTGTACATCGCAACTGGAATAATTATGAAAGCACAGTAGGATAATGAATGTTGACATACACAAAGGTAAATGAGAAAGAAGGAAAAGAAACCAGCATTTTAAAGAAATGAAACCAAATAATATCTTGCATAATTGTGTAAAACTAAGTCCACTACTCCTGTCCACTATTCCTAGAGAGAAAAGATAAAGATGTAGTTCTGTGTATGAAAAGAAAGTTCTAAAACACTGTGATAGTTCTGCAATTCCTGATAAATACATTTTCCCAATTAGAAAAAGGCAAAAGAATGAAAAATTGTACACTAATTTGCATTTTAGCAAGGAATGTAAAACATAGTTTGGAATCTATTAGAAAATACATGGCCAACTATAAACAAATTTGCAAAGGTTACTAACTATTTAATAACAATTAAATTATTTAAGACTAAGTCTTTAATAAGACTTAGTGAAAATCGATTCCTCATATTAATCCTCTTGGGCATTATTCTGCCCATGGATTTACTTAGTGGAGCTAAAGAGTTCTAACAAGAAACTAAAAGTAGATACTGCAACTTAATGTCCACCTATCTTCGTTTTTGGAAATAATTTCTTAGCTGTTCAAAAGGAATGAACTGTACTATTTTGACTATGGTGTGCAAAAGTTCAGATATCCAAAACAAACACAACAAGGAATTACACATCTTGTTATTTGATATATCTGAATCTTCCCAAGAAACTCTTTCCTATTCTCATTTAAGTTTAACACTGTTTTCACCTTTGAAACAAAGGTTTAAAACATTCATAATTACATATGAATCAGGAAGCACAAACAAAATAATATGGTATAACTGCTGCTACCGTGTTTCCCCGAAAATAAGACCTACCCCGAAAGTAAGACCTAGCACTATTTTCTAAACCTGCCCTAATATAAGACCTACCCCAAAAATAAGACCTAGTGTAAATCTCCAGTTCCAGGAAGACTTTTCAGGGAGCAACCGTGCACCCGTGAAACACCCCCCCCTACACACTCACACCCACTATTTGGCACCATAAATATATAAGACCTACCTGAAAATAAGACCTAGTGTGTTTTTGGGAGCCAAAAAAAATATAAGACAGTGTCTTATTTTGGGGGAAACACGGTATATATTGATATGTGCATGTTTTTCTGTATAAGTATATATAAGATGTATATCCCTAGATCCACATATTCCGTTAATGTGTGTTTGACAAAAAGTATTAGAAAATCTTTTACTTACAGGAATGCAATTCAATTCAACCTTTTTTTTGTTTTTAAGGTGCAGTGATTTCAGCATCTAAAATGTAACTTCAGGCACTCTGAAAAGAAACAGGTTAAAATCTCTTTCAGTAATAATTGCTATTTCAGATTTAATTAAAAATTAAACTTTCATAATGTTTCACCATCCAAAGCAATGCATTATCAGTCAAGCATAGCTCTTTTTTTTAGTTAGAAAAGCTCTTTCAGAGCAGTTTGTAATGAAGAAAGGAAATAAAGAAGACACTTCAGAGTAGAAAAATATAGCTCTGAAATAAAGGTTCGCAAATAGCATTCTGAAAGGTGGGGGGAGATGGGAACATTTCCCGAATCTTTATATCATTATATATATTTTTAAAATAGATGAATTTACATATGCATGATTGTGGGAGGAATGAACAATAACACACACACACACACACACACACACAATTTTTAGGACAAAATTGCAATGAAAAAAGAACTGCACTTTTATACAGATATATGCACTAAATAGGAAATCTTCATAGTTTATTGATGTATTTCTATCATCAGGGCTGCTAAGGCAGATTACATTCACATTTTTAAAATTATAGTATATTTAACTGTAACACTTGCACAAAATTGAAAAACAAAATGTAATGTACAATTTTATCCTAAACAACTGTTTAAAAATCTCTATCCTCAGACAAAATTATGTAAAATCTATGTAAGAAAGCAAAGGAATAAGCAATAACTACTTAGTTTGGGAGGGGGGTAGATGCTGTGCTCATATATTTACAGGATTAAATATACTGTGGGTGTTTTAAATGAAATATACAATATATTGGTGAAATAGATAACTGCCCAGCCGCCCTGTTTCGGGCTACCCACTCTCTCCTTCGTACCCATTGCGGAAGGGCTGAGGAGTTTGGTCAATATCTGTCGGATAAGATTGCTCGGATTCGGGGCGGGTTGTCCTCTGATCTGCAGTGGTCTGAGGAACGGGATACAAGCAGTCTGGCCAGTGTGATCTGGGATGAGTTCGATCCTGTTTCCGAGGATGAAGTGGACAGGATTATGCGGCGCCTGAGTTCCACCACATGTTTGTTGGACCCGTGTCCTTCCTGGTTGGCTTATGCCGCCAGGGAGGCCACCTGCGGTTGGCTCGGGCAGTTGTCAACGCTTTAAGGGAGGATGTTTTTCTCCGCCTTGAAGGAGGCGGTGGTGAGACCCTCCTGAAGAAGCCTGCCCTGCACCCGACCATGTTAGACAACTTTCGTCCAGTCTCCAACCTTCGCTTTTGGTGAAGGTTGTTGAGAGTGTGGTGGCTCAGCAGTTTCACTTTTCCTGGATGAAGCGGACTACCTGGATCCGTATCAATCGGTTACACGGTTACACGGCATTGGTCGCGCTGATGGATGATCTCTGGAGGGCTCGGGACAGGGGTTTTCCTCTGTCCTGGTCCTATTAGACCTCTCAGCAGCTTTCATACCATCGACCATGGTATCCTTTTGCGCCTCGGGGGTTGGGAGTGGGGGGCACTGTGCTTCAGTGGTTCACCTACTACCTCTCGGGGCAGTCTCAATCGGTGTTGGCAGGAGGGTTGAGGTCGACCCCGAGGGTGCTCTCTTGTGGGGTCCCTCAGGGGTCGGTCCTCTCCCCTCTTCTATTTAACATCTACATGAAGCCGCTGGGTGAGATCATCCGTGGTTTTGGGGTGAGATTCCATCAGTACGCGGATTACACCCAGCTGTACATTTCCACCCCAAACCAGATCAGTGATGCCCTCTCCCTGATGACCCGATGTTTGGATGCAGTACGGATTTGGATGAGCGGGAACATGCTTCGACTCAACCCGGCCAAGACTGAGTGGCTGTGCATACCGGCATCTCGGCCCAGCCAGGAATATCCATCTTTGGCCATAGGGGGAGAGGTGTTGCCCCCTGTGGATAGGGCGCGGAATCTGGGGTCCTCCTGGATGCACGGCTCCGGTTGGAGGAGCAGGTGGGGCCGTTGCCAGGGGCCTTTGCCCAGCTCCGCCTTGTTTGTCAGCTCTGCCCATTTCTGGACCGAGATGCTCTGCGCACAGTCACTCACGCCCTTGTTACCTCTAGACTCGACTACTGCAATGCTCTCTATTTAGGACTGCCCTTGCATACCATCCGGAGATTGCAGCTGGTGCAAAATGCGGCGGCGGTGGTGATGGGAGTTTCCCAATTCTCCCATGTTACCCCCCTCCTGCGCTGCCTGCATTGGCTGCCGGTTGCACTCTGGGTGAGATTCAAGGTTCTGGTTTTAACATACAAAGTCCTACGACATGGGTCCTCAATATTTAAGGGAGCGTCTTCTGCCGATATCAAGTGCCGGCCGCCCTGTGCGAGCACATAGGCAAGGACTCCTCGGGGTCCCATCGGCAGGCCAATGCCGGCTGGCGGTCCCCGACGCCGAGCCTATTCTGTCGCGGCCCCTGACCTCTGGAACCAACTGCCCTTGGGGCTCCGCCCGACCCCTGACCTCCGCACCTTCCACCATGATTTAAAGACCTGGTTGTTTGACCAACCCGGGCTGTGACCCCTCCCTGGGGGGGATAGGTTTCTTAATTTTAACCATTGTAAATTTTAGTTTTTGTAATTTTTGGGCTTGTAAAATTAGTTTAATCTTTTTAAGTATTTATTGTTCCTGTTTTTAGTTGTGAGCCGCCCCGAGTCTTCGGAGATGGGGCGGCATACAAGTTCAATAAATAAATAAATAAATAAATAAATAAATAAATAAATAAATAAATAAATGTGTTAAAGTTTCAGGGTTGTAATGCCATTCCAGGAATAATACTGCATAGTTTTTCAGATACAATAATATATATAAAGCAGCAAAGCAAGAATAAAAATAAAAAAATGTCATCAAAAACAAAATAACAGCATATCCTACTTAATTTTTACTATAGTCAATGCAGCAAAATGTGATAAAAGTTATTTACAAATATTAAAACACAAAACTCCCTTTCGAAATCAGCATATACAATCAGTTCATATAGCCAAAGAATTGTTGGGATATGTAGAGACAGCAGACAATGAAGTCTCATAAGACCATTTGTTTTGGTAAGAAAAAAAGATTTTGGTAGGACATTACAATATACCCCCATTTAATAATCAATATTTGCTCTTCACTACACATAAAGATAGTTCCTGTGAAACAGTATATCTAGCATCACATGAATCTTATATAGGACAGAATTTTAACTTTGAAACTGTGCATTCAATCATGTGCATGTTGATTTAGTTCTGAAAATCCATTCTGCCACTTACAATTTTGTGTAAAGATAACTGGTAACAGACAATCTATAATCACCAGTGCAAAATTTTCTCCTCATATTTTGCATTATTTGAGTGAGCTTAGATAACTTCAAAAAATATAGTAATTTTTGTATTTTGCCAGAGATAATATAACTAAATAAGCCATGTTTTATCTTTCATTATTCCTATTTAGTTATAGATGCCTATAAGTTTATAGATCAGTCTTACACATTAGGAAGTTGTGCACTATGTATAGGTATCTTGCCCATACCCACAAATACAAATACAAATACATTTTCCCATGCAAGATTTTATCATTAATATAGATTAACTTCATTACTGCAGTAGGCTAAAGAACTGTTCAGAATCAAATGAATACTTAATATGTACTTCAATCTGATGAGAGATATTTGAGATTTACTTTCCATGCCGAACAATCTAATATCTCCTATAATCAAAGGAATTTTTAAAATTTCAAAAAAGGATCTAATTTGAGTAATACAGCTTGAGCACACAGACTAAAATTTAACAGAGGGATATGAATGCCAGCATTCTGGGAGGGGTTATACTCCTCTTACAGATTTAGGCTCATAGTTGAATATACTGTTAAAGGCTTTAGTAATGGACAGGACTAGGACTGCACAAGTGGGATGGCTGCAATGCTGAATAGGTCATGTAAGTAACACTTAGTTAACTGCTTCCTAAACTACTAGTGTTTCTACGTGGGGCCATTTTTTTTTTTGCTTTTCTAGAATACTGTAGTACTTGCGGGAGCGTCTCCTGCCAATATCGAATACCGATCGCCCTGCGCGTGCGCACAGTCGAGGACTCTTCGGGGTGCCATTGGCAAGACAATGCCGGCTGGCGGTCCCTCGGGGAAGGGCCTACTCTGTTGCGGCTCCCGCCTTGTGGAACCAACTCCCTTTGGAGCTCCGTCTGGCTCCTGATCTTCGCTCTTTCTGCCGCGATTTGAAGACCTGGTTGTTTGAACAGGCTGGGCTGGACTGACCTCCTGGGGGGGTGTTAAATTTATTTTAAATTGATTTTAGTGATTGGGCTTGTTTGGTTTAATTCTTTTTAAAATATTTATTGTTGTTTTTTAATTGTGAGCCGCCCTGAGTCCTCTTGGAGAGGGGGCGGCACACAAGTCCAATTAAATAAATAAATAAATAATCAGATGATTGACCAGAGACAAGAGTGCAAGTATTTAACAACCAGGTTTCACTATAAGCCCAGGTTAGCCCCCCACCTTTTTTATACTGTTCTATTGAAAAACAAAGCATGTTAATGATTAACTGGCATGATTATTAACATGCCAGTTAACCAGGTTTCTAAAGTAGCTTGAACTTGTGGGCACGATTGATTGATTGATTTACAATATTTATATGCTTTAAACTAATATGTCTCTAAATTTTCTCTTTATTGTTTATTGTTTTATCATAGAAAATAAAGTACAAAACAGTAACAAACAAAATGACATTCAAGCCTAACAGTCACAAAAAAGAAAAAAATACAAAAAAGAGGAAAAAAGGGGAAAAATTAAATTTAAGATTTAACATATAGGATCTAAATGTCTCTAAATTTTAATTAGATATTGTAATTTCCTCATATTTAGGCAGATGTGCTTTCATTAGTAGAAAAGCAAAATATAAAATAAATATATTTTTACATATTGGCTGATCATTCATAAAACATCCTAAAGTGTTTTTTGGACCTTGATTAATTTCGTAGCCTTTTCCCCTTTATTCAAGTCAATCCCATCGAAAATTCTAATAATATAAAAGAGGAAAAGCATAAAGATTAAAATGATATACAAACTTATCACAGCAAATGGCAACAGAAAAATGAGGTACAAATTATATTTGGACAGTTGTTTCTTTGTTAAGATACTGATATTCCATCAATAGTCAATTAAGATTCTGTCTGCCATCAACAGAGTAACTCTGAAAGGTGCACATTTGATAATGCAGGGAAAAGAAATATGAAATTTAAAAATGGACTGGATCATGCTGAGAGCTGCGGAGAAAACAATAAAGAAAAATACCACAAATGGATTCCCAGGGGAAAATATATTGGCACTGATCCAGAATGCTGTTGATTTCTCCAGCCTAAGCCCACATCGTTTCTCCCTCCTGATCACATGACCTAAAACACAGCATATGTGCTTCCCAATGTACTCATACAAACATTCACACATAGCCACAACATCAGTGGGAACCAAAACTGTTTACCCAAACACCTACACAGATGCAACAGTAACTTCCATTAGAGAGTTTTTGATTTACACAAAGAAAATACTAGAATCTCCAATGGCCCATTCTGGTAAGTTGCATTACATACCTTGTTAAAATATTCACATTATGTCAACACTAAAACTTAGCTCCTCTTAATAATAGGATTTCTTTAATAATAGAAATTATTTCATGAGAACACTTACTATTTCTAGCGATAGCAATAACATATATAAAATATAGTAACATGGATACTGTTTTCATTCTTTCAGACTGAAGTAACTTTTCTAAAGGCATTAATTATAACAGAAGGTCAAGTTAGTGAATACTAATATTATCACTGGAAGAATGGATATTTTGGTAAGGATAGCTTTTCCTGACTTAGACAACTGATTCAGTAATTTATGATAGCTCTGTATTTTTCAAAATTAATAATAGTATTATTCTCTTTCCTGGGTAATCAACAAATCACAACCATGTGGATTTGCACATGCTTATTCATTAATAATCTTTATAATAATCTTTATGATCTCCTAGGGGAGAGGGTGGGTTTTAAATTCGATTTTAATTCGGTTTTATACCTGTATTTTGGCTTGTTTAGTTTAATTTCTTTTTAACTAATTTATTGTTCTGTGTTTTTATCTGTGAGCCGCCCCGAGTCCTTTCTGGAGAGTGGCGGCATACAAGTCAAAACAAATAAAAATAAATAAATAAATATTCCACTTTATATTTTATATTTACAAAGAAATATTTTATATTTATATTATAGTTATATTTATTAATATCTACAACAAAGATAATATTTCTGTGTGTGTGTGTGTGCGTGAACATACATATATATTACACTTATAGCATTAAATAACTAAATTACAGACCATACAGTTTCCAAAACAACAGCTTCCTACTTTTTGCTATCATATATTATCTCTTTATTTATAAATTTATTTTAAGGTATTTATTTTAAAATACTTTTAACTCCAATAGATTATCAATTAGATATTTAACCAATAAGTAAAAAGAAATAGAGAAACAGAATTAGGATACAAATATAGAATAACTGAAGAATAAATGAAGACTGTTTAGCATAGTGCAGTTTTGCTACCATAAGTATTGTCTATTGTACCTACTTTTTCTTTAAAAAAAAGATTTTTTTTTTATTGAAGAGTCCAGCTATTGAAGCATTGACTGAAGAATCTTTTTAAACTTTAATGCATTGAAAAATTCCAGGGCTAGAATTTTAAAATATACTAAATTATTCTTACAACTGTGATTAAATGGGCTAAGAATTTTTCATAATACCTCTTGACACTTCTCTCGTACACAGGGTGATGACGAAAAATAAGCTGGCTACAGAAAAACTATAGTATTCCAGTATTCCAACTGTTTTCTTGCACAAGCTGTCCCTAGATCCTGTTTATGTTCCTAAAGAACAGGAACAGTTGACAGCATGCAGCTTTTGAGAGGCCTTGCACAAATATATTTTTTGTACTAAAGATATAATTTTTTTAAGCTCAGTCTGAGCCTTCAGTTTATCCCAAATTTGCTTATATTCTTCATGTCTTCATAACATCTTAAGAATCTCCAATTTCTCAATGGTTGCAAATGCCCTGATTTTACAACTTCACTTTATTGTCTCCCATGCTTCAAATTACTACCAAAAAGAAATAATGTGAGTTAATGAGCAGGGGCTACAATTCTTTTAAATACATTCTGTTCCAATATAAATAAGTATTTTTGTAATAATCATTCTTCAGTAGGAAACTGGGTGGATGAAGGAAATGTGCTGGATATAAATTGTTTGGATTTTGGCAATGCCTTTCACACTGGTTCAACCAAGGAAACGTACACTGAACACAACGTAGAAAAAAAGAATCTGACAGCAGGAACATGAATTGTATTAGTGCAAAATTGAGGAAAATGTAATTGGAAATCACCATTAAGGCAATGAGAGTACTTCATTTTCATTAACAAAAACTAGAAAACAGTTAAAAATTAAGGGGTTTTATAACCTAAAATACTGCATGAAAGATATATTTTTATAAAAAGATAAAATCACTGTTCTTTCAGGATAGGCCTTAGCTTCTTAGTCAATACCTGTTTTTTGTTACAATTTAGCACTGAATTATGTTAAAAATATCTTGAATTGTTTCTTGTCTAAAATGTCCTTTCAGAAAATGAACATTCCTTTAATATTTCTTAATATTCTGTAGCACAATGGACTGTGATACTGATGAATAAATAAATAACATTTATGCTGCAACATTTATGCTGGCCACTTTGTCTAGTTTATTTAGAATTTTCTCCAAGGAATAATATTAATTAGAATACGGCCATACTACTGCTTTTTCCTTTACTGACATAATGGAAATTGGTACTTAAAAGTTATTTGGATATATGAAAATTCTTATAATACATTTTCCATTCAAGGAAGCAGGCCTTAACTTTGTTTAGGCATATAATCATATAAATAAAATAAGAGAATAGAGAGATATAAATGTCACATTCTATCATGCTCCTTTATGGGTTTTTGGAATTTCCTAATTGACTTCAGAATTTCTTTATTTTAACATAGTGTACATTTTTTAATTGTGGTCTTTATGTAATTTATTTTTTATTTAAAAACTTGAGTCATGGGTGTCAAATTTGATCGAGTCACATGACATATCGTGATGTATCACAACATTTTTGCCTTTGTGGAGCCAGGATGAGCATAACCTGTGTGTGACGGATCCCATCCGCAGGCTGCCAATTTGGCACCCCTGGCTTAAGGCATTAATTTCTTAGCCAGAATCTAGGCACTTTCTTCAATCATTTACATTGTTTGATTGCCAATGGGTCTAGATTCTGTTACTTTAGCAATAGCTCCCCATGAAACAGCACACTGCCTTCATATTTTGAAATTTCTCATGTAATGTCTCATTGCCATATGTCAAAAGTTTCACTTTTACAGGCTAAACATCTAATAATTAAAATGCATGAAAATGTACATGATTTAATTTTTATAATTTGTATTCTTCATGGCAAATGAGCAAGCAGAACGTCTAGGGAAGAATTTTGCAAATTTGTGAACTTTTAAAGTATCAATTGTCATTCTGAATTTTAACACATCTTTAAACCCCAAAGAAAATAAATAACAAAGGTTAAAATATTGGGATAGTCTTCTGTGCAATAATCAAGCTAGACAATTTGGAAAAAGTTTCTTTAAGCTTAAAAGTTAAATGTGTTAAAAACTGAAGCCACTTTTTTGGTGAGATGAATGAAGATACCAGCCTTCATAAATCTTCTACACTTTGCACATATTTTGAAAGCTCATCACTGCTTAATCATTTTTAAAAGGAAAATAAATTGCTGAAGGAAAAGTGCCTTATGGAATTAGAGAACCAAAATTCATGGTTCATGCCCTAAGTAAACATAACTTCCTTTATCACTCTTCACTCTCACTTTAATATTCACACTTATGGACACAATGTGAATTGTGTACCTAACCAAGATACTAAATATATTTCAGTATACTACGACAAAATTCACTGCATTAAATTTTTCACATTTCATGTACCAATAATTAGACAATATTTGTTGCCTGCAATATTCAAGTGAATGTATATATACCACAGACATATCTTCTGGACTATTACCATAATCTTTAAATATAGATTCCTTTCATGGTCACCATAATGCTTTTATATAAAATCAAAATGCATTAAATAACTAATTAATTTTGTTTCTTTCCTTTATAATGAAAGCATATTTACAAATTTAACAGAGTTCTATAATTTTGCCAGACAATTTTAGATCTCACTCTCAGACACTGTATTTTAAAATGCTTCTTTCATTGGTAAACTGCAGGAGGAAAGTTATTTTCCTTTGCTCTAAACCGCATGCTCCCCAGAAGGAGGAAGTCCCACACAGTAAATGTATACAGAACAGTTTCCTATGTCTCTGTGCTGCAGAAAATCCCACTGTGTTAAGTAGGGTTCTGCTAAGGCCACTGAAACATATTACCCTATTAAACTGTGTTTCTTTATTGTTCTCTAAATGCTAATGAAATGTTCCAGTGTAGTGTTTATACAAGAGTACTTTAGAAAAGCAATATGCTAAAACTGTTTCTCGTAAAGTGACAGCAATTTAAGAGAGTGTGCTACATAAACTGTTACACAAACATTTGTTGCTTTACTCCTCATGCAATACTCTTAAATTAAAACATAATCCTAATACCATTTGACTGAGGTTGATCAAATTTTAAGAGAGTTCAATTTAATAATTTTTATTTAATGTTTTCTTATAATGGATGGATGGATGGATGGATGGATAGATATAGACAGGTGATAGATAGATTTGTGTATTAGCTTATAAATATCATAGTACTCCAAAAAGTATAATATATAACTTAAAGAGCTAGTACACTGTCAATATTAATTAACAAATTTGGGGGGATAAAATAATAAAATAAAAAACAATTCTGAAAAATGTCTTCCTTTTCTAAAGGAGTCATTGCTTTTTTTCATCTTTAAAACTGCTGACTACCCTCATAAACAATTCACATGGAAAGTTTTAAACTGCACTTATTAACAAAAAAGTTGCAAAAGTGATGGACAGTTCATTTAACTTTACTCTCTATCTTACAGTGGATTTATCCTGTAACAGTAAAGGTAAAGGTTCCCCTCACATATACATGCTAGTAGTTTCCGGCTCTAGTGGGCGGTGCTCTTCTCTGTTACAAAGCCGAAGGGCCAGTGCTGTCTGAAGATGTCTCCCTGGTCATGTGGCCGACGTGACTAAACTCCGAAGGCCCATCAAACACTCTTACCTTCCCACCAAAGAAATCCCTGTTTTTCTACTTGCATCGTCCCTGTAACAGTACTGGAAGCTTAATAATCATGTAAAATTAAAATTAGGAAGAGGGAAATAATTGATTCCACAAATTTAAAAAATGATCATTCCAGCTGCAATTCCCTGACCAATGGGTCGGCAGCATATCTCTTCTGCTGGCACAGGTGGGGCAGGCCAGTTTCATAGGCATGAAGTTTCATATTCAAGTACCTGTACCTGTGTCATGTAGGGCTTAAGAATAATAACCAATGCCTTGAATTGCACCTGGAATAGCAATAACAATAGCACTTAGACTTATATATTACTTTACAATGCTTTACGGCCCTCTCCAAGCGGCTTACAGAGTCAGCATATTGACCCCAACAATCTGGGTCCTCATTTTACCCACCTCAGAAGGATGGAAGGCTGAGTCAACCTTGAGCCTGGTGAGATTTGAACTGCCAAATTGCAGGCAGCCCACAGTCAGCAGAAGTAGTCTGCAGTACAGCACTCTAACCACTGTGCCACTGTGGTTCATGACAACCCTGCCATAGGGCCTGGTGAGATTTGAACTGCCAAATTTCAGACAGCCAGCAGTTAGCAGAAGTAGCCTGCAGTACTGCATTCTAACCACTGCATCACCATGGCTCAATATTATGAAACAGCGGCATAATATGAACTACTCTAGGGCCCAAACCTTCCTGTGCCCATGCACTTTTCACCAGTTGTAGTTTCCAGATACTCTTCAATAGTAGCCTATATCAATATATCAATCTGCAAACCTGCTTTCTAAATATAATTGACTAAATTAAATAAGTTTCATTTTATTTAAAGATTTATATGGGTACCTATCTTAAAATAAAACAACTGAATTACAAAAACTAGAAAAATCTAAGCACAACCAAAACCAAAACTAAAACCTCTATCGTTCCCTTGCAACATCCTCCAACCCAATGGCCCTCACTATAGCCTAGCACCTGAGTAAAAAGCCAGATCTTGATGGCCTTCTGGAAAGCTAAAAGAATCACCAGCCTGCCTTTTCTCATCTTTTCCCAATGAATTCACTAGGTTTTACTTCTGATAAGATATTACATACTTATTCTGTTTGGTCTTATATAGCAAAGTTCCTCAACTCTTCTGACTTTATGGACCAGTGTTGGAAGCGGGGAGAGGGGATGGTTTTGTGTGAGCAGCAGGCAACTGCACGAATGCACACACCTCTATTGATGCAAGTGGCAGGCACGTGCACCCACCACTCATGCAAATGGAGTGCATCCATGTGTTCACCCACTGCTCATGCAATGGGAAATGCACACATGCATGCTCGTCTGCCACTTCGCACAGCCTGGTTTTGAACAGCTCACTGCCTGGTAGTGGCCATGGTCTGGCAGTTGGGGACCCTTATTATATAGAATTACTTATAAACATTGTTCACCTGTCCATTTGCAATCTGTTCAAATTCCTTACAACCATAATATAATATAAATATAATCCAATGAATCAGTTTTTCAAAGACAGACAATGTGAATTTACAGATAACATTTTCAAATATATTGGATCGCTTTTACCTCCCATCTAGGTGCAATTTTCATATTTTGTTTCTTTCAAGCAAAGATACATCTGTTGCTGACATAGATAAATCCCTTTTCCAGTCCAGGTTTTTATTTGAATGTTACGTTTTTTTACTTGGAATTTTGCTAACTTAGAATGACAACTTTTACAACCCACCTGGACTGTTAGAAAAATGTCTATTGTATTTATGGGACACATGGATATTTGTAAAGTTATCTAATACCTAGCACATTGGGAGAATAAGTTATTGATACTGCCAGTTACCAAGTTTCTGTTACTCTAATAAAGATGAATATACCAAACTGATTTTCCCCACAAATGTATATCTTGTATTTTGATTTATTATTAAAAATATTGCCAGAGCCAATTTCTTAAATTACATGCTTTGGAAATGCTAATTTCTAAGAATTTGGTCCACAAATTGCATAACTAGAAAGCATCTAGAACTATAGTTCAAGCATACTGGTTAGACAGCACCGTTATTGTTGTGAAATTTGTCTTGCTTCTAAATATAAAGACTGTGAGGTGTTTTGTGCTTTCTGAGCTTGGCTGTTTTCTTGCAAACATTTCATTACCGAACTAGGCAATATCATCAGTACTAGGTATCAATGCATGATCAATACAGTATCATTGCATATATGTAGAATACTATATATATATCCCAAATGACAACAACTGAATTACATAGACAAAACAGGTATTCTTGCCCTCATAATACATTTTTTTATCAAAGGTTTGAAGTTATGTCAGCCTTGGGAAAAATAATTTACAATCTGTTGTCAAGTTACAATTGTCATGCCACTCCCATAGTCACATGATCACATTTGAAGCAATTGGCAACAGGTTTGCATTTAAAGCAGTGATCATGTGATCATTATTTGTGGTCTTCCCAACTGGCTTGTGACAAGCAAAGTCAAAGGGAGATTTGCTTAATAACCAGTGCATTTCCTTAAAGACTATCATAAAAATGGATCTAGTTACTTGATGATTTGTTTTATAACTGCACCAACTTACAGTACAATTTTCTTTTTAAAAAGTTAAAATTCTATGCACCAGGCATATTTTAGCTCCCTTTTTTCATTGTTATGCCGATCCTATTAGCTGTGTTGTGATTCACTGGCAGCATAGAAAATAAGTAAATGTCAGTGAGAAAAACATCTGCTATCAAAGAACACCATGGATCTGGCTTTTTGTGTATGTTCTCCACATTCCATTACATTGTAATCTGAACTGAATGCTGAAGGAAATGGCGAATAGAAATGTTACAAAAATCAGCATTTTTCCTTAAGTGGTACCAAATACCAGGGGTGGGATTCAAATTTCTTAACAAACAGTTCTGTGGATGTGGCCTAATTTGTGGGTATGGCTTGGTGGTCATGTGACTGGGTGGCCATGGCTTGTATGTAAATATTATAAATATTTATGTAAATATTGATTTTTTTATTTAAAAAAGCAGCTTTTACCCAAAAGCAGACAAAGAAGGCAGGCAGATTAAGTTGCTCACAGAATCACAGATTTACATAGAGATCTAACTATCTCCAATTGGCTACCTGAGTCTGCCTTGAAAAATAGAAACTTCAGTCCTAAGGAAGGTTCGGCTCTGCTTTAGATTAGCTAGAAAGCAAGAAAGCCAAGAGTTTCCCACTTTGTAGCTAATCTAAATCTCTTGGCAGAGCAGAACAGCTGATGGTCAGGGGAAAAAAAGGAAGAATAGCAAACTTACCAAACCAGGCAAGTTGGATGGCTCGCATGCCAGGTAAAGGAGTGAGTGGGTGAGGAGGGGAGAGGCCAGCCAGTGGAGCGATTTGCTGGTTCTCCAAACTGCAGACGATCGTGTGTGCGTTTTCAAGAAAATCCTCATTTCCTGTTTTTTCAACCTCAGCTGTGCCTCGCAAAGCAGCTGAGGAGGGAAAAGCAGGGAATAAAGGACAGCCTAGAGCCCTGGCAGGTGGGTGGGCCAAACACCGAACTGGTTCGGTGTCAGCTGCTCTTCACAGCTGCAGGTTCTATAGAACCGGGCCGAACTGATAGTATCCCACCCCTGCCAAATACTGGCCTCCAGATTGCTACATTTCTGATATAGAAGAAATAGGTAGACAGCTAGAGAAATGATGAGTTTACACTGTAGCTTTTTAGTGGAACAACAACATAATGGGCAAGCTACCCAGAGGCTGAAGGAGCCAAAAGTACTTAGAACATCTTTAAATAATGAACAGGCACTATCCTTGATTCCATCCACCACTGGTCACTTGATTTTACCTTCAAAGTAATGGCTGGAAAAGCAAATAAATAATACATGCCTTGCAGTTTCATTGGATGCAATCAGCTAAAGGGGAAAACATTACTTTAATATTGGTACAAATAAGGACAATCAAAGTGCTGTCAAATTTCACAGCAAATTGCCTGGAAACATTTATGGTTTGCCTGAAGCCAAATGTAATTATAACTCAAACAATTGCTATTTTTCTGAGTTGCAAGCAGGAATTTAAAAAAAGGAAATACAATGATCCAGTAAAGTGGACTGAATAGTACACAACAGAAGCAATTGAGTCTATTAGTGCCTGTCGTTCCAAACTTAGAAGTAAAATACAAGGCAGCATTTATTTACAAATATGTACAAAATCAATAAAATAAATTGCATGAAATAAGAAAATAAGGGTTATTTTTGTTTTTAAAAATAAAATGGTGGGAAATTTCAGAGAAGAAAGCATGTAGGGTAGATACATCCTCACAAATTTTAGTATATTATAGAATTATGTCAAAAAATAGTATATGGAAAAACTGCAATTTTTCTTATGATTTAGTTCAAAAATTAGTTCAAATTATTACCAATGAAAAATTATAAGTGATCAATTCAGCAGGTTTTGATTAATCTGTAAGAATGGCAGAAAGCAGAACAGAAATAATAGAGTTTCGCTGAGACACAGATTTTTGTTGTTGTTCTGGCCCTGTTTTGGTTCATCGTGCACCCCTGAATATGCTTTGTAAAATTGTCTGCAATTGCTGACCTCAACCTCTCTAGACTAGAGACAAGATCTCTAGGATATTTAAGTGATTTAAGTATAACCATACAGAACAAAATACATTTTAGACAAATATCTACTCATGAAACCACGATGGTTCAGCAGTTAAGATGCTGAGCTTGTCAACTGGAAAGCTGACATTCTATGGTTTGAGACCTGAGTGCCGCATGATGGGGTGAGCTCCCATTTCTCACCTCAGCTCCTGCCAATCTACCATGTTTTCCCGAAAATAAGACCCTGTCTTATTTTTTTTGCCACCAAAAAAGGCACTGGGGCTTATTTTCAAGATATGACATCCACTGACTAACTTCATTTGTGTGCGTTGCCTCCTTTTCATTATCAGAGGCCTTCAGAAACTTCTTCTTCTGTGGTCAGCAAGGTTTTCCTGAAGGCCTCTGCAGTGGATAACAGACCTCCAGATCAATACGGAGCTTTGTTATCAGCTACAGAGGCCTTCAGGAAAGTCTTGCCAGCCTTGCCAGCTGCAGAAGAAATGGGCCAGCAAGGAAAGTGTCGGGCTGTGCGAGGCCTGGCTACAATTGTCCAAAGGTAAGTAGTAGGGCAGCTCCACCCCTCCCATCCCCAACTTAACTTAATTTTTACCCATCCACTCTGGAGTGGGCAGGATCTTAATTAGGGCTTATTTTGGGGGTAGGGCTTATATTGGGCACATATGTAAAAATCAAACTACGACTTACTTTCAGGGTAGATTGTATTTTCAGGAAACAGAGTAGTAGTCCGAAAGCATTCAAATGCAGGAAGATAAATAGGCATTGCTTTGGCTTTTCAATTTTTAATTTTATTTTTACTACTTTTTGTATTTTCATGCTGGCCACACAGCACAGGCTTCCTGTGAGAACCAGAGACAAACACAACCCCTTGCATTGGTCACAACTAGACATAGCAACTTTTAAATCTTTTACCAATGTCAAAAAGCATCTACAGATGTGCCTCATTTAAGAAACATAACAAGAGTTCAGAGATAAACAGAAAGCAAAGCATGACAAAATAATCTCTTTGTTCTATTTACTGATCAGGGAATAAGGTGAGGTATAACTAAATTTCTTAGTTATAATCGTGTGTTCCTGATTATTAATCATCACATACCGATAGTTGCAACTTTCACATTTTTCCATTACTACATTTTAAAGGGTGCTAAGACTATAAAAATCACTGATGTAACATTTCTGAATGTAAAATAAGCACATTGTAATTGGTAAGTGGGTATATTAAATCACAAAACATAAAAATAATAATGTCATGTTTACTGGAGCAGATAATGGCAGTTTACCTGCTTCCTAAAATGATATGACAGTTCAAAAGTTATTAAATGAACATGTATAGGAATATGGAAGTTTCACATGTTGTCTACACATCTCTGCAATAGGTCATTAGCTATATAGAATGAACCTGTGAAATGGAAAGACTTTGTAATGTCTTACAGTAAGATCCATATGTATTGTCCTGTTCTGCTTGTATAGAAGCCAAAGCATATATACATGGAAATACTTCCTTTCATTTAGATATACACATTATAAAGCACATTAAATATGTTATTGGAGTCGCACCTTAATGCTGAGGTTTGCATATGACTAGATTGTTACGGTTAGAATATAACCTTCTTTAAAAAGAATTAATGCTAGACTTAAAATTCCCATTTATACATTTTAAAACAGAAGTTGGCACTTATAAGCATGTAAATAGTGTTCAGTGTCTGCGATTCATACAACTTTTACACATACTTTCAACTTTCCTATATCACTGTACATTTCTGAGTTTGTAATGTGATGCTAAACAAAATGAAACTAAACTCTCTTAATAATGAGACATCCTTTCTGTTAAATTTCACTGTTTCTACTGAAAAATGAGATATTGAATACTATTTGTCCATTGCCTTCTACTAACATTCTATTAGATGGAAACCCAATAAGGATATTAAGATAAATGCTATCTAAAGCTGCTTCCCAAGAAAAGGCAAAGCACTGAATTAAATTTAAACATTTTAAAAATATTTTTTGTTCTTGAAAGTACTTTAAAATCACTTTAAGAATACTGAATCTAATTGTGATTTGAGAAAAGAGACACATAAAATTTTCTTTTAAGTAGTAAAGTATGAAAATCTTTTCCTCCTCTCTATACATACAACCTACTAGGCTGCATATAGCATATTTCCTTTTAGAAATCCTTATGGCGTAGGACTATAAAAATATATGTTCTTATTGATCATACTCTTAGGAATTAATTTTTTACTGACCAATTTTGGATTTTTTAAAATATATCTGTCAATTGAAAACCATCAGTCTGTTCTGAACAGCTTTTAACACATTTAGATTTTTTATGTCATAAAATATTCTATTTATTTCTCAGCAGCTGGTGTCAAAAAAGTTGTTGTTTTTAAATATTACTCTTAAATAAATAAAATCTGTTTTCATATTGTGTAAAATTAGTTTTGCCTGCTGTGAGTTTGTGGCATTATGAAGTGATCAGTTCTCTCCATGAATTATTTAAAGAAAGGCTATCAAATAAACTGATGGAGGCGTAATATAATATGTATAATTTGTATAAATCTGGCACTTGTGCATGTACACAGCATAGATCCTACTTGCTCCTTTCCCACTTGCTGTTACACTGCTTGTCCCATATATTTTTCAAAAAGTGAGGGAACATCTTCCTTTTCTATAAATGAGAGCATCACCTTTCTATCTATTATATACAAAATGTTTCTTTGACAATATCAAGTATATATTTAAATAAGTTTACTGCCTGTTCATACAGGTAATTGTTTTTCAGCTGGTCTTCAGTGACATTAAAATCTTTATTTATCCTTTGTTTTAGTTTCTGGTTTGACAGTGCCTCATACTTTTATTAAACACTACTGAATTTCTTAGCAGTTCCTCTCAGAATTATCTTGTCTTTCAGGAAAAATATAACTGTATATTCATAATTATTCTCACCACATTTTTTGAAGAACGAAGGGGTGTTGGTTTAAGGAATTTCTCTATTTTAATAGAGAAAAATCTAGCATGTCATACCTCGAATACTTTCAAGGAAAAAAGACACTGCAAAGGATTATACTGATAACAATTAAACAGCAGCAGCAAAATAAATAAATGGTCATAAATTATTGTACTTAGAAAACACTGTTTTATTCATGTATAGGATTTATATGTCCATCATATTACAAAAAACTTTGGTTGGCATACAACAATAAAAATAGAATTACATTAAAATAGCAACAATATAGCAATCAGACATAGCTGTGGCACATACAATGTATACTGTACCTCGTAGTTTCCCGTGCTTGTTTATTGGAGCACAAACCCCTAAATTACTGGGACAGTCTGCCCATTGTTTGTTCTTTTTGATTATTTCTTATATATTCTATTTTCTTCATAAAGCAGCTTATAATTATTCTTGAGGAAGTAGTGACTACAATCTGAATTCAAATTTTAGCTGTGGATAGCTAGTGCCATGTGAAATTATCAAACACCTGAGCCACGGTCCATAACCTGTCTTTTGTCACTACATAATATTAGAAAAGTCAGCAACATCATGTTAACAATAGTGATCTAAGAAGCCTTCAAATAAGATACTTTATAATGCAGGTTAACAGAAGCTAAATATCTTTCTTTTTAAAGCAGCTGTGTCTGTTAGAATGTTTGCCTGCTTATTGGTAGTTCCAGCAGAAATACTGTCTGTGCGGGTACTTGTACACACACAGAGCTTTAGAGAGAGTTTTGTTTCTTTTTTTTATTTTTGCACTTGTGAACAAAGCTGACCTCCCCAAATTCCTCAGATGTTTCTTCTTGCTCTTAAGCATTATTAGTTACAGTTTTATTTATAACAGAAGAAAATCCTTTGGTGAATTAATTTTAGTATTCTGTGGCAATTGTGTTCTCTTTTGCCTAATGAAAGGATGAGTATTTGATGACATACTTTGGACAGTCTGGCCATGCATATTTTCTTGAAAATTCAATGACTAATTAAGAAGAAAAATACCAAGGTACATACATACCATTCTCAAGTCTTGAAAGTTTACTGATCTTCTTTTTCTCTCTCTACTTCATTCTATTCTACCTTATAATGATTGGAATGCTGAAGAAAATGGAAGCTGATAAATACTGGACAACATCTGGGAATTAAGATAACTAATCAAAAGGACTAAGTTTTTGGAATTGTTTAGAAGGTAACATGTGAAAATAAACTGATAATAGACTATAGACCTGTGATGGCGAACTTATGCCATGTGTGCTGGAAGTGGCAAGCAGAGCCATCTCTCCGGGCATGACAGCTGTCACCCATTGCTCTACCGGGTCACCAGAAACCAGAAGAGGAGCTGCCCGGTGTGCACAGCTGGTCTTTGTGTGCACATGTGTATTAGAACCGGAAGACTAGGTGGTTGGCACGCATGCACACACCTGGAGCTACTCTTCCAGTTTCCGGCACACGCACACTCCTGTTTTGACATTCAGTGCCGAACAGGTTAACCACCACTGCTATAAACTAAAAACACTTCCTTAAATATGATATCCTTCCTTCTCTGTCAACAGGACATTTACCATTGTATATTTTTTCATATCATCAATATCTTTTGTGTTTATAGGTCAAATTTTATTTATTATATGGTTCAGTTTGTTTTGCTACATCATTCTAGTTTGAATGAATGAATGAATGAATGAATGAATGAATGAATGAATGTGAAGATGAAGATCAGAAGACAGGAGAGAGGAGAGGAGAGGGAGAGAGGGGAGGAGAAGCGACAGGAGGGAAGGGAAGGAAAAGAAAGGAAAGAAAAAGTTTTTCCTTTTCTTGTTGAAGTTATTCATTTTCTCCTAAGGTAAACACAACTTTAAAAAAAGAAAATGATATTTTTATACCCATAAGGATTCCATGTTTTGTGTTAAATTGTCATATATACATAGCCCAATTACTTACCAAATCACACAAAATCTATATAACCTAAATCTCACCTATGACTAGTTTTTCACAAAATAAAATATACCAAACTATATAAAATAACATTTGTAACAGAAATATAGCATAGCAAATTAAACTTATAACAAATAAAAAGTGTCAAAGATAACTCTATAAAGGAATTTTATATTTTAGCAACATTTTACCGAGTCATCTGAAGATCCTAACAATGTAAATAGCAGTATGATCCTGAACTTGAAAACATGATTTAATTATATTTAAATTGAGTAAGAATCTTCTATCTATCATTTCATAGTTCCATTATTCCATTATTTTCAGTTAAGGTGCCAAACTTCTAATGGTGCTACTAGCAAACAGATTCAATTTCTCATTAACCCACAATACATATGCAATGATCAGAGTAGTTTACAACTGAATAGACAGCTAGCTGAGTCAGTATGGCACATTTTGATTATTATTCACCATAGCAACTTTTGCAAAACCCTTATTTCATTGTTCCCTTTGGATTCTTTCAAAGCTTTCGGCAGATTAGAATGGTCCTTTCTACTCAAATTGTCGACTAAACTGAACTTTGGAGAAAAAACATGAACATAATCTAGCCATTATACTGCACCTCTACTGCTGTGATCCATTCAAATGCTTTTTGACTCTCTACCAACTGAAGTGCATAGCAATACTAAGCAAGGCTTCAATTCTCAACTCTATCATTTGTAACAGTCATTGAAAACCTTGCTAACTCCATTTAGAATAAGGTGAAGAAGTTCATGATTAATAAAAATAATCATGTTGCCATCTTATTTATGAATGATGTTTTATTAATTTTCTCTAACTCATGGGATGTGATCCTGGACTTGAACAATATACTTATGGAATTTGAGGAGGCAGCAATTTTAAAAGTCAACAATGCAAAATCCAAGCTAATATTTTTAATAGTCCAAACTGAATACAAATGACTTTAGCAATTGCCTAACTTAACTTTCATTATAACCCATCAACTCTATGGAATGGCTCTCTCAGTTCCTGTTGCTGGAAGTCATTCCATTTTATTATCTGTACTATCTGCATCAACAGGGATAAACAATCCATTTCTGAAAAATGCAGTAATGGACTGCAGCCCATGTGCTAGAAACTGGTATGCTTCTATATTGCTTTTATTCTCACTTTTGGATCATTCTCATATAAAACTGGAAGAGTAATTGGATTTATATAGTAATGCCACTGTCTGATAAAAATTAGTACTCTCCAAATTACTATCATCATAGAGAGAATCACTTAGGACATGACTGAAGAAAAATTTAGAATATATAAAAATACCTCAAATTTATTTTGGAAATGTGGAGAGCATGTTTTATCATGCCTGCTGGTAAAAATGCAGAAAAACTGGTTCAAATACACATAGCGATACAAAGAATTTTTCAGATTAATATTGAATTGAAGCCAGAACTTTTATTGGGACTAATGGGTAGAAAACAGTTAGAAAAAAACTTATTTTATATATGATAATATATTATGATAATATGTTATATACTCAAAAATGAAAAGTTGGAAATATCCTGAATGGAAGAACGGCTGTAAAGATGACAGAATTAACAAAGATGGCAAAACAGTCACAGTACTGTTTCAGATCATCTGAAAGTCCTGAAATGGGTATTACAATGATTTTAGCCCTTACTTGCTTCATATGTTTAAATTGTTTTATTTGCCCTTTTCCTATCTCTCAGATATTGCTTATTGACACAAAATCAATGTATAAATACATTAAGAGCAGGATAAGGGAATGTATATGTCAAAAATTACATGCAGAAGTAACTTTTGAAAAAATACAGATAATACAGTATATTAAACTAACAAATGGTAAACCTTACTGACTTAAAAATCAACAAGTACTCTATTAAAATCTACAGTTTATTTAATTCAGTTACACAGCTGCCCAGCTTGCAACTTTTGACTCTGGGAGGCCAAGATACGATTAAAACTGAATACAGGAAAAGAACAACAAGTAAAACCAATAAAAGTATTATGTAATTAAGGCTAGCTCGCAGTTTCCAAGATTATAAAAAGCTCAACTACCTGTGCCTAGGGAAAGTCATGACTTAAGGGCCAGCAGGGTCAAGCCAGACAAACCCTGGGGAGTGGCACACTGTACTAAAGGATTGACACTGAGACAGAAAAGCATTTCTCATCAGTTCAAATTCTGTCAAATTCTGTCAAGTTCTGTTTCATAGAAAAGATCTGAAGCATATCCATATGCTCAAATCTAATGGGACATACAAATTCATTTAGAAATAGGCAGTCCTGTAAGTAAATGAGCATTTCTGAGTAACCTAGTAATTCTCCGAGGAGGGCTTTATATGTGTTAACTTGAATTGTATCTGGACATTAGGAAAACATATCCCTATGGCAGGGTTGTCATGAGCCATAGTGGCGCAGTGGTTAGAGTGCAGTACTGTAGACTACTTCTGCTGATAGCCGGCTGCCTACAATTTGGCAGTTCAAATCTCACCAAATCAAGGTTGACTCAGCCTTTCATCCTTCTGAGATGGGTAAAATGAGGACCCAGATTGTTGGGGTCAATATGCTGACTCTGTAAACCACTTGGAGAGGGCTGTAAAGCATTGTAAAGTGATATATAAGTCTAAGTGCTATTGCTATTGCTGGCAAACCAGGCTCAAGGTTGACTCAGCCTTCCATCCTTCTGAGATGGGTAAAATGAGGATCCAGATTGTTGGGGTCAATATGCTGACTCTGTAAACCACTTGGAGAGGGCTGTAAAGCATTGTAAAGTGATATATAAGTCTAAGTGCTATTGCTATTGCTGGCAAACCAGGCTCAAGGTTGACTCAGCCTTCCATCCTTCTGAGATGGGTAAAATGAGGATCCAGATTGTTGGGGTCAATATGCTGACTCTGTAAACCACTTGGAGAGGGCTGTAAAGCATTGTAAAGTGATATATAAGTCTAAGTGCTATTGCTATTGCTGGCAAACCAGGCTCAAGGTTGACTCAGCCTTCCATCCTCTCGGGGTAGGTAAACTGAGGACCCAATATTGTTGGGGGCAATAAGCTGACTTTGTAAAAATGCCACTTAGTAATAATCAGGCATATATAGTGGCTATTGCTAAGCGCA
Organism: Naja naja; assembly: GCA_009733165.1. Lineage (NCBI taxonomy): Eukaryota > Metazoa > Chordata > Lepidosauria > Squamata > Elapidae > Naja > Naja naja. Next base: position 32,392,624 of record CM019152.1, read on the forward strand.
TTGGGTTGTATCCCAAAAATTGTAAGCCACCCTGAGTCTCCGGAGAAGGGCGGGATATAAATATGAATTAAAAAAAAAACTCCTGGCCCATGGCCGGATGCGTCACATACTGGCCATGCTCATGCCCAGTTTAGCGAAGGGGGAAAAAATCCTGATACATCATGTGACATTGCCGTGATGTGAGTTTGACACTACTGCCCTAAGGCAACAGAAAACCAAGATATAACTCTGTATATCATTATCATCCACAAAAAGCAATACAGGTAGTCCTTGAGTTAGTTCACTTAGTGACTGTTCAAAGTTCACTTAGTGATGATTCAAAGTTACAACAGCACTGAAAAAAGTGACTTATGACCACTTTTCACACTTATGACCATTGCAGCATCCCCATGATCATGTGATTTATGTTCACATGCTTGAAAACAGGTTCATATTTATGACTGTTGCAGTGTCCCGGGGTCATGTGATTATCTTTTGCAATCATCTGACAAGCAAAATCAATGGGGAAGCCAGATTCACTTAACAACTGTGTTACTAATTTAACAACTGCAGTGATTCACTTAATACATTTCTCATTTAGCAACATAAATTCTGAGGTCAATTGTGGTCGTAAGTCGAGGACTAGCTGTATTATCTCATAGATTGATGTTTTTGAGGTACTGTTCTGTTTACTGCCTCAAGCTTTGGGTAGCTCCAATACTACAGAAGTCAGTGTGTGTGTGTGTGTGTGTGTGTGTGTGTCTGCAAGGTTGTATATGTATGTGTGGATGGTGGGTTAATAACACCTACCAACAGAAGATCAACTCCTCTGCACAATCTCTACTTCGGTTTCACATTAAGGCAACTTAGCATTTAGGTAAACAATTAAGCCAGGAACCACACGATGTCATGAGCCCCTTAACATGACATAGAGAAGCACCTACATTAATTATTTAATATGGATTGATGAGCATCTCAATTAATGTGAACCAGGAAAGGATAATTTGCACTAGATTGAAACAATAAGGCAGAAGAATGTGTAAGTAATCAGACAGACTGACTGCTTACTAAAACTAGAAATGCCGTTAGTATACACCAAGCTATACTTTATACTCTGTAGCATTTTCAAAGTTTGAGAACTGCAATATCTGACTCAATACATCCTCTTCATGTTCTCTATAATATTTTGTATTCTATAAAAACAATGAGATTTGTATTTATTTCTAGGCTGGTGAATATCAGTTTATTAGCTAGTTTATGGTGCCAAAAAAGTCTTTGTTCCATTTGAAAATACAAATTCATTTTTAAATGATTGCTTCATCAAACTGCAAAACATACACTAAAGAGCCAACTTTCCAAGGTTTCTGGAAGGCCCTCAAAAATAATCTAGCATCCTAAAAAAGTCCTCATAATATTCTATCATACAACATGCATGATGGAAAATCTCATTTTTAACAAAATTGGGAGACTTAATTATTTTTGTTTTCTCCTGCTTCAATCTTTCTCTATTCTCAACCCATTCTTCACAAATTCATAACAATGAATGTCTCTATGCTTGGCAATAACGATGGATTTGAAAAAAAAATATAAAGATTTTCTATTTTCTACTATTTTGAACACTTTGTTTCTGCAAAAATAAACTTTAAAAATATAGCATGCTGGTCATATTCTGCATACAGAACAGAATAATTGCTGCAATGTAGAATTTGGAACCTTAGGAAACAACAGATACAATGCTTTTCGTTCTATTCCATTCCAAGTCTTTCTTAACCATTTTAGCACCACCCTTGAAGCAATAGCACATCCAGCCACAATCAAACTTCCTTATGTAAGATGACAGCAAGACTTATTTCACCAAAATTATTTCACCAAAAAAGAGAAAAGGCCTGTTTAAGAATTATTCATTTTAATTGATACCAAAAAGGAAGCGGGGCTGACTAAAAAAAAGAAAACAAAGAAAAAATCCACAAACAAAAGGAGAAAATGAGGACAATTATCCTAGGCTTTAAGGAAGTCTGTAATATTATCTACTATGACAGTACAGTTATTGCTGCCAAGATACTGCATGTTTGCTATATCAGCCAAGGTCCTGAGAGAATAATAACTAAGCAGATTAGAGTTAGGCTGATGCCTCTGTGCCATTCTGACCTCCATATAGATACTAAAGTGTATCAACTACATACAGGCAGAAAGACCTGGAAAATGGGTATTTCATTTGTCAGGACTGGAGAAGATGCTGCCAATAACCAGGGTCTGTTTATTATTTAACAGTTGGTATTGCTAGAAGCCTGGCACTGCAGTAGAGCAATCTCTGTTTCAGTTTAAATCAGCCTGATTATAGAAGAATACAAGCCAAATCCTGTTTACCATAATCTAGAAGAACTTCTGTGCCCTGAACAGACATAGAAATTCTTACAATACTTCTTCTCCAAATGGAAAAAAAATCTTCCTTAGCCAGGGGTAGGTAGAGTTTCAATTAAAAACTTATAGGGAAACAGGTTCACTAAGAAAATAAAGAAAAACTGAACTTGGTTCCATTATCATTATGAGGAGCCTTGGTGGTGCAGGCTGATAATAGCCTAGCACTTAGTTCCAGCTGCCTGTAACTATTGCAGGCTCAAATCCCACCAGGCTCAAGGTTGACTCAGCCTTCCATCCTCTCAGGGTAGGTAAACTGAGGACCCAAGATTGTTGGGGGTAATAAGCTGACTTTGTAAAAATGCCGCTTAGAAATAAGCAGGCATATACAATGGAATGAAGGCTATTGCTGAGCACACTGGGTTGTATCCCAAAAATTGTAAGCCGCCCTGAGTCTCCGGAGAAGGGCGGGATATAAATATGAATTAAAATAAATAAAAAATAAAAAATAAAATCTTGATTCCTCATTTCCAAGCTATAAAATAGTGAGGTTTTGTCAGCCTATTTTCTTTCAAGTTAAGTAAACTTAAGTCACACACATTATATACAGAGGCTGATTAAAAAGTTTAATCAGTTTATTTTTCTCACTCTGAAAGAAACTAAATAAAAGATCGTTGTATCTAAATAATATTCACAAAACACTGATATTACTGGAGTGGAACAATACCACCACAAATATAAAGATATTACTCAAATTCAATACTACTACCTCAGGCCTCCCAAACAATAATTTTGAAGAAATCCAACCTGTTACTTTTTAAGGGAAGTCCAGCTTCAAATTGAAGTAGCTGCTTCTTCTTGAAACAAGTAAATATGAGCCAAGTTCATAAATCCAGCCATTTCATGTTTACATTTGTATAACGTTTTCCATTTTTCATATCACAGCTATATAATATAATATTAAAAGGCATTGTCTCTTAAGAACTTAGAACCTGAAAAACAACTTAAATGTCAAAATTCATGTGTTAGGTTAATATATGAAAGCTATATTGTTACCAAGGTTGAAGTTTGAAGCACTAAGAAATGAGAAATGTAATGATTGTCAAGGTAAATGGTCAAGTTATTTCAAAATGTTCATGATGATACAGTTATTTAAGAAAAATACAGGTCTACTAGCAGCTTATATAGAGATGACAAAAAATTCCACTTTTAAAACTATTGTGTATAAACATTTCAGAAGATGGCTACTCCCTACTTAATTTACCAAAGAGTATATACATCAGACAAAGTCTATTTATTTATGGCACATTCCTACTTCATAAAACAAGCAAGCTGATATTTGATAATAGAATTTCCATTTGAGACAGTAACAATGCAAAATGCAACACTCATTGTGAATAGGTGATTACAAATAAAAATGCTTATCTTGTATACTACCTGCAAACAGCAGGAATGGATCACACTATATTCTGAAGAGTTATTTTTATAATGCCAAAACAAGCTTTACAGAGATAAGTAAGATTTTTTTCCACAATAAAACAAAATAAGTTTGAATGGGCGAAATAGTAGCTTTTCACTAAAATGATATCACTAAAATTTTATACATTTATGCTGGAGGGAGAAATCCCACCTACCCCCCATTTATCACCCTTTGCATTTCCAGAACAAGGAAACACCTCTAATTTTCCTTTAATTCTGTCATAGTGAAAATTGCTGTTTGTCTTGCCCCTCAATCACTAAGGCAATCCTAGGTGGTAAACAAAAAGCTCTAATGTTATAGTTGGTTGCACAATCAGCCATAAGTTTGGACTGGGTTTGGCAGTTTCATCCTCTATCGAATCTTTTCCAAGGACCTGGGACAAGGGATTGCAATAGCAGTAGCACTTATATACTGCTTTATAGCCCTCTCCAAGTGGTTTACAGAGTCAGTACATTGCCCCTAACAATTTGGGTCCTCATTTTACCCACCCCGAAGGATAGAAGGCTGAGTCAGCCTTGAGCCTCGTGAGATTTGAACTGCCAAATTGCAGTCAGCCAGCAGTCAGCAGAAGTAGCCTGCAGCATTCCATGCTAGCTACTGCGTCACTGGGGCTCATATGATAGACAGATGTTGTTGTTTAATAATATTAAACAACATATTGCAGGATATGTTGTTCCAAATAAAGTTGCCATTTGCAATTGACTTGATGTCAGTGCAAATGATGTTCAAGCAGTGCTTTAGATGTTTTGAAATTGCATCCAAGGCACCTTTTACTATTGGCACTATCTTTGCTCTTTTTTTGCCACACTCATTATATGTGTATTATATTATTTTCTCCAATTGTCTCTTTTCTAGTCTGTTACCTTTAGGTACTGCAATGTCCACTATCCAGACTTTGGTTGTATTTCTTTTCAACAATTCCTAAATCTGGGGTGTTATGTGGCAAATGTTTGTTTTTGTGAATACTAAAGTCCCAGAACATATTTAACATCTTCATTTTCTATTACTTTGTCTATTTTGTGGTCCTATCAGTTTTTGCTTGCAGGCAATTGGTATTTCTTGCAGATTTCCAATGTACCATATTGGAGAAACCAACCAATCAAGCAAACAACCAGTCACAGTCATAGGATAAAAATTCTGGGGCCTAGGATAAGAGACAGGCTTTTAAAGTTTTACAAAAAGATAGTAAGGTCAGGTTGTGTGGAGGGCACAGAGTCAGGTGCAGCCATATACTATACCATCTGCTACAGTATTGATTTTCTAGCTTCATAGTTAACATAAGTCTCTCTGCAATGTAATATGGGCAAATATAAACTAATACACTGAAGCCAATGTTCTAGTGATACCAACGGGCATCTCCACAGAAGAAGCAACATTCACTAACTGTGAAAAACCTGCACAGCTAGTAATTGTGTAGAATCTTCCTGGAAAAGCCAGCATTGCAGCAGAATATATAGAATTAAAAATATGGAAATGCATCTCATTACTCACTCTTTTGGTCAAAAGGCTTCTGGATCCATACCAGGTAATTCCACTTCACCCTCAGTATAACCTGTTATACTGTAATGTTGTCTAGGCCACATTTTAAAACTACTAAAATCTAATATTAAAAAGATACAATAATTGCTACTGCACATTTTAATGAATTATTGTGTTCAAGGTTCCTTTGAAAAGTAATATTATACTCGGCTTATGTTTTAATTGATTTATTAATATTTTATCACAGGAATGTAATTTAAGCTGCTCATGATTTAGATCTCATAAACCTTTAGCATTTTGCAAATTCAAATTCCAATTTAAAGCCAGGGCGAGCAATTAACTTTTCTATCATCTTGTCAGGAGAGAAGGTTCATGTTTAATTTGAGACAAAGTGACAGAAATATATATACACTGTATGTATTACTCCAATTTAATTTATGAGTCAGCACCATCCATTCTCCAAATCTCGATTTAATAGAAGGGGGAAAGGCTTGTTGTGGCACTGCTGAGATATCTATCCTGAATTTGTGAAGGGAAAAATACCCTTAATTTATTGAAATAGGAGGCTTAGATTGATTACTAGTCCATTTCAACCTCTTCATTTTAATTTCAATTCACTTGTCATGTTTCTTGTAGACAGTTTATTCTCTAAAATATAATTTCATAGTAGTCATCTTCAGCTATTTCTTCACCTGGCTTTACAAAAACATACACAAAAACACAAACATTTAGTTGATAACAAGCAGTAAACTAAGAAGATACCTGACAAAATAAACTTCAACTGTGTTGAAAGAAAGGAATATTGTCTGGTGGATTTTATTTGGGCTAAATACCCCTGGTATCAATGGGATGACAATACTTAAAGAGTTAGAAGTGGGGGACAGTATAAATATAAAACAAAAGGTGCAAATAAATCTCATTATAAAACTGTCAAAATATCATAGAAGCATCACATAAAAGAATGAGAAACAATCAAACATATTTCAAAGGCTATCTGCCTTTCTTCATGATGGAAGCTGAATGTTTGATATTGCTGCTTTCACTGTGACTTAAAACATATATTTTAGTAATGACAGTGTTTTTATCGTGAACTATACCTATTTTGATTTTAATGTCATAATCAGCACCAGAATACTAAAAATTTAGATTTATCTGGAGGGGAGGGGGAGGTCAGAGGAAGGGGAAATGAACGGGGAAATCATATGAATGAGAGACTTTTGTACTATGGTTCCAAAAGCAACTCAATGGATGATGTATTGCATTGCCTAAAAATATGCCATGAAAGAAAACTTATCCTATAATGGATTCCACAAAGACCTATGATCGCTCCTTCCACCGCGATCTGAAGACCTGGTTGTTTGAACAGGCCGGGCTGGACTGACCTCCAGGTTTTTTTTAAATTATTTAATTGGGTTTTTAAAGTTTGGGCTTGTTGATTTAATTCTTTTTTAAATATTTATTGTTTGTATTATTGTGTTTTAGTTGTGAGCCGCCCCGAGTCCTTGCGGAGAGGGGCTGCATACAATAATAAATAAATAAATAAATAAATAAATAAATAAATAAATAAATAAATGTACCTAACTCAGTCTTTTTTTTTTCACTCATAGACAGATGCTACTAATGTTCCTATATTTTGAGGGGAAAGATACAAGTATTTAGAAAATAATTTTTAACATGGTAGTTTTTCTCAAACTATAAAGTTGTTTGTATAAGCTGTAGTAAGAGTTAAGAAAGAGCATAAGGACCACAAATAATAATGATATATAATTATTGGAGATTTGATCTAAAGCACTAGGCTACTAAGTAGGAGACCATGAATTATAGTACTGCCCTAGCCATGAAAGCCAGCTGGCTGATCTTGAGCCAGTCACTCTCTCTTAGTCTATCTTACCTCACAGGGTTATTGTTGTGAGCAAAATAGGAGGACGGAGGAATATCAGATATGCTTGCCACATTGAGAGTTTATAAACATGATAAAGATGAGATAAAAATAAATAATTCAATAAAATTGAAACATAAATGAAAAAATAATACTTATGAACTTACTGTTACATGGATTAAAGTAAAACTTTCAAGCTCTAGTTTATCTGTGCTGAATACACCACCAAAGTTGGTAGGACAATAGAATTCAAACTGCCATAATGATCTATTCAGTTTCACTATCACTCCAATTTTGGAAAAATAAATTAATAAAAAAGCCATGAGAAATTCAGACTTCCCTTGTCTTTGACTTTGTCTTTATTACAAATATGGTATTAATTGTGATATTGCTTATGTACAAAGTGCATTGTACACATCTTCACATATATCAATTGTGGGGGAGGGCTAGTGCTCTCCGAGCTTGGTTGTTTTCTTGGGGACATTTCGTTACTCAAATTAGGTAACATTTGTGCTAGTAAGGAGTAGGATTGGGGCTCTCGGTTTATATTCTAGTGCCTTAGAAAATAAACTGAGAACGAAACCCACTCTTACTAGCACTGATGATGTTACCTAGTTTGGGCAATGAAATGTCTACAGATGTCTACAAGAAAACATGGTTTTGTCATGCTAGAAACCAGGAGACTGTGATTTCTAATTGCACTTTAGGCATGAAAGCCAGCTGGGTGACTTTGGACCAGTAAGTCTCTCAACTCATGATGTCAGGCTCAAGTGACAAGCTGGTCAGTCAATTCCTGCCTCAATAAATGAATGGAGTTTGGTCAGGTTGGGAAAGAAAATGCCGCTTGCTTGCAGGAAAAAGCTAAGAAAATAAATAAGTAAACACACAATTGCATCTATGTTAGTAATTATTCAAACTGAGATTCTATGTAGACTCTGTTTCTCATAACCACAATATAGGTTTAATTTTTCAATTGAAATAAATAGAACAAAATAGCATAACTTAACTCCCTCTTAATACCATTCAAATTAATTATGACATTCTTTTTAAACATTATAAGAAGAAATCACATGAAAATAAGAAACAAGGATTTCTTATTTGTGCATTAATGGCACAGTACTAGACAGGGTATGAACAACAGCTCCTATTGTTTTGTCTGCCAAATGTAGATTAATCCAACTACACCATAACTGAATACCAGCTTCTAAAATCATACTGAATATATGTTACAGCTGGTTACAATCATTAAGCTGATGGCAACATACTATTTTATATACTTATTCACTTAGTAAACTCAAATAGCTTTACTGTATTGAACATGCAGATAATACAACCAGTACTGTCGTGTATATTTTAAGAACAATTATATCCAATCGCATTGCAATTTCCAACTTTTTGTGGTCTCTTCAGAATGACAAACTTCAACCCACATTGGCATCCTTTTGAAGTGTCCACATGCTTATCGGAGAAAAAATCCTATTAACATTGTCTTGCAGATACAGTATTTGAGGTGTATAAAAATCATATAAGTTTATTTATACTTGAAGACATGGATTTTTCCACTCAAAATTTGTATTCTTAAAATTAGAAGTGGTATTCAACAGGTTCTAATCAGTTCTGGAGAACCAGTAGCAAAAACTTTGAATAGTTCAGAGAACTGGCAAATACCACCTCTAACTGGTCCCGCCCCCATCTATTCTCTACCTCCCAGGTCCCAGCTGATCGGCTGGGTCTTCTTTTGTTGCCCTGCATAGGAGCTGAAAATCAGGTTAGTGGAGTGGGGAGGGAATGTGGATTTTGCAGTATCCTTCCTCTGGAGTGGAGTGGGAATGGAGATTTTACAGTATCCTTCCCCTGGAGTGGGATGGGAATGGAGATTTTACAGTAACCTTGCCCTGCCACATCCATCAAGCCATGCCCACCAAGCCATACCCACAGAACCAGTAGTAAATTTTTTTGAATCCCATCACTGCTTAAAATGCAGACTTTTAACATACGGTTCTGAGATCTCAGCAACATCATCACAAGGCCAAAGGTTCCATTTCTCCCTCTGAGGGAAAAAGGAGAGTTCCAATTTCAGAAGAACAGATATGATATTGAAAATTCTTTCTATCATTTTCCCAACCAGCTCCAGAAGGGGAGTTTCCCAAGTAAGTAACTGACTTTTCCTGACTTTGCATACTCTTGAACCTTGGAAAATGTAGGTCATAATTTTCAGCATTCTGTACATTTTCATTATGCTAAAAACAGGTTTTTATTATGTACAAAAAATTCGCATACAATTTAACTAAACAGTTAAAGTTTATATGATAAGTTTTTCTTCTTTTATAAACTATAGTTAAAAGTAAGCATAGTTAGTGTTTGTTCGAAAAGACAACCTCCTTTAGACTACCACAGAAGAAGAGAAGTGCACAAGCCTTATGTCATACTTCATGGTCCCTTTGAATATAGGCATTAGCAGCAGAAGTAGTAGATTTAAAATACTATTAGAAATGACATTGCACATAGAAGCAAGGATTTATTTCATTGTATATCTATAACATCATATCTCCTACATGCATCATATTTACTATGTTAAACCAAGACCCCAGTGGACTTGTGTTGCTTTTGTTTAACATTAGACAAAAACTAAACTAGCTTGATTATGTTGCTTTTCTTGCATATTCACCTGCATTAATTTTAGCAGAGTACACCATGTCCTGCTTGAATAAGCAGTCTCTCTGTTTCATCAGAGGTACAAAGATGAATTCATTGCATTAGAAGGATGGGTGTATATGGGTGGGTACAGAAAACTTCCATGCAGCCAAGATTGTACCACAACTGCTAATGTATACATTGCAAACATATACAGGTATGATGTTTACAATAAACAAACAGCCATGGAGGATCCAAAGATGTAAACAGTTGCTGGAGCAGCCTGGTTGTCCCACACACAGGGTGTTTATTTACCCCATTACATATGATCAACAGAAGAAAAAATTCAAAACAAGTTTTTAAACAACGTGTCACTTTATGGTAGTTTTTGCCAATGGGGCTTTTTCCAAATGTGTGTGTCATAATAAGATATGTATGTGTTTAGAGAGTTTTCTTCTTTTATGTCTGTCATGGCAGAAAGACAAAGATAATTCCTAACATTTCTGCTTTTCATTTCTAGAGCAATATGAGCCATACAGTTTTAATCAGGATGTTTCGTTGAGATCTCAAACATTCCGTCATATAAACCAAAATTATTAACCCACAACCTATTCTTTTGAAATGATTTCCTTATTTTATCGTGATATAAACTGAAAGAAAGACCAATACAAAATTCTCAAAAGTCACCTCCACAGTTCCCTGATTCTCTAGTTTTTGTTGTTTATGGGAAGAATTAAGTCCTAGAAGCAGATCTCCCTTTCTTTTTCTTGTATCTTTTCATTTCCCATTTCAATACACTATCCACTGCCTACTCCATAGCTACTATTACTTGCTGAGATCACGAAAGGTATCTCTAGATTTTATGGAGTAAAGATAGAAGTCCTTATGACATTCTCATCTAAAACTCTTTTAATTAAATTGTATTTTAATACAATTTAAAATAGGTTTTGGGTTTTTTTTAAGGAGTAGGGTGTTTGGAAAGAAGATCACCAGGAGAAAGTGAATGAACTTGGTTTACAGTGCAATAAGTGCACTGCTGGGAGACAAGAAAGACCAAGTTAAGGATAGATTGTCATGAAAAGACTATCTCTTTGGTTGCTGGGAGTAAAAATGCCTTGATAACACATAATCAATCAATCATAGTTCTGTGTTTATTTAACATAGGAGAAATGAGAAGAATTACAACAAACCTAAATTTGATTTCTTTTAGAAGAATATAGGTCATGTATTTATCACTAATACTTTGCTCTAGTTTTTCATTAGTATATTGATTCAAAGAAAGGGGGAAACAACTATTCAGTTAGCAAAGCAATAAATATGCATTTCATTCTTTATTTATATGACATGTTATTGTATTGACTTTCAGAATAGGGACTAACATAGTGTCATTAATATCACTACTATTTACCCTCCACAGAAATGTCATTTCTGATTTTTCTACCTCAATTGTCCAACATGATATAATCATAATAATAATAATATTTCCAAAAGCAAAAATAAAATAAAATCCTTAGGTAAGAAACAGTCCATATATTTTTAATTACAGAAGCTGTTTAATTCATTTAACCAAGTGAAATGACAACGTATATGAGGGGGGAAAAACCTATAATATATATTCATGAGCACATATTTTATATTTACTATTCTTTACTACATTTTTAAAATAGATACACAAATTGAGCAAAGGAGTACAACTATGCTGACCAAGCAATGGATAGTATTACTTATGAGCATTTGTAAAGGGAATGAGTAGGCATAAAAAATAGTCGTGTCATTTTCTTATATGTGATGCATCTAAAAAAGGAAAGGAGCTTTGACTGCATGATTGCAATCACTGTCTTGATTTTTCAACCTCTGTCACAGCGTACCTGACATCACAGTATATAACGGTATGTTGACAAATTCAGTTAATTTATTTCAACCTACTGAACACAAATGCCTTAATGCAAATAAAAATGTTTTAAAAAAAGCAGATTTTGGGTCTTAACAACAAATAGCTTATTTAATTCATTTTTATCAACTGAAGGATTCTTCCCACAGTTCTCTTTGGAACTATGCAGACCATTTTTTTTTTAAAAAGATGCTAATTTAAATCATAATTTATGTCAAGGCAAAGCTACATTGAAAAGCTGTGTACATAACACTGCAATATAAAATGCTTTTTAGAAGATGTATGATCTAAAATTAAATGGAAATGATCACACTACTATGAAAGTAAAAAAGTAACTTGCCGCAAAAGTATTATGTGATTATGAACTGTTATATTTTTTCTTCAAAAGGGCTACTTTTCAATAGAATATTTGAAGCAATTGCTTAAGTAATTTGAAAAGAATTCCTACTAAAAGTCTACAATAGTATATGTAAATAACAATAAAATTTCTGTAGACTTCATTTTCAGCATGAAAATAAAGAATATCTTAACATTTCTGGCCTATAAGAAAAAAGTAATCTTATATTTCAATTGTTATTGAATAAAAATACAGAAGAAAGTGCTTGTCTAACAATCTTGTACTTTCTGCAGCTCATAGATAAAATGCTGGAAATCAGGAGAAGGTTTATGCTTTGTGAACAATTAGGTCAAGTAGCACATGAAAATTTTATAGTTATGTAACTAAAGAGGTTAGAAAATTACTTTCAGCTGACAATTCAGAAATGTGGAACATCTTTGAATATCTCTGATTCTTCCTAATTATCCTAACAGCCCTGATCTTATAAGGAACAAAGTAACAGCACAGAAACTTTAAGAATAGAATTTGAAAGATATGAATATGATGTTTACAATAATGTCCTTGTGCTCGTTCTGAAACTTGATCTAACAACTTCTTTACTCTGTGAGTTTCAGTATCCCCAACATCGTTAAACATGTTAGTGGTCATTGTCTGTCTAAGATCTTAAGCTTTCTAGATCACAGTAAAACATAGTGAAATAGAATTCATATTACCTACAGGTAAAATTGCAAATATATTCATATTTCAATAGAACTTCAATGTCTTCTTGCATCAGAATTTATATCACTGCTGTGGTGAAATTCAGGGGCAGAAAAAGAACAGACCCTGATTTCTAGGTATTAATTTAAAAAAAGTCTTCCCACCTTATTTCATTGGTATAAGCACACGCAAGCATAAAAAAGTGTGTATGTGAAAAGAGAAAGCTTTAGACATTTTTTTTCATTATGTGTACTCATATCTTACATTATATGTTACATGCCCAAGTCTTAGCATTAACTGATGATGTATGAGGTATCACAGCTATACTGCAACATGTTTAAGGACTTCACATTACTAAAAGGGAACTTGCTTTCTTTTAATATTAATATTTTGTTCTTGTATAAAGGACCAACTGATTTTCTTATATTGTAAAATTAGAAAGTTTTGTATCTATTCAAAAATGTTATTAAAAAGAACCTGTTCACAATTACTTTAAAAAGCAGAAATCCCACTTCATGCTATCATTATCCTATTTTATTTTGGGAGCGGTATGTGTGAGTGTAATTTAAACATATATTGAAACTATTGTCCACTTTATATTAACTTTAATGAGAAAATAAATGAAGTTCCACAGAAATTCCACAGACTGGTACAGAGTCTATTATCAAATTCCTACATGCATTTTCATAGGATTAAAGCAACCAACAATCAAATCAGCACATGTATTTTAAAAATCCATGTCTAATTTTTTTTCTCTGTCCATGTAATCAATCCTTTCAAACTGAAGCATTTTTACAAAGGTTAGGTTTATAAAGGGAAAATTATTAGCATTTTGTTAAAAAAAAAGTAGGCCTTTTTGCTCTCAAGATGCTCACTCAAAGTTCTTGGACATGGCTTTTCCTTTCACTGAAAACTAAACTCTTATAAAATAAATAAATAAAAAAACACAGATTATGATAATCGGTGTATGATCTTATTCAAACAGGATATATTTGAAATCTTAACTCAGACGAGAAAGGTAGCTTTTAATTAAGAGAAGGCAACAGATAACCTCACTATCCAAATCCTTTAAACAGAAAAATCCAATAATAAGCTAATTAAATATTTAAATCACTTAATTTCTATTATAGTCCCATATCCATGTCTCTTATTAGAGCACTATAAGAAATCAATCACAAATGTTATTGTTATTGTTGTGAAATATATACCCAGACTTATGGCCAAAATCCTGTACAAACACATAACATGAGTAGATTTAGATTTATACATATTATAAATTTCCAGAAAATTAGTATCTGAAAAAAGTCACTTTATTAGTCCTGATCTATATCAATAAATTCAAACCTGCTTAATAAATGATTCGATTTAAAGAAAGAGTATTTTTAACTCAAACTTCTCCTAGAAGTTTAAGTTTAAAAGGTCCACACAGTCTTCTTTATTGTTGTAATTTTAAGAGACAAAATTCTCTGTGACATTTCATTTGCTCTTTTTTAACAAAAAAAAAAAAAGACTGCTGTGACTACCCCATGTAGCAATTCTATTCACCATCAGCACCTCTGCACTCCCCATGTGCTTAGAGAACAACTGATTAGCACTTTGCATAATTAACCTGATTAGCACTGTGCATAATCAAACTGATTACCACTCTGCATAATTAAAAGAAATAATAGCAACAACAACAATAACTAGTTAATATGAATAACTGCTATTCCAACAGGCAATTTACTAGAATCAAAATTATTTTAGTACACAACTACCATTCTTTAACATTGTTTTAATTGGTGAGCACTTATATCAGGAATGGTTTCAATAAATTGACCGTTACTCAGAGAATAATAACTAGAAACTAGTTATCCAAATAGGTAAATCATTAAATGGAAGCATTTTCATGCATATTCCAACATCAATAAAATTTTTTAAAAACACTCATTCCAATTTGTATCCTCCATATAGAGGCAAATATTAAAACTGTGAATTGAAAGCATTGTCCTATTGTCTTTAATCTACATGTGAAATTAGTGGTTTGAATTTCCTTATATAAAGATCTGTACGTTTTTACAGATCATCCCATTTTCTAACCTGAGGGTTTATTCAAGCTCCCTAGTTGTCCTGTTGCCAAAAAAAAGTTAAAAACTATTTTTGGAGGAAATGGTGTTGCTCTGTACTCACACTCCTTTCATTGGATATGCAATCTCTGTGTACATTCCTGTTGTGCTTTTAAGTATTTATTCCTCCTCTTATCTCACCTCACAAACCTTAGTAGATTACTAGTTCAGTTCTCCAACTATTTCACAGAGCAGGAATGCACTTTCAACTGAGTCGATGGTTGCCATGGTCTCTAACATCATTTAGAGATACTATACTTCTACCATGAATGCTATAACAGTGAAGACTTTCAACACCTATCCTGATTTATTTTAAGTGACGGGTTTGAAATTTGCAATTTTTACTGTATTTATTTCCTAAGCCGCTGAGTTTTGCCTGGTATACTATTTCTGTTCTGACCCAAACCTGGTTCCAAGAGAGCAAACACAAGACAAAGGCAGCAGTACAACCTTTTTATGTTTCAGCTAAGAATTCTGTTTCTTCACAGATAAAAGGCTGCTTCCAACTAATTAGCTCTGACAAGAAAGAGCCTTGCCAAGTTTTTGCTAGTCTGCCAAAACACAACAGATAAGAAATAGTTTACAATACAAGAGTCTTCAAATACCAACTGTAATGTCCATGAGACTGAGTTCAAAATGTCTTTGCCTTCTGCAAAGTACATTCGTTCACAGCTCGCTTTTATCTTCTTGAAGGAGGGGCCATTAGCTTGTAGTCTTACTCCCGAGTCTCCCATGCTGTGGTAACTGCTCTTTCCTCTGAGCAGTCCTGCACGCATGCACACTTGGCACAGGCTCCTTGGAACCTCCTCATCACTGCTGCCAGCCCCCACTATCTCCGAAGGCAGCAGTCCACTCCCTAATGGTCCTGGCCCCTCATCTGAGTTCTCACTCTCCTTAGCCATCCGCATCTGCTGTCGGCTAACCACATCAATTTCATTGGGGTTTTTTTGTCACAGAAAACAATGTGCAAAAGTTTTAAAAATAGTAAATTAAAAGAATTCTGACAAATTTTGAACAAGTAATCTTTGGTTTACAAAGCAAACCATTCTGTTAGAGCATTTTTGGAAAAATAGAAAACATTAGAGACCAATAGGGCAGTAAGAAATGAATTTTATTTAAAAATTCATTGTTACTATTCCATTTATGTATATTTTAATGCTTTAAATTTACATTTATAAACCTACTTTAATTTGGGATGTGCGGCCGTACGGGAAAGAGAGTACAAAAGAAATACACATACATTTTGACATGGTGATACAATATTACCTGCAACCAGCAAGAACAGTCTGAGAGAATCCAGGGAGTATTCTTATTCTTCTAAAAGTCCAATACTTCAAAGCCCTTTTAGGGATATCTGAATGAGCTGAGACTGAGTGAAGAACTGGGGACCGTTACCAGGGGGCCGTGTCCTCAGAATTCAACTCGGTCTGTAGAGCAACGAGGCTAGAGACTACCCAACCTGGATTCTCCCATTGACTCAATGGAGAATGCAATATAAACAGATTAACAGAGTAGAAGGTACATTGTAAGTCTTCTAGTCCAACCCCCCTCCAGCCAAGCAGGACACCCTACATCATTTCTGACAGATAGCAGTCAAGTCTCTTCTTGAAACCTTCCAGTGATTAAGTTCTAAGTCTAAAGCTTAAAGAATTAAAGCAACTACTACATGGAGAAAATCTCCTTCAATTTACTTTTAATATATATAGCCGCTGACTGTAGTGTAAAAATGTTAAATTTGGGTGTGGTTGGCAAGCATTATAGTCAGAGAGATGATTAAACATTAAATAGTCCTGGGAGTAATTTTTCCAAACTTTTCAATAAGTCCTGGCTATATTTGCATGTATGAATATTTTTAAAACATTATTTTAATACACACATATATATATTAAACATCCTTGTCAATAATTAACATCTTAATGTGGGAAAGAGGGGTCAGTATCTTTAATTACTGTGAAAGTAACGTCCACATCATTGGAAGCTCCAAATAAGTTCACATTTGCTAATAAAGGAGCTGTGAAGCTAAGGATAATCTGCATTAGGGTGATGGTAAATATGCTATGCAGATTTGAGGAAGAGAAAGTCAACTTGCTTAGGAGAAGGATCTCCAAAATCAAATCAAGAGGTAATTCCTAACTACTGCTAGAAAAGAAAGTGTACACACATGACTGAAATATTCAGTGGAAGTTTGATTGCAAGACAATGAGATCTCTATATATGAAGATACTCTAATTACAAAAGAAGAGTGTTTAACTTTCATAAATAGAGCTGGAGATTGTGATCGATGGCTATGTCTTTTGGTTGGAGCAGTGTTGAAAAATAAACATGAGCAGAGTGCTGAAGGCACAAACAGGAAATTAATCCTTCGGAGGGATGCAATGACAAACTAAAACAAGATCAAGAAGAATAACTGTATTTTGAAGACATTTCCAGATCATAATAGTTAGTCAAATTATCAGCAGTAAGATATGAGTATGAAAACTAAAAATAAAGTGTGAGAAAATTGCTATAATCAAATTATGGATTTGGAACTGAAGAAGGCTTATTATTGATTATATAAGCTCCTCAAAGTTTCAAGCACAAAACTGGTACTGCCTGAATTTTTGAAAATGCAGTTATTATACTTTATGTATTCTATCATATTCTGTAATAATTCCTTAGAGAGGTTGGAGCTAATAGAGAGCTCAGAAGGTTTCCTTTTCCCTTTTGCAATTATTCAACAATGGTTATGTTACAACATATCATAAAATAAGTAACATTGTATCTTTGCCTAACAGTGAAAGAAAACTCATATTCCTACAAACCCTAGTTACAATTCTTAGTTTTCCTTGAACCTAAAGCCAAATTTATTATTTGTCTGCAGATTATGCCCATAAATAATAAATGAGGACCCTGGTGGTGCAGTGGTTAGAAAGCAGTATTGCAGGCTAGCTTTGCCCATAGCCTGATTCTGACAGGGGTCAAGGTTGACTCAGCCTTCCACCTTTCAGGGGTTGGTAAAATGAGGGCCCAGCAGCCATATGATGACATTGTAAACTGCCCATGGGGTAATGAAAAGCACAATGGAGTGGTATATAAGTCTAAGTGTTATTGCTATTGCTAAATGCATATTTCAAATGTAAATGTAACTATTTTCTAATCATATATTTCAGTATTTCCCTCTTCTGTCACAATAAAGAAAACAGAATATTGGTAAGAAATTTAGGAAATGAAATTTTTTAGAGCCCATACTGAAGCTTTTCCAAAAATTGAAATTAGATATGTTGACCCTAACTGGAATAAGGATGCCAGACTTTTTGGGAGACAGACTGCAAATAAATTTAATAAAATAATAATAATCAGTATAATTTTGGTTTGGACTGCAAAAACAGATGATTCCTCCTTTTACTGAAACTTCAGTACCACTGTCTGTACAGAGTTGATATGTGTTCCATTCTTGTGAAATAGCTTAAACATACAAATTCAGATGATTCTCTGAAATTTTTACACAGGTCATCAAGACAAAATTGCTCCAGAAAGCTTTCTACTTCATGTCACTATTTTTTTAACATGGAGCAGATTGTTTTAACTATATAGTATATAATATTTTATGGTTTTCTTTATGTGTGATATTATTATGGTATGAAAGAGAGAGAAAGAGATCTTTGCATATTAGTATGTCTTCACTATTTTAATTTTGTTGTATGCTTCCCAGAGTTGTTTGTTTTGTGAAATAGGGCAGCTGATAAATATATAAAAGAGAGAAAAAGAGAGGGGGGGTGGAAGGGAGGAAAAGAGAGAGAGAGAGAGAAAGAGAGAACTTTATGTTGTCTGAACCATAATCTATAATCATTCTGTTATTATATGCATTAGTAATTATTATATAATTTATGTTAACAAAATTTACTGATCTATACAAAAATTCTGTCCTATTTATTTAGGCCACCATGTTTATAAGTTTATGAAAAGATATAATAGCTGAAAGACAGACATATAAAAAGATATTGAATGCAGCATGTCAAAGGTGTCAAATTTATATAACCAATATATGTATGTAATTTCATATACATAATACAATGTTGGCAGAGAATGAAAGAACAAAAGAATAAACCACTTTCGAGAATTTTAAATAGTCTTTTTTAGAAATCTTCATCTAAAGTTGGAGGGCTTTTAGCAATTCATACATTTATTTCTTCCAAAATACACCTGCTTTCTTTTCCTCTCTTTTCTCTTCTTTTGCCAAACTAAATATTTTTCCATTTAATGCCTCTCTTTATTAGACAGCATCTAATTTGCATACATTTACATACAATTTAACTGCTTGCTTCTGAGAACAAAGAAATGGCTCTGTATTGTAGTAAGGGACAATACTCAGAAAAAGAAGGTATAAAAACCCGCTAGCTCAGTGGCTGTGTATTCTTTTTGTTTCAGAAATACTAAGATTTTTAAACACTCCACTTAATGGGTGAAGAAGATTATTCCAACAGACAATGCAAAAAGATACAGCACAGCTTCCTCTTAACTCATTTTCTCTTTGGCCTGGTTAATGGGATTTATGGTCCAAGATTTCTTTGCTTCTCTTTACTTCTTTTATTAGATTTGATGGATTTAATTTTGTTACATATTTTAATTCACATTTTATTTATATACAAAGTTATGTAAAAGAGTGAACTCTGAGAGCTAATTCAGTATGTTCACCTTTCCCTTATCGTTAGGAAAGACTGACTGTTTCTGAATCGGCATGTAATATTGATTTCAATGCTCTATATTTCTGTTATGAGAATTATAAAGATGAAGAAGAAGAAAAAGAAGACTACTATTCAGCCTACGTACACAGCAAATATAGTGCTTACCATGTAACCAAAGAGAAATCAACAGGATAGGATGGGATGCAAGGCTGAGCTCTGTTTGAAAATACAAGAAGGAATTGTCGCAGCAAAAGCAGGAAGCAGCAGAGATGTTAAGCTCTCAAATTTCCTAAAAGATGACGCAAAAGAAACACAAAATTACATGTGAACAAACTTATCATGACAGAGAGAATGAGAAAAACCAAATCTGAATATATTCAAGATTTCCACAATGACCACTTCCTAAACTTTTAAGATGACCAATTCCTCAATTATTAATTTTTATACAATTTAAGTAAATAAATCTTGCACAGAAGATGAATGTCACATCTAGCATAGTTTTTAGATAAATACAACTGCAATGATTGGTAATATTCAGATACAAAAGAATGCAGGAGAAATGGGGGGAGAAGGCTTAAGTTCCATTTGTTAAGGCATGAAGTTACTAATTAACATATCTCATTTCCAGAATTAGTAGAATAAATTACTAATAAAAAAATCATTATTCTAACTATAATTTTACATTTTATTTATTTATTTGCCTTTTATGAGAGTCAATCCATACTTAATACAACTTAATACAACTAAATTCTCTCATTATAGGTCTTTACATGTTTAGTAAAAAGTTGTATTGTTTTATCAAGACTTTGGTAATTAAGAATTCTTTCTTAGTCTATCATCTGTATAATTTGTTTTATTTTTATAGCCTTATTATAATCTTATCATTGAATTAAAAGCAACATATAGTAAAAAAATAAATGAAGATCATATAGAAATTTATTTATATATTGACATTTCCTTTTATAAGAAAAAAAATGTTTTCCCAAAAGTTAAATAATAATAAAATACACATGAGCAAATGTGGTAAGTTGGAAAATAACCCACAACCACAGTATTAAGTTCTACATTGGTATAAAATTTAAGGCCACCAGGAAACATAGGTTTTACTACTGAATTAAAAGATGATACTATAATCTTATAGTCAAAGTTATAATTTTTAAAGTTCAGAAGTAACTAAAACTGCATTCACAGAAAATGGAGTTTTGATACTCCATCTGAATATTGATTTTTTGAATATTGATGCCATTTATCTGTTTTTCCTATGCCAGACACTAGTTTTTTATTTCTTCTTTGTAATACATGGTGGAATGGATAAATAAGTACGCTTCATTTATTTAAGATAGAATTGATAACTGTTTCTATTTTTTAAAACTGCAAGGAAAGTCTTTCATTTATAAGCATTTTAGCTGTCGTGGTGCAGTGGTTAGAAAGCAGTATTGCAGGCTAACTCTATTCTACTCACTGCTAGGAGTTTGAGTCTGACCGGCTCAAGATTAATTTAGCCTTCGATCCTTCCAAGGTCAGTAAAATGAGGACCCAGATTGTTGGGGGCAATGTGTGGACTCTGAAAACCTCTCAGGGAGTACTGTAAAGTGGTATATAACTCTAGATACTATTGCTATTGTTATTTATTATACTGTAACTGCCAAAAAGAAAGGCAGAAGCTATTACATTACGTCTAGCTCTGAAGAATTCTTTCCTTACTCTGGAAGAGTTAACATGCTCAGATAGCTTGCAAGATATTCAGATATTTATAGCAATGAGCATTCTGGAGCTCTGTATTCGGAAGCAAATTTTGGTTTATAATTCTTCAGTTCTATATCTCCAGCCTTTGATATATTGTCATATATTGGTTTGAATGTACACAACAGAGATTGGTGATTCTTTAGATAGGCCAATAGTGACTTATTTTCTACTGTCAAGGCCTATGAAAAGCACATTGAAATGTGAACTGATATATGAATGATTACTAAAACAAATCAAATAGGCAGTACAAGTCAGTGGTAATTCATTACTCTATTGCAACATAATAGCAGGAGTTCAGGTAGATTTAATTAAACTAGATAGTTATCAATTCTGTCCTATCTACTATGTATTCTGAAGAATTTAAGTAAAAAGATTCAACACATAGAAGTAAAAAAATATGTGTAAATGTCTTGAGCTTTATAAATTGATGTAACAAATTTAACATGGTAGTATTGAAAATACTAGATGTTATTTCTCATTAAACTGGCCACACATCACTTAACCCAGAGACTTAGCCAAAAGTAAAGTGCTGCCATTTCTGTGCAGATTATTCAGTTGTACTGCCTTTTGATGTGCCATTAGGCTAAATGGGTTCTTTGGGAGATCAACCCAATGTAATACATTTCATGATTAAGCACAACTAGAGAATATTCGACATTTTCATACAACTTGCAAAGCTTCTAGTCATTTAAAATCCTCCTATTCCATCTGTTTGGTTATCAGGCCAAGCTGGAATCCTGGAAGTATCACCCTAATCCTAATAAGCTAAATTGTTAGCTGGGCTTCTCTTCTGGGAAGCAATGGGGCACACCAAAAACATGATAAAACAGTATGCTTCTGTGTAATGAGATAACTTAAAAAATGAACATCTTATTCCATGCCTTCTATTTGGGCCGATTAACCTTCTCGGACCTCTGGGGATAAAATATATAATAATAGTAATAATCATCTTCTGCTTGATTGACATTCTTGTTTCATAATGTACATTTACAAAAGGTTATTTATATGTTTATAATTGATAAATAATTTTCCTGTTTGATATATGTCTTTGTCAGGGATGGACCAATAACCTTTACAATCAACTGTACAGTTTATGTTTTTCTTTGACAGAAAAATGTAAATCATATTTTTACAATTCAGGTGCATTAATTTTCTTAGGTTTGCCACAATACAAGAGATATAGAAAAGGAGTTATGTACATGTTACCTTTCATATTTCCAAATCAGTTCTAATTTAATTAAATTGCAAAAGTATTATATGGATATATGTTCAGGAAACAGTAGTTCAGGAAATATTAGACCTACATGAATCTCCTATTCAGCCATCTGCTCAAGGGAAATTAACTGCTCTGTTCTTGAATACACTAACAACTTAGAAAAATATATATATATTTATATATATTAAACAAAACCCATTACTACTGTCTTCCATAGAATCATAGGCTTAGAATAAACATTGGAGGTCTTCTAGTCCAAGGAGCCTTCATGCCATCTTGAACAAATGGTTATCCAATCTTTTCTTGAGACTTGCAGAAGATTAAGCTCCATGTTTTTTATGCAAAATGCATTTAAAAAGTTTACAATCAGTTCCATCATCTTGACTTTTGATTCTCCCCAGAAAGATGCCAGTGTTTCCAAATACATGAAATTGTTGTAGATTTTAAGTGGATTCACTGAAACCGACAAGAAATCATGACTAAAGTCTCACTGATTTTAATAACTTTATTCTAAGCTTTACAAATGTAGCATGCAAGTCTTACTATCAATAAAACATCTGATTTTTTAAAAATCATAACAACCAATATTATTATAATGGATGTTATTCCACAAAATGGGTGAATATAAAACCTACAGTACAATTATGAACTTACTAATTATAAATATCTGTACTACGATCATATGACAACTTGATAAAGTTACATATTTGAGAATGGTAAAGATGGAAGACTGAAAGAGTGGCTCTAAATAATTACTTACCTAGTAGACTCTAATGGTGTATTTACTTAGTAGCTAGGAAACTTTCACAGTATATTTCAAATATATTTACGCACAGCACACACACACACAGAGAGAGAGAGACTGACTGACTGACTGACTGACTGACTGACTATACTGGATCAGCACAGTACTTTAAGATTAGAAACCATTAAGAAGCCTTCAAGCTTCAGTGGATTCTCTCAGAGAGAGAGAGAGAGAGAGAAGAGAGAGAGAGAGAGCGCTGTAACGGTTAACGTTCTGGACTAGTCATAAGCATAGAAACTGGCAGAATGAGTTCGTGCAGTCTGCTGTTGGAGAGAATGGTCTGATAAAATATCTAACAGACTTTGGGAAACTGGAGGAAGAAAAATAGATACCTTAATGGAAGAAAAGGAATAAGTTTGAGAAAGAGACTTAAAACAACTCCACCTTAGTTATGCTTAAACAGGCGGAGAATTATTTTGGTAGGCTTTCAAGGTCAACATCAAGCCCCCTATAGCTGGTCAGCACAAGAAACAAGAACCACTTGAATTTTTGGAAAATCCAACTAATATAACTCAATCAAAAAGTAGTGTGGGCTTACCAGTCGAGCAGGTACCAAAAAACCTATCCTTGAACAGTTTTCTCATTATAAATCATAAGATTTGTTGGAAAAAAATAGATATCACAATCAAAGTTATTGTCTTCTTTACAAAATTCTGGAATGTTGCATTGCTTAGGTCAAGATAAGTGTAGGCAGTTTTCTGGATATTAAGAGCCCCTAACTGCATCAGTAAGATTGTTCAATTGGCAAATAAAATCTCTGCCTTGAATCTGAATTAGAAATAGAAAAATGGATTGCACAATTTTCTAAAGAGGGCAATGAAATCCAGACCACTTTTTCATAAAACTGTCAGTGCTTATGGAGAAGAGAGCATGTACTGGCAAACATTTGTTAAGTGATTCTTGGATAAGGAGCAGGACAGAAACAGCACAAGCCAATCCACACTCACTTCCAAATAATTCCTGCAGGTATTAAGTGCACAGCTGGATTTAACAAGAAACGGGATATAAGTTGCAAAATGCTTTATCCATTCTGATGCTATATTTGTAACAATCACTATAACAGTTGAGTTTAAACAAACAAACAAAGTTGGTGCTAGCAATCCAAGAAACCCCATGTCAACTATAGCTGCTTTAGCCCGATTCAATGACATCTAGCTGAATAGTTCCAGGCTGCTGAATCAGTTGAAAACATATAGGTTAAAAACAAACAAATGAAAACCCTACATTCTGTGTCCTGATCAATAAAATATATTTACAGAAAGGAAAATATGAAATCAAAGCAAAACTTGAAACAGGTAATATTTTCCAGCATTGGGGAGAAAGAAGGAAGCTTGTTTATAATGTGACTATATTAACATTTCATTATGATCAGAAAGCCTTTGGAAAATAAGGTCTTAAAAAGACTCTGCAATGGACTGCCAAGGTTGTCAACTTTCCAAAATCCTGGGTTCAGCACGTTCGGTGACCATTCTCTCTGGATCTGGATTTCACTCCAAACTCTGTTTGATTAAAAAGAGCAAAGCAGCTGGGGAATTCTGGAGTGCAGTGCATCTTTATTAGTTCCCATCTGCAGTCTGAAGTCAGCTCATGGCAACTCTGCATAAATCCTGGTGTTCCTAAGTCCAAATAAATTTATTTATTTATTTATTTATTTATTTATTTATTTATTTATTTATTTATTAATCCAACTTATATGCCGCCCCCTCTCCAAAAAGGACTCGCGGCTCACAGCTAAAAAATACAACAATAAATAAATTAGCTAAAAATGTATTAAACAGATTAAAGCCGAATTAAAGTTAAAAACCCCATAGTTAAAATAAACCAGCCCCCAGAGAATCAGCATAGCCCGGATTGTGAAAAGAGCCAGGTCTTCAGATTTTGGCAGAAGGTGCGGAGATCGGGGGCCAACTGGAGCTCCAGCGGAAGAAGATTCCACAGAGTGGGAGCCGCCACAGAGTAGGCCCTCCCCGGTCGCCGCGACATTGAGTCGCAGACGGCACCCCGAGGAGACCCCGTCTGTGCACCCTTACAGGGCAGTTGGTATTTGATGCTGGGAGGAGTCGTTCTCATAAATAACCTGGACCCATGCCATGCTGGACTTTGAATGTTAACACCAAAACCTTGAATCTCACCCAGAGGGCAACCGGAAGCTAATGTAGGTCACGCAGGAGGGGTGTAATATGGGAGTATCAGGAGGCTCCCATCACTACCTGCACGGCCGCATTCTGCACCAGTTGAAGCCTCCGAGTGGTATGCAAGGGCAGTCCTAAGTAGAGAGCGTTACAGTAGTCGAGTCGGGAAATGACGAGCGCCTGAGTGACTGTGCGCAGGGCATCTTGGTCCAGGAATGGGCGCAACTGGTGAACCATCTGGATCTGGGCAAAGGCCCCCCTGGCCACAGCCCCCACCTGCTCCTCCAATTTGAGCCGTGAGTCCAGGAGGACCCCCAGATTCTGTGCCCTGCCCACGGGGGGTAACAGCTCCTCCCCCATGACCAAAGATGGAATATCCAAACTGGACCGAGATGTTGGTATGCACAGACACTCTATCTTGGCCGGATTGAGTCGAAGCATGTTCCAGATCCGCACCACTTCCAGACAACGGGACATCAAGGAGAGAGCATCACTGATGTGGCCTGGGGTGGAGATGTATAAATGTATAGCTTTTGCCCAGGTTCGGCTGGTTCGCCAGCTTCGCCCTTACCTGGACCGAGATGCTCTTCGAACGGTCACTCATGCGCTCGTCACTTCCAGGATCGACTACTGCAATGCTCTCTACATGGGGCTTCCCTTGCGGATTACCCGGAGGTTGCAGCTGGTGCAGAATGCGGCCGCTGCGGGCTGTGATGGGGGTATCCCGATACTCCCATGTTACACCCTCCCGCGACCTGCATTGGTTGCCAGTTGCCTTCCGGGTTTCCTTCAAGGTGTTAGTAACAAGTTATAAAGCCCTAAATGGCTTGGGTGCAGGGTACTTGCGGGATCGCCTCCTGCCTGCATCGCAGTCCAATTGCCCCATGCGCTCCCATAGGAGGGGCCTTCTGGGGGTACCGTCGGTCAGGCATTGTCGGCTGGCGGCTCCCAGAGCTAGGGCCTTTCTGTGGGAGCGCCGCCTGTGGAACCAGCTTCCTGCGGATCTGCGTTTGGCCCCTGATCTCCGCTCCTTTCGTCGAGACTTGAAGACCTGGCTGTTTCAGCAGGCCGGCCTGGATTGACCCTGGGGTGGGTAGTTTTAATTTGTTTGTTTATTTGTAATTTTATTGTTTTAACTCTTGCTAATTTGGACTTGTTTTTAGTTATTTTATTGTATATCCTTTTGTATGTTCGCCACCCTGAGTCCTTTGGGAGTAGGGCAGCATACAAGTCTAAATAAATAAATAAATAAATAATAATAATAATAATAATAATAATAATAATAATAACAACTGTGTATCATCAGCATACTGATGATAAAATCTGGATCATAAATTACTCAATACAAAATTTGGGGTGCAAAACTTTCTTTTTTGTATAAACATTCTTCAGGGCTGAATTGTGAAATCGTTGAGGCTCTCTAAGTTTGTTTGCTTCCAGATGTTTCATTACTTGACTAAGTTACTTTATCAAGATACCTGGTTGGGTAATGAAATATCTGGAAGTAAACAAACAAGCTCAGAAAGCACTGAGGACTAAACATCCTTATTATTCAGTACCGAAAAAATAAGCAGCCCTCCAACTAATCAATTTTTAAAAGGATGTATATAAAATTTTTAAATCAGTTTAGATAAAAGATCGGGAAAAATACATTATAGCATAAAGGTTAGTTTAAAAAAACCTGTTAACTAAAGTGGGTCACTATCAGTTCTGCCTTAGAATTCCAAGAATGCCTTAGAGAAGGAAGAAATATTTTCATCTATAACATGGAAAATCTAGAATTTAAAATATCTATTTTGTTCGAGCTGAATTTGGACACACCAGACTGTTCACAATTACTGTTATTAGTGGTAAAGAAAAGAAAAGACACATAAATAGGTGCTGGGAAATGACCCACAGCATGAAGCTGCATAATAGTATCACATAGGTTTACTTAAACCAAATTTAAATACAATACTAATAGGTCACAGTTTTGCTTGTAGCCCTTGTCTTCACCTTGTGCTAAAGAAAATTTGATTTGCTTAGAACAAAGTGTGAATCCAGCCATGGTGGTTTGTCAGTTGGGAGTTTATAGCTTACTATTTTGTATGAAGCAGACACTATAAATATATAAAGCAAACTATTATAATTTGGTCAGCTAGTCATTATTTTAGCTTAGTGTTGACTACATCCTGTACCATTTCTATAAATTACAATTAGTCTACAATTAGTCATTGTATGCATTAAGTTAGCACAGCATGGAACTGTATCTAATGAGTGCAGTTTTCTATTATGATGCAATACACATGAAATTGTTGAAGGCCATAAAAATATGGCATAGGTACATGGGAAGAATATGTAACTTTTTTTTGCTTATATGGTGTTCTAATTAAAACTAGACCGAGTGATTATAACTTTATTCTGGATCAGCTGTTCCAGATGCCCATTTCTTTGTCCTATTACGCTTTATTCACATTTTAAATCAACAGAGGAAAAAATAAACTAAAGACGTTTGAGGTAGTCTGTTGCTCCACAATCTTTTAATTGTTTGATGTTTACTGTCACATATAACTGATTCATGTACTGAGCTATTAAATAACCATAAAGGTTTGTATTTCAATTTGACTACATGATTTACATGTAACTCCCAGGTTCTGGGATCTCCAAATAAGATCCTTGTTTGAATCTTTTGACATTCACTGACATAGAATTAAGTCTCATTTAAATAAAAGACTTAAGAAATATCTCAAATATGGAAAACTGAAATGCTCAGAACTATTACAATGGTTGATCTATAAATATACTCATGTCCAAATCCTTTGAGATACCACTTCATACAGTTTGGAAAAACAGTTTAGGGAAATACATAACATATGATTCTGTGCACTGCCACAGATAAGTAACAAAAGTAATATTCTTTCAGTTGATTGATACACATTTGCTCTCAAAATTTAGCAAAAGAATAGGAGAATATAATCTTACATTACACCACCTCTCTATGAAACTGGTTTTTTATATCTGTTCCAGTTCAGCATTTTGTCATGCTCAGTAACCTGGGACAATAAGCAAAGCAGAGATGAGAAGAGGGTCTAGAAATTAAAAATAATGTATAAAAAGCAGTCAGTATCAAGTAATGGTTTCTCTGCACTTTAAAAACTAATCTTCCTTGTCATGCTCACTTTCTTATAAGGGGGAAACTGTTTTATCGCAACAGGTTTACAACTTCAAAAAAGCTATTTACCACCATCTATTCATCCAGCCTGACTTTGAAATGGACTCACAGTTTTTACTCTGTTTTTGCTCTGTTGTTTCTAAAACTATAGATTCCTTTTCTAACTCCTTAAGATGTAAAGTCCTTCTGATCATATCTATGCAAGAGAAAACACAGCAGAAGTTTTTTACACATAGTCCATTTCATCCTGGCATTAAAAGCTACTGCTATACAAGATCAGTCCCAATCCTCAAAACCCATTAACATCTTAAATGTTTGAAAACAGTGTTCGGATGCTGTGCTCTTTAAAGACACTACTCATGATTTATAACCAAAGTTAAAGACATACATTTAAAAATGTGCTTTAAGTTGTTGAAGTTGAAGTTGTTGCACTGAACATATGCCATCAAACCACAGGCCCCTAACTGTAAAACTATTTTTCACTGATGTGTAAAAATATATTGCATAGAAGAACACCCAGCTGTCGAGGGGATGGTTTTTTTAATTAGTCTTTCTAGTATAGCTTTTTATCACACTTTTGAGCCTGAAGGGAACCTTGAAATATTTTTCAGGCGTCCAGGAACCCCTGCACATTCAGATTCAAATACAGGATAGAAGTTACACAATTATCATCTTTCTTTCATATTAAGGCCTGTATATCTACATTAACACTGTTCTTAAATCAAAAATAAGTATTGAAACTTTTTTCCCCTCCACTTCCTTTTGCGCAGAGGTGGTATTCAACAGGTTCTGACCAGTTCCGAGAACCGGTAGCGGAAATTCTGAGTAGTTTGGAGAATTGGCAAACACCACCTCTGACTAGAGATTTGACAGTATCCTTCCCCTGCCACGCCCACCAAGCCACGCCCACAGAACCAGTAGTAAAAAAATTTGAATCCCACCACTGCTTCTGTCCCACCTTTGTGGGTGGTGCCTGCTGTCGGTGGTGCCCAGGTCACTTCATCTATGCGCACCCTGTAATGGAGTTCTCCAGGCAGTGGCACCTGCAGAAAGGCAGATGTGCGCCAAGGAGAGTTCTAGCATGAATGTCATGGCAGCAACTCTCTGATGTATGTTCCTTCACCACTTGCTGCACCTAATTATTCTCCTCACTCCTTTGCTCATGTTTTCCTCACTTAGACATGCAGAATCCCCACCTTGACCAAGATATTGGAGGTTGAGGGAACTGTTTTGGTAACTTTTTTTTTACATAAATCATTGTTGTGGCCTGTTGGCCGCCAGCCCCTCCAGCAGCCGAATCAAATGAGGAGATGGAAATGAGGTGGGAGTCAGGGCCAGCATCAAAGTAACCTGAGAGCTCTGAGGGAGAAGAGGGAATGGAGCTGTTAGAGATAGAGGCAAAGGTGAAGCCTAGGCTGTTCATCAGCCCTTAGATGGAGAGTCATCAATCCACAGGTATGGTGGTGATGAGGAAGAGGAGGAACAGCTGGGTCCAGTGCCTGATGCATGGATGTGCAGAAGACAGAGAGGAGAGGAGAACAGTGGAAATCTATGGGCCAGTCCTTGGATGGAAGAGCCATCGCTGCCAGCGAAGACCTATCTTAGCTCTGGAGACAAAAAGCAAGGGGTGGAGATGAATAGGTTTGACAGACAACTATTCACCTGCCTGCCAGACAGACTTGTTAGCCTGCTGTGTGTGAGAGAGAGACCTTTGTGCCAGGGCTGCTGGCCTTTCTAATAAAGGAATCATTGATTTAACTACAGAGAGTTTGGCATGTTTGGGAGCCTGGTCAGAGCAATCATGATCTCCCAGGTAACCCCTAGTACTACAAAACCTCATTTGAGTAACTCTGTTCTAGACTTTAAATTAAATATATCATATAAAAAACAGGAAATATGGTTATGGTGTGCATTAAATTTAAGATTTTCATAAACCTTAAATATTTTTTATCATATATGTATTTTAACAATATTCCTGCAGAATATATGTAGCCACCCATCTCACATATACGATCCTGGACAGTTTACACAATTTTCTTAAACAATGTGTCTTGCATTATTGGCAGGCCTTATCCACTGCATTTTAGCTGTTAACCTTGGCTGAATTTGTGCAATACACCAAGCACATCTTATTATAACTTAAAACTAGGAATTAACCATAGTAAGTAAGGTAGTTGAAATTCCGGAACTAGCACATGAAACAGAATCTTTAAGCTTATTCTGCTTATACTGTCAATTTGTATATAAGAACACAAAATTGTCAATGTGCCCCAATGGAAGAATATGTTTACTCTTGTCTAGATTTATTGATATCTTTATGAGAAATATGAGATAAGCTTGTATTGTGTGTGCCTCTGTATACCTATATATTTATAGTGTCTTTAAGTCAGACTCCTGACAACTGCAGGAACAAAAGCTCAGCAAGATTTTTAGAAGCAGTTTTCCATTGTCTTTTTCCTAGGGCCAAAAGAAAGTGACTGGCCATGGTTGGTTCATCCCTAAGGCAAGATTTAAAAGTCACAATCTTCCAGTTTGTAATTTGTTCACAATATATCCTATTACTAATTATAAATATTGAGAATCCTTTAATATTTTACTTCTCCTAATTCTGTTTTTCATTTCAATGGAAGATTGAAGGACTCCTAACCAACAAAAACATACGTCAATTCAGAGTTTACTCAATGTAAATTGTGAGAACAAATGGAAACAAAGATTGATGTGAGCAAGATCAAATGCAAAGCCTCAACAAAAATAATGTGTAATATCTTAACCCAAATATATTTTGGGATGATTGCCAAGAAGTTAGCTATAAATATGGCAGGCTTAACAGAATGCAGCTTGAACTAAAAGTTTTCAGATTGAATAGGAAAAGCAGTTATAACTGCCTAAAACAACATATATGGATAACAAAAAGTATATCTTAAGTTTCCAGATTCCATGATGATATGTATGAATTTTATTTTGTTTTTATACTAGAAATATGAGGTAGTACATTTAGACATTTACTTGATTAAGAAGTTGACATTCAGTCAGAACAAGATATCAGGAGAGAAACTAAAAAAAATGAACTATTCTTAGGAATGGAGAAAATTGCTATTTCAGTAGCTTGAACTCAGAGCAATAATACTTGGTTTTCTTCTTCCCACATTGTCATATTTAATCAACAAATCCATAAACCACCAATTAATGTTTTTTTAAATTTTCAGCAAAAAGTCTATAAGAATATTTTCAGTCTTCCAATAAAATTACTTATAATAAAGTTCTTCTAGTTTAGTTTATTGTCACTGCACCTCGTACAACAAAATTAAATGCCATTCTTCAGCGTACATTATTATAACTATAAAAATAAAACACAAACAAACATCCTTCGCATTCTATACAATTGAATTGAAAATCCCTGATATAGCATTAACATTGCACTATACAATAGAATTCCATATAGTTACTGCTCTGGGATAGAAACTGTTTTTCAGCCTATTTGTCCTTGTTTTTCTCATCCTGTACTGTCTGCTAGATGGTAATAGTTAAAAAAAAGGGAGCCCAGGATGAGGTGGATCTTTGAGGATGTTTTGAACTTTCTTAAGGCAACGGGAGCTATAAAGCTCTTCCAAAGAGGGGAGAGGGCAACCAGTGATCCTCTGGGCAATGATGTTAACCCTCTGGTTAACCCCTGGTTAACAATGATGTTAACCCTCTTCTAAAATAGATGCCGTGAATAAGACTGCAACTACATATTCACAGTGTCACAATCCTGATACCCTTAATCCAAATAAATTAGCAGGATAGTTACAGACTATGAATGCATTATAAATATTAAATACATTATAAATACTCCTAGTAGGAAAAAATAACAAAAATATATTACTGAGTTTATTTCACATTTGACAGCTACTCTCATTCACTGGAGCAATAGCTGAAATACTTAAAACTAGTATTTCTTATTGTAGTCATTAGGGCTTACTCATAATGCACCTTTGAACTATTCCTGTCTCCTGACCCTAAAATGCCTTAAGAAAATCTTGTATAGACTTGGTAACAGCTCACAAGGATTCATCTAAACCTCAGGCTACCATTCCTTCCACTGGGCACAATTCCTCTGCTGCTGTGTAATCCTACAATTCTGTTTGAGGAAACTAAGATATCGATAGAGACGGAGAGAATGAGAGGGAGAGAGGGAGGGAGGGAGGGAGGGAGCAAGAGAGAGGTGTGTGTTTTGTGTTTGTACATACACATAGACACACATATATAAACACAAAATATGTGCACATATATGGACACATTGCACACAGTTAAATAGACATGTGGGTTTTAATTATTATTTTTCTTGCCCTGAGAACCAGCTTTATCCTTGTTTTATTTATTTATTGTCCAAGGATGCACTGTTTAATTATTTCTCCATTTACTTGAAGAACAAGAAGTAAAACAACTGTTTGGTTCAGCAGACTATATGGAAAATAAAATAGTTGACTGAAAGTATTTTATTCTGAACAACTATGATCTTACTAGAATTTACTAAGATCAAATATCAGAATGATTGAAATTTAGATTTAATTCTCCACTTCAAAAAGCACTATCTGGGAACAAAACAAGTCCCACTACATCAAATTTTAGGCATAGTTTTGTCTAGCATCTTATGTCACCTTAAAGGCATACAAATGCATCCACGCAGAATAAAGGAGAGCGAGAAGACTCTTCCACTGGTATTGCTAAAAAGTGGTATTTAAAACATACTGTCCATGGTTATGGAAGTACTATTTATTCAACTATAGCACACTTGGTAATCCTCAGAATTAATGTCAAAAGCACCAAGTTTGGAAGTTTACATGTTCTCTTAAATGTTCTTACTAGCTCAACAGGACTGGAAAGTGCTAGCCTTCAATAATACTCATTGGTATGTCTGTAGTTCTCTGTTCAACCTCTAGAGCTCTACCTGGGATGTTAATCATTCTTCTGTTTGATTGAATGCAAGTAAAGCTCTCTGAAGAGGGAACAAGTGATAAGCCAAA
This sequence comes from Naja naja, assembly GCA_009733165.1. Taxonomy (NCBI): domain Eukaryota; kingdom Metazoa; phylum Chordata; class Lepidosauria; order Squamata; family Elapidae; genus Naja; species Naja naja. The sequence continues at coordinate 32,426,185 of CM019152.1, forward strand.
TTAGTACACTTCGCCTTAAGACTTCCAGTGGAATGGTATAAAGTCAGTGAGAGTGAAATATGACTGCCTCTATGGGTCCTTTTTGTACCAAGCTTCTCTACACAATTCAATCCGACCTGAACAGAGTTTATGTCTTTCACTTTAAATTTATGCCAAAAACTTTAAAACACCTTCATCTTTTTTGGTAGGGAACCATGATCCTAACATAGACCATAGAACATATGCGTTGACACTTTAAATATAATCCAGAAACTCCTTTCTTAATAAGTCACAGACAACTACAATTCTACTTTCTATACTTTGCATATACAATTTTTCCCAAATGCATTATTTTGTACTAGCTTGTACAGAATTTCACTTACCATTTACAGAACATATAATCCAAATTCTCCACTTCTTCAGTAATAACCACTTTCCCTAAAATCTACTATTTTCTGCAACTGTATAGTGCGGGTGCTACAATTCAATGGCTAAAAGTGTTTTCCATAACTTCTATTTTTCAACTTCTTCCAGTATTTACCTTAATTTCAAATTTGTCCTATGAAAGCTAGGAATATAGCTCCACGCAATTTCTTCACACTAAAATGTAAGTTTATATTATTATATAATGTCAAATATTTTAGCTCAGCATCTGCTGTAGCCAGTTAGATTGGGATGACCGGATTAAAAAAAGAAGGATGTGTGAAAATTAAAATGAATGTAGATCAGCTATAATTCTTGGATATAAAGATCTGGTATCAATAAGAGATACCAAACTAGAGAGATATCATTGGAGATTTATTATGGAGAACATAGGTCTAACAGAGCCTGTGGAATGCAAAGGCCTTATCCACTGCTATACTCTTTTAATTTTTAATCTTAGATTTAAAATTTAAACTTAAAGCTATTTTTAAACAGAACTGTTATTAAAATATTTTTAAATAAAGAGCAAAAAATCACAGATGCCTACAGGAATCAATTTTTAAATCCCAAGAAACTATTCTGCAATTAATAAAAGTTATTTTATTCAATTATCTTTTTGATATTACTTTATCCCAGATTCTTACATTCATACTCAAACAGCCCATCTGCTCAGCTACACAAACTACTGTGAGTACATCAGGCTGGTCCTTCAGTTATTACACTACAGATATTGACACCAATTCAAGAACACTCTGTTTCTCTCTGTGTGTCTTCAAGGCATTCAGTGGTCTGAGTCCAAGTTATCTTACTGACTGCTTGAAGCACCAAGATGAAGCACATGGTTGACAGGTTGTGTAGAGCTTATCCAACTTGGAATAAGGTTGTGAAATCAAATTGCACAAGCTTTAGAAAGCCACCTCACAATTCAACCATTTTTCTCCCTTCAATACAAAGCACATTTATTTGGATCTGGACTTAGTTAAATGAGTTCCCATATGGCAAGAAGCAAAAACCCCATTAAAATATTTTGTTTTTATTTCTTAGAAGAATAGAGGCAAGACAGTAAAGAAAATGAGTTATATATAACGGATACCAGTTTGGTAATATGATTATAGTAAACAGATAACATGGATCTGGGAGTATGAACATTTAATAAAACTAATATGGCTGAAAAGATATCTATGATATCTATTAAGATACACATACCTACAAATAGGACTATAACAGTGCTATTGTAATTTTAATACAATTGTGTTGGACTGAATGAAATCTATGAAATCATTTTATACACTGTCTTAAAAGTAACTTTCCTTCTGCTATTGTATTTCTAGATATGCTGTGAGGATACTGTATGCTATTAAGAAATTTCAGAGTTTAGTAAATATTACATTCTTGTTCCATTTCAGTTCATGGCATGGAGAACTGAGCGTCTCTACTTCTGTTTCACGGGATATAGAATTGAGCTTCTGTAATTCATCCCACCTTATTTTTATGAAACATACATGATTATTGTTTAGAGATATTTGTTTTATTGTATTTGTTGCTGTAATTCTTAGCACACAGTGGAGTTTCATACCAAAAACAAATGCAAATTAATGACTACAGAGTAAAGTTTAATAAAATTAAATTTCCTGCCAAAATTATTTCCTATATTTCCTAAATTTATTCTTACTAACTTTAAAAAATGCTAGTTGTTGCCTTATGAATACTGTGATAAAGGAGAATAGTTCAGCTACTTTTTTTAAAAAATGAACTTAATGAATGTTATTAATTGAATTCATATATAATTAATTATAATACAAATTAAATGTCTGAGTAACTTGCTCTTGTTGTTGTATTTAAGCTGTTTCTCACATTATTATTTTGCTGTTTCAGTTTGTTTGTTTGTTTGTTTGTTTGTTTGTTTATTTATTTTGGGATTTCTATGCCGCCCTATCTCCCGAAGGACTCAGGGTGGCTCACAACAATAAAAACATACAGTACAAAATTTAAACAAGTATTAAATAAACATCCCAATAAGCTAATTAAAACAAACAAACAACCACTAAACCCCCCATCAGTTCAGGTCAGCAAGTTGAAAGAGCCATGTTTTCAGGTCACGACGGAAGGATCGAAGGTCAGGAGCCATCCGAAGCTCCAGGGGCAGCTGATTCGAAAGGGCAGGTGCACCCACAGAGAAAGCTCTCCCTCTGAGGGTCGCCAGTCGACACTGTCTGGCTAATGGCACCCTGAGGAGGCCCTGTCTGTGGGAGTGCACGGGGCGATGGGCAGTTGTTGCTGGCAGCAGATACCCTGGCCCTAAGCCATGCAAGGCTTTATAGGTAATTACCAGCAGTTTGGTCTAGTGGGTAAGACACCAGGCTAGGAAATGGGAGACGGTGAATTCTAGTCCAGTCTTAACCATGAAAGCCAGCTGGATAACTCTGAGACAGTCAAATCTCTCTCAGCCCAAATCACCCACAGGGTTGTTGTGGGGAAAGGAGAAGAAGGAAGGGTATGTTGAATGTGTTCACTGCATTGAGTTATTGTCAAATAATAAAGGCAGGATACAAATAAAAATAAATATTGACTTAGTGGCACATCTCCCTCTTCTGGTCACATGATTATCATTTGTCCTTGGCAATTGTTGGATTCTAGTGAATGGGGATTATATTTTTTGCATATGTACATTACAGCAGCAAAGAAGATAAAGTGATTATTCCAAGGCCAACTGCCTGGTTTTGTGCCTAAGGTGGGACTAAAACTCATGGACTTAAAGTTTATAAACAGATGTCTTTACCACTACATCAAATTGGTTATATAGGAAAATATATAAAGAAAAGTAAGAGAAGAAAAAAGATCAAAGCGAAGAAGCAACACAGTTAAAGAAAAAAAAGAAAAAGATAGTTGAAGAAGCGATTTCCAGTGTTCTTTACAACAGCTACAAAATAGTTATTATTCCTGCTCCCACTTTCAAAGTACATTACAGAGGTCCCATCTGTTCCATAGTCAACCCCTTTTTCAATCAGCAAATCCACAAACCACTGTCTTATTTTTTTCCATTTTCAGCAAAAAGCCCATAAAAAGTTTCCAGTTTTTATTAAAGTACTTATTTTATTTTTAACCAAATCGCTCAGATTTTGTCATTTATGCTAATTATGTTTTCTTTACCATCCATTCTTCCGTTGTGGTTTTCCATCAGGCTTGTGATATCATAAGCATTCAGTTAGGATGCTGAGAAAAATGAACAATTCTTGTGAAATATAAGGAGGAAAGAGGCAAACACAATTCCATTTATCATCTTCTTGAAGTAGAGTTAACTTTATCTTAATTTAATTAGCTTATTTTACATTGTCCTTCCATTATTTCAAAAGTAAAGTTATCTTTAGTGCAGAAAGCAGCAAGTTGAAAAATATATATTTTAATTCTTGATAAAAGGGATCAAAAAAACAACCAAACTATAAGTCTACCATACAGTCAGTATAAATTTTAATACTTTAAAAATCACAATATTCCCAATTTCAATCCTTTCAGGACAGACTGCACAATTAAGCCAGGCTTGTAATAATCAAAGAAGTCATATATAATTGTATTCCAATTATGCATAAAAACTATATGAGAATCAATTTAAACTACAGGCTAGATTAGATACCAGGAGAATATGAGTTCTAGTATTGTCTTAAGCATGAGGCCAGCTGGATGACCAAGCTTCCAGCCCTAAGGGGAAAGCAATGGAAAATCAGTTCTGAAAAATCTTGCCATGAAAATTACAAAGATTTGTCGAGGCAATCAGACGCCAACACTGACTTGAAGGACAAAAATATAACAATTATATTTCCAGGTTGATCATGATTCTGAAAATGTATTGAAGCAAAAATAAAAAGTAGCAATGTAAGGATTTGCATTGCCTTATAATAGTGGGAATATTTGAAAAGATGGAAAATGACAGTGTTAATTTTAAAAATTCTGCAGTCCCAACATCTGTAAAAAAAAAGGGGGGGGGAGAATCTTATCTAAGATGTATAAAATATTTAACATGGCATAACTAGAAAATTTCTTTAAAAATCAAATTTCCAAGTACTTCATAAAGCATGTTAATTATAACATTTTAATTTTCCTTTCATTTCCTATAAGTACTCATCAATATCAAAATATAGATATTCTGTTAAAAAAGAGAAATGAGAAGATTAGCATAACAAAGAAAAAGATTTTAATAATCAAAGAAAAAAATGGAAAAATTACAAAGTTTTCATTGTTTTCATTGTTTTTGGTAATAAAATAATAAATATAATGGTATGTATTTCTTAGGTAATTTGTCAGGAAATTTCAAGTTATGTTACCTAGCTTAATGCTTGGTTTGGAGCATATATTGCAATCTCCAACCAAAAGGCAGATGCTGAGGTGTTTCATGTTCATGAGCATGAAATTGTAAGGCATAGAAAGCCTCGTTCTATCTTAAATATTAGTCACACATGGCACATGCTACTCCCTTAAAAATGATAATTGCTTGTATTTGTTAAGAAAAGGAATGGAACCGCATTCAGCAAATGAAGCAATTTTGTGTTCATATTAAAAGACTTGCCATAAGGTTTAGACATGCCAAATCAGATTGAAACTTGATATGGATCAATCTGTTCACACAACAGACTGATGTGATAAAATAGATATTGTCTGTGGGTAGACACAGCATGCATTTACATTGCTGGTTTTCTGGCAGAACCAGGATTACAGTTTCAGATAGTTCTGGCAGCATCAACATCATAATTTTGTCCAACCTGTGTATTACAATTGCCCTGGTAGGATCTGCTTCTTATTAACCTGTCTTTGTGACCCACAGATAGTTCAGTAGAGGATAGATTGTTAATGGTATCCTCATTTTGGAACTCTCTATGTGTATTAGCATGGTAAGTTCCAAGCTGTCTCATTAAGCACAGCAGTTTAAAATGTGATGATACCCTGGCACCTATAGGACAAACTTTTTCAAGTAAATGATAGTCATCCGACTACATATATATTTTTAGTTTCCATATTTGTCAGTTTTAGAGAACTAGCTGTACCTTTGTTTTATTTGTTTCTGTGATTTATTGCTTCATAACTACATTTCTTTATAGAAAACAAGTGATATATAAAGAGTAGTGTATAAATAATTAAACAATTGTAATAAGTAAGTGGTTAGTTTTGCTTTTTTTTCTTTTACAAGACTACAGTGAAAGTTTCTAAGCTAAATCTCCTCGGTTCCAATTGATGTCAATTTCCTTAACACCTAATCAGCATGGCTATCACTAACTGGTATTTATGGTTGAGTAGTACTTATAAGCATTTAAACTAGGTCTCCTTATTTCATACAGATGACTGTATTCAGGAAAGTAAAATTTAAAAAGCACAAAACATGAAGTCTACATATGTAGTTAACCAATTTCTTTCTCATAGAGGAAATAATATAAGGCACAGAAGAAGTTTTCCCCAAGCATCACAAAAGTCTGTTTTTTTTTCATTCAGTATGTATTTTCAATAGTTTCATACAAATCCAGAAAACACAGTACATGTCAACAACAATTTTATAAAAACCTGTCTCAGTTAACAAAAAACTACTATTGTGAAGGTTACATCAATGGCAGGCTTAAGACAAAAATAATTCCCAATATGTCACTGACTATTTGATTGGGGACTTGTATTTGTCATTCAATCTTGAATACTGTCTTAAAATAATAAAATAAAATCCAGCAATCTTAGCACGACTGACAGCAGGTAGGCAGGCAGAAAAGGTACCTTTTGAAATAAAGTGTTTACTCTTCTCATTGAAAAAAGCAACATTACCTCTTTATTTTCTATCCAAATATAATGAATGACCACAAAAATCCCCATCCTATACCAAAGAATCAATTTTAGTGTGCATTTTAATAAAGTGATCGGTTCAGTGAATGGGCAGATAGCAAGTTACATTGTAGAGTATAAAACAATAGTATACATTAAAATGCTCCTCTGACAACCTAAATGTCAGTCAAGAAGAGATTATTAATATAATTTTAAACAGATATGGAAAATATTACTAGGCAGAATGTGTAATTTGCATGCAACTCTTCTGCTCTGTAAAAGTTTCTGTTACAATACTGCACTTTCAATTTTGATCAAAACGAAGTTTTATTATTACACAATAAGTAAAGGCCTATTTGTAATTCCATAAAGTACAGAAAATATTTAACTGAAGCAATTTAATAAATAGCCACAAAAATATGTACAATTCCCAATAGGTAACATGTAATGCCAAAGTTTTTAGAATAATATATCAATAAAAATTCCTGATTAAGGTGACAAATTTAATTAAAAATTATTCCACCAAAAATGTTGGACAAAATCATCATTACCAATCATTTCAACTGAGAATAAGCCCTTTGATTCATAGATAAATGATGTGTGCATGAATGAGGTATCGTTTTATAACCATTAAAATTACTAGGTAGAAACATTCCAGATTAGTTATATCCTTCCATTCACCTCTGAATTAAAAGGAAAGTGCTTAATTTAAGCTAACACAATTTATTTGGAAGAAAAACTTGATTAATTCAGGTATGCTCAGTTTCCAATAAGCTAGATGAAAGTAGTAGGCAGAAAAAAATTATGTCCATTGTGTTTCCTAGAGACATTCTCAGTGATACTGTTTATTAGTTGTCTGCTACTGCATTGTGGATCAAAAAGAGGATCTTATGAGGAAGACCTTCAAGGAGAGCAGAAGACAATAACAATTCAACAAGAAAAGACTCCAAACCAAAGCAATGAAATTCTAAAGTGATAAGACGCGCATATAGAAGTAGCAGGCGTGGCAGCAAATTACCTGAGGCCCAACACTAGCAGCAATTGGGGTAAGCTAAAATAGAAGTGTTGCATGGCCTATAAGAAGAAGATATGATCCAGGGACAATGGTTAGCAATAGTAGGAGGAATCCAAGCTCCATTACAATTGAAAAGTAATCATGAAATATATGAACTGTAAAATAGGTTAGAAAGTAAAGTTAGAATAAAGTTTAAGGAAAGTCATTTCAGCTCACCACTAATAAAATCTACTTTAGCAGAAAGCTAACCATGAAGTAGTTTGTCAGCTGAAAGTCCAAGCAGCCACAATTTCTTACCTTACTAAAGTAAGTTAAACACTTAACTCACGCTTATTGCATTTTATTTTGGGGAACCAAATGTATAATTTAAGAAGCTATATGCAACAACAATATAAATATTTTGCATTTTCTCTTTTTTTCTCTTATGCTCCATTTTTTGTACTGATAGTGATGCTAGTTTAAATTAAATGAAGAGGAAGCCATGCATAAAAAACTGCACTCAGCAGGTTCTATCAGTCAAAAGTCAAGGATATATGTCCATGATTTATCATGCTTTTCATGGTAATTAGTCAAAGTGCATTTTGCTTTCTTTAACATCAGTCTGTTTCCTTTCCTTTTTGTTTTTTAACCTTTGATTCTTTTTCATGCATTACATTTACATATTTCACATTCTTGTACCTCATACTATGTTTTATTTATGAATACAGATCTTTCTGATTATATCTTTAATGTAAAAGAGACTGTAGTTACTGTGTCTGTCTTCAGTTTAAGCTATTCCCCAAGTCATGTACAAAAAAATTAAAATAAGTAACAACTTACAGTCAGTATTATATTTAATTAGGTTTAATGAGAGTTACTGATTCACTGTACTAATAATAAGTAGGAATGTAATTCCTAAATGACATTACCTCTCAATTTCATTTTGCTACCTTAATAATATTTTCTAAGTACCATTTTAATTGATAAAACTTCTTCTGCTGAGATGTGTAAAATCAACATAGTATCAAATAGCATCATCCTTGCCTAGACAAGAAAGTTTTTTTTATCTAGCACATTTTCGTTCATAATATCAAGAAAACAAATGTCCTTCTAGTATGTATACATTCTTTGTAGGAATGTAACCTCACAATTAACTAAATATTACACCTACAATAAAGCTTCTCACTTCTTTCTACTGTTAATTAGTTAATTAAATAATTAGCTTATTTATACCTTGTTCATTCTCACACTGTTTACATATTTAAACAAATTATGAAAAATGAAAGCAACAACTAATCCAAGAAAAAAAATGTATTAGATTTCTTCTTTGCTTTGTCTTTCATATTTTTCAGACTTATTTAGGACTATGGTTAATTTAAAATGTTTTAAAAGAATTGAAAACCAAAAATTCAATATTCTGACTAAAGCCATTCACTTGTTGCAACTGTAACAACAATAATTCAGATAACTTAAAACAGACTTTAAAGCAAAATCGTTGATCATAACATTTTTACGTTATGCATCGAAAGACCAGACAGTGCAATGGATTTTAATCTGATACCTGAAAGGAAATGTCATACAGAGATGAGAGTTAAAAACTATCTAAATAATAAAAACATAGAAAGAAAGAGGAGAGATTTGCCTTCACGTTACTAAGTGCTAAGAAAGATTTATTTTATTCCTTTCACCAAAATATTTTTGCTTTGTTCACCTATATGTTAATAAAAGATGGGAGCAAAATCATAGTTTTTAACTATCCTATAACTCAAACTTATAATTTAACCAACTGTTCTGAGTTTGTTTGTTTTTTTGAAAGCCAGTTTATGTATGCTCAGAACCAGGGGAAGTGGTGGGTCACAGTATTTACTCAACATAGCTAAAACAAACAAAGTATTTACTTTCATAATGGATGCTAACGTTTTTAAGAAGTAAATAATACAATCATGGCTATTTTATAAATAGATGAAGCAGTTCAACACTGAGTATAAGAAGGTGGGTGTAGTCTTTTTGGAAAATCAACACAGGCAATGACTGGTTTCTCTCTATTAGTTTTACAGGAGTATATGCTGAAAATGTTGTTCACAGGCATATGAGAAACTTCCAACATATGCACATAATTTTGTTGAATTACGTGAGAGAAGAATGTAGTTGCCCACATTCTCTAGGCAATAGTCAGGTTTGCAATTTTTTCCCTTTCCTTCAATGCCTGGGCATTCATGGCAGTAGAAGAACAGCAACCACAGCACAACACAGGTGGCCTCTTTCCATCAAGCAGTCCTCTTATTACTCATTCAGTGTGCAAAAGAAAAAAGAATAAAACGTTTTTCTGGTTTCATATTCTTTTGCCAGGAAAAGTAAAAGACAGATAACTTTCCCTGTCCCAGTTTGTCACAACAGAAATATTTTTGCAGCAATGAATGTTGTCTTTAAATGTGGTTTTTACATGTGGTTTTTACATGATGTCTACACACTTGTCTTATTCTGCATCTATTTCACATAGCAGTAGTACAGGTAGTCCTTGACTTGTAACAGTTCATTTAGTGACCGTTTGAAGTTACAATGGCACTGAAAAAAGGACTTATGACTGTTTTTCACTTATTAGCACTGTAGCATCACCAAGATCACATGATCAAAATTTGGGTACTTGGAAACTGGTTCATATTTATGATAGTTGCAGTTCCCTGAGGTTATGTGATCACCTTTTGCAATGTTTTGACAAACAAGTCAACAGAAAAGCCAGATCTACTTAACAACCATGTTACCAACTTAACAACTTCAGTGATTCATTTAACAAATGAAGCAAGAAAAGTTGCAAACTTCACTTAACAAATGTCTTACTTACAACAGGGTATGGGCTAATTGTGATCATAAATCAAGGACTACCAGTACCAGCTATCTGAAGTTTCCCCACAGTGCTACATCTGTATTCAGAACCAGTAAATTCTATACATGAATATGTTGTTTCCACTCAAAGTAGTCTTCTTCTTAAAAGCCTCCAGTGATGAAGCACCCACAATTTCAGAAGACAAGCTGTTCCACTGTTTAATTGTTCTGTTAGGAAATTTCTTGTTACTTCTAGGTTGCTTCTCTCCTTGACTAGTTTCCACCCATTGTTTCTTGTCTTACCTTTTGCTACTTAGGAAAATCCCCTTTTCTTTGTGGCAACCCCACAAAATATTGGAATAGTGCTATCATGTCACCCCAGTACTTCTTTTCACTAGACCATACAAACCCAATTCCTGCAACCATTCTTCATATGTTTTAGCCTCCACCCCCCTAATCAACTTTGTTATTTTGTTCTGCATTCTTTCCAGAGTTTATAAATCTTTTAACATGGTGACTAAACAGGGATTCAGTATTCTAAGTGTGATCTTATTAAGACTTTATAAAGCAGTATTAATACTTCACGTGATCTTCATTCTATCCCTCTTTAATGCAACCTAAGATTGTGTTGGTATTTTTGGCTGCTGCCACACATGGCTGGATTATATTTAAGTGATTGTCCACTAGGATTCCAAGATCTCTCTCAGTTATTCCTATTGAGCCAGGTTTCACATAATCTGTACCCATACATTTGATTAACCCTAGTAGCCTTTCCTAGTAGCCTTCTACTTGCAAGATCCAGGTAAGATGAAGATAATTGCCAGTTCTCCACAGCTCTCTAATGACACCCCCATCCTCTATATTCTCATTTGTCTCACCATTTCCACTATTTAGTTTTGAGTGTAGATAGTAGAACAATGCAAGGTAGAATATACTTCTTCCAGAAACAGCAGAGGCAAATTAGTGTATCTCATTCATTATGATACTGAAAGACCAAGGAAACAGCTGTCAGTATTCATCCTTCATTTTCTTCAATAATTTTATTTGCAGAAGCAACATAAACTAAATCTAACTGGATGTCCTATCTACCTGATGTATCTATAGACTCTTTGGACTCAAAGAGGTAGAACTACAGGATGCGGGTGGTATATTGTCAACTTAATATTTTTTCCTAATAAATCTTAAGCAATCAGAGCTCAGGGAATTTTTTCTTGATTATTTCCAGTCCTGAATGTTGCTAAGGAGCTCTGACACTAGCTAACCTAGCAAGTTAACTGGTAGCTCCTATACCTCATCTGTTTTTTCAGCAGCTATTGCTCTGTGATAGTAAACCCTATTTAATTAATTATGTTACTGTATGTGAATTATCCTCTACTCTGAGACCTAAGGACATCCATCCATCCATTCAATTTGCATAGCTGTATATCTCAACAAGTGACTATGGACTACGAACAATGGGAAAACAAATTAAAGACCATCCCAATCACAAATACAAAAATTAAAATACAGGTCCTGGTACAGAATAGTTCTTTATGAAAGGCATGCAAGGTCAGGGGCATCCTAATCTCCAGAGGGAGATTATTCCATAGGGTGGGTGCTACAACAGAAAAAGCATGCCTACGGACCCTGACAAACAGCCAACAGGACCTTGGCCAACAGGATCTGTAGCATGTCCATTCTGCTGGACCTTATCAGTCTGTAGAAACAACTGCAGAAAGCAGCCCCCCCCCCAAAGAAACTGATTCTGCTATGGAGCAATCTGAGTTATTGGCCTAATATTGGACAAATATAACACGTTTGTGAGTAACATCAAAAAAATGAATGTCATGAAATCACTCAGTCTGACAGAACAAGCAACTTGTGAGAAGACTAGCACGTTTATAGGCCATCCCAGAGAATTTATCTAAAATAATTCAGATCGCACAATTTATGTAATTTTTTTGTGCCTCATATGAAGAGTTCATGGCAAGATCCATGGTTTGTCTTGTGACGCTTATTATTCTGTGAAACCTACAGAAACCTATAACCAACAAATTAACTGCCATCAGACTTGCTGTGGAGAGGGGGACATCTCTACAACTAAAAGAAGACACAGACATTTCCCAGGAGATATGAATGGTATAAGTGCCTGTTAAAGAAAAAAAGACATTGATATACACTGCATTACTGTTATCTGATGTTAAGAAACGAAACAATGATCCAAAAAGATGGAAATTATACTAATTCAACAAAATAAAATAATACCTTCCTATTAATCTTGGAAAAGATGAGAAAAAAGGATGGAATAGACAGATAGATGTGATATAAGGAATTAAGCCAATGAGGTGACAGTCAACAGTTTTCAAACTATACAGAAATGTAATGAAAAAAAATTTCCCAATTTTATGATGTGCAGAGAACAGCCAAATTTCTATTTCCTTAAATAGAATTCTATATATATGCAGGTGTGCATGTGCACAAACAGTATCATACTCCCTATATTTTGCAAGAGCTATAGCTTCTATATACTCATGATTGTTATCTTGTCTGTAATAAATCAATATATCTAGTTATATTTTCTCCCTGAGCGTCTGCTGCTAAAGTACCTGCAGTGTTGAGATTTATTACCAAATGTAGCATTAAATCTCACAATTATTTTCCTGTTGGCTCTATGTCATCCTCTGATTTGATAAACATACATTTATCTCTATTCTTCTATTTAACCTATTTATATAAATTGAGCAACGCAGGGCCAGTACAGTATATTCCAATATTCAACTTAAAACATTTTTCTTCAGGCTGACAAATACTTGCTAATAAGCACTACAGTACAATACTTAAATACAGTACAATGCTTAAGTGGAGTTATAAAAAAACAGAAATTTATCATGTTTTAAATAACATGAAATACTTTCTTGAATTCAAGACTGATATTTCTACCACATCCCACAACCTCTAAAGTTTGTGATTCTATTAAAAAAGGAAGTAAGATTGAAGAATATGCCTTTTTCCATTTAGAGTTATTATTGCTCAATTCTAGTCTCTTGGCATGTCACAAATTACCAAATAGTTAGGTTTTCTTGATCAACTTTCATATTGTTGAAACTGAAAAAAATTTGCTGTATAAAATAAATTTATTCGTCTTCTTTATCATCTATTAACAGTTGAGATTTTCTAACCGATTCTCTAAATATTCCTTTGCTGTACTCTTATTAAATTTCATCATGGGGTCATATTGTAGAAACAAATGAATGAATAATATTTTAGAGTATAGTAAATGATCCAAGAAATCTCCTATTTCTTGTTATTCTTCATTTATTTTAAGTCAAATGAAAATATCATAACATAATAGGTTCTTCTATTTAAAAAAATAACAAGTAATGGTAAATTTTACAGGAAATCTCTGTGCAACCTGTGTATACAAACTAGTTTTTTAATGGATTTTTATGAGTCAAATTATTGTTACATGTTTCACTTAAATACAGGTAGTAAAATCAGTTCAGTAGCAATATTAATGCAAATAAGATATGATCCAGCACCACTTTAACAGAGATTGTGACTCTGAGGAGAGTTTCAAGGAATATCCATGGATCTTCTCTTCAAACTGCAGTTGAAATGGCAAGACTGTGCTAGGAAGAGCAGGAGGCTTGGGTGAATATGGTTCTTGAGCAACTTTCATAGACCTTTCTGATGAAGACAATTAATATATAATTGGAAGATCCTACAGCAAAGAGATTAAACTCTTCTGGTTGAATGAAACTTATAAGATTATTGTTTTCAGCACATTCTTCTTATATGTAGATTTATAGATAATCAAGATTAGACAGTTCAAAATAAAACTCATTGGCTTTGCTGAACTGTATCTGCCTGGATATATTACAGTTGGGGTCTACATTACAATAGAAAATTGGCAAGCCATTCTTCTAAATATTCTTACAGGATTACAAAATATACACATTTTAAAAATCTAAAGGATAGCCATTCGGGTTTTCATTTAATTTTTTTAAAATTTCTTTAGGAACAATATGCATTCTTTTAACAAGTAGAAACAAAGCCATATTCCAAATTTTAAAATCAGTATATATAAATCATATATATATAAAACTATAACCAAAGTTGTAAAATCTCTAACCTAACTATTAGATTATTGTCATAAAAGTTCATTTGATTAATAGCTTAAACAGAAAGTAAATTCCAGGGCAAAAATAAAAATGAAAAAAGATGTGAATTTGGGATTCACATTTTGCAACTCTGCACACACTCACTGCTTGAAAATCAAAAAGGTGTCAGAAAAGTTTGGAAAACTAGAAACTTTCTTTAAGTGCTCACAACATCAGCTATATACAGCATATAATGCAACTCAGTTTTATCCATGAATTAATAGTTTCCCCACATTTTTCTGCATCTTGTTTCTTGTATAAGCACAGAGGCTCACAAACCTCACATACATTCCAAAAATTACAAAGGCATAACACAGAAGTGAAAAATATGAAAACAGGTTAAGTAGCTGTTCACCTGGTGCCAAACTTCTGAATCTTTAGATTTTCAACACAAGTTGATGTAGGAATTTTGGTAAAGGATTAGTATTCTATCCTTCAATACAAAGTAGTGTAAAATAATAAAAACAGCATTTTCTCCCAGTCCTTCTCTATCTTCATTCTTTGTTATAGTTCTATGTTTCTCTTTAACAATGGATTTTTCACTAAGCAAACAAATGCAGGAATAAAAATAAAATAAATTCTAGCATTAAAAATAAATAAGTGCATATAAATAACTTTGCCAGATCCTGAATACAAAAAAACTTGTTTCCAATGGATCCTCCTGGGAAAAGAATTACAGGAACAGAAAATTTCCTGAACAATCTCTCTAGTCATCAGTTGCCTCATCTTAATATATGGGTAAAGGAAAATGGCCACCACCATTCTTTCAAATACTTGGGTCCCGTGATGTTTTGGTTTGCAAACGTATGCACTTTTTATTTATATTTAGCATTTCTTTAATTCTTATCACATTGAGCACTTTATGAGAAAAATGAATTCATTCAATATTCCTTATGAATAATAAGCAGTACGTTTTATATTAAGATATTATTTTACTTACATTTCTAAGTTAAAAAATTGACAAATTGTTAATAAGGTATTATTTTTACATAGTACTCAACAGCAGCAAACCAAAATCAACTAAAGAAACCGAACAAGTTTTCACTGACTTCCTGTTTGCACACAATGTCCTAAATTCAGATTCCAATTGTATATCCCCATCCCATGGTGCTTCGGTGTATCGCCTCTGGTGGTTCAGATCTGAAAGGATTAGCCAGCCAAAGGATTCACCATTGCCCAGGGGACTCCCCGTGGGGGCTCCTTTCATGTCCCCATTAATGAGCCCATTGAAATGGTAGCTATTTATCTACTCACATTTGCATGCTTTCAAACTGCTCAGTGAGTATGAGCTGGACCGAATGATGGGAGCTCATCCTGACACACAGCAACATTGGGTCTCAAATGCAGGCTTGTTGACTGTCAACCACCATTCTAACATGTGAGGCATTGTGCCCCTGTTCAATTGTATATGGTTATGAGAGAGGGGAGGCAGGCAGGCAGCAGGTAGACAGAAACTTTTAGTGTTTATATTTAACAGTCATAAACCAATATGGAATATATTTCACAATATTTTTGAAGTTCAGAACTCTAATCACATTCAAATTCAAAATTGTAATAAATTTTGAAATATCTAATGTATACAACGATGTTCATATATGTTCAAGGCCATCTGATACTGATGAAAACTTACCACACTACAAAGATTGTTTCATTTTAAACTGTGCTATAGGCTAGGAAGAATATATATTTGAGAAAGTATATGACATGATAATGAGGGGGCAGGAACGGAGGGAGGGAGGGAGAAGGGGAGAGAGAGAGAGGGAGGGAGGGAGGTGGATCATAGACAGATTTTTCAGGTTTTCTTCCATTTCAGTACTCAAAAAGTTCTCTGCTACATCATTTCATAACACAATAGGCCACTTTACAATATTTAGAAAAGATCTCAAATTTCTATGTTATATCTTTAAGAAAGCTGGATCAACTCCCTGACCTATTTTAAAGGAATTTACTAAGATGACTCTTCACTCAAGGGATAAGTACTTACTAAAATATCGGTCATATTAATACTACTCCTTTGGTTTCCAAAAGAGTTAAGAGAGATTCCTAACACTTCATTTCTGCACTGCTGTAAAGAAAAGAAATATTTGTGTTTAGGTATCTATTTAAACAACATATTTCGTTTTCATAACATTTGAAAGACTCGGCATTTAGCTGCCTTGCTGTGTGTATATATATCAACATATAGCCATCTGTCTGAGTAAGATGAAACAAAACTACATTCAGTCATATTTATTGTGCAGGTGATAAATACGTATGCATGAAAAACTAGTGATAACTTTGCTGGTTATATAACTGAGTTGGGGAAAAAAGGCAGAGTACAGAAATAGTGTCATATTATGGAGGCGGCAATAGACCACACTTAAAACTATAACTTATTTATAATTACAGGGAGGCTTATTTTTCTATTAGCTATGAAAGTAATTCCTTGTGATAATGAAGATTATACTACTCTCTCTAAAGATGCATTTATCAGAAATGTTACAAGTAAATACTTCAAATAGTTTAAAAGCTAAAATCACATATTTTAAAAATCTGAATAGCATCTAGAGCTTTTAAAACATGTCTACAAAATGGTTTTGTATTGAGCAGTGATAGATACTTCATGAACATCTCAGATGTAAGATAAGATGTTATTAGAAAGATTTTTTCTTTTGTAAAGATGATTATTTTAAAAGCCCTCAAAAAATATCAACCCAAAATTAAAAAGGTAAAATTGTTTTTTGAAAATTGCTTATTTTATAATTTACTCCCTAGAGAAAATGTATGCATTCCTAATAATACGTTCCATTATATCCCAAGTCATTTCGCAGCCAAAAGCTTCAAAATCCTAAGAATTATTCAAAAACCAGGAACCAATATCTATTTTAGGTGAAACCAGGGTCTTACAAAGGCCTGGTAACTTCTTGGCATTTCTCTTTTAGCGGTATTAACTGATGAAACCCTTCTCTTCCATAAGCTTATGACAAACAACATAGACAAAGCTGTTTGAAAAATACAAATCCAGACTTCACACACAGCCACCCAATTGTTATGGAACTGGGTTAAAGAGAGTTTTTAAAACTTTTTTAATATGATTGCATTGCACATATTTACTGTCTTAAACTTTTTTGATGTTCGCCACCCAGAGTAACTTCTTATGAGATATGCAGCACTATATACATATATATTCCTTCCTAATAAGCTGACCAACCGTCCTCCTTTAGGGAGGACAGACCTTCTTTTATAAGTTCTGTCCTCTCTCAAAAAGTGTCCTCCTACATGTCCTCCTTTTTGATATTTGAAGACTAATCTGTAAATCTCCATATTTGTTTGGTTCTGAGCTGATCCGTTGTGTGTGATGTGACATATTTGTATTTGACATAACGATTCGTCAAGGCTTGGTACAGTGTGGCGAGACGCGATTATGAGATGCATGCACTCCACACAGGAGAATTGTTTTGAGAGAGTGCGCTGCGCGCAGGAGTGCGCCGCGCACAAGTGGCTTTGTTTTTTTTCTTCAATTTATTGGTGTTCTCCTTCACATTGTAAAAAAGTTGGTCACCTTATTCCTAAGGAATTGACAGATTCTTGCTTATTTTACAATAACCTTTCCATGCTTAAAAAAAAGAGTTCAATTGATCTTTAAAACAGAGTATGATCTCATTCAAGGCAGTAGCTAAATTCAAGAATAAAAAGTGTATGGCCGTTAATAGGAGTAGAGTCATGAAAAGTTTATTATGTTGCATTTTGCCATGAAGAATTTTTAGCTAACATGAATGACAATATTTGGGGCAACTTGTTGTGACTCAAGTATAAACTTATAAAGGCAGAACTTCAGTGAAAAATTATCTTCCATTTATATATCCAGAAAATTCATTTCATCAAAAGAAATTCTTATTTAAGAGTCTTGGGGCACTGAATTCAAAGTTTCTGAGGATGTCTGTCAATGGTATGTAAATATTAAATAGCACAAGGGATGTGACTCAGTCCAATATATTCTTCTAAGTGTAATCACCACAATAAACTGAAAATCTCAGAATGCTTCCATGTCTGTCAGTACATCATATTTAGACTTCCAAGAAAATGGACAAATCATACTTTTCCTGACATCAAAAAGAAAACTGTTTCACATCCAGATGGTAAATTAGTAATTTTATCCGTATGAATACACAGTTAAAATTATACCCACTTCTAGGAAATGACACAGAAAATATAAATTTGAATGTGAAATAGCATAGTCAGATTCATCTTTAGAGATGACAGTTGCCTTTCTGTACCACCCATTTGAAAGCTTCTCTATTCCAAGACTGGCTGAAAGACAAAACAATCATAAGAAATAATGGCTCAAAAGCTACCCTAATACCTGGCTTCAGCTGGAAAGTGGTATTCCCCAATACGCTGACATATATGGGTTTTGTATTTAAATTAAACATATTGTTTAAATTGGCATGGGTCTCATATCATTATGCATTTATTGTTTCATTTCATTATATATTGAACAATATATACTGTGCATTCAGAAAGTATTCAACTGCCTTCATTTTGTCAATTTTGTTATGCTGTGTCTAAAATTCAGTTTTTACTTTCTTATTATGGACTACTTAGTGTAGATTAGCAAGAAAAAAATTGAATCTCAACAACTGTAGAATCAGCATAACAAAATTGAAAAAAGAAGAGGGTCTGAATACTTTCTGAAGTCACTGTAAGATGGGAATTTATTCCAGCATATTCTCCAAATATAAGCAAGAACGTACACTTCTAGATATATTGTTATCCAGATTTCAAACTAAGCTCTCATTTTCAGATTTAATCTATATGATATGGTTAATTATGAAGTTTAATTTGATATTGTACTTATCCCCCCTTTATTATGTTGTCAGCTGTATTGAGGTACTCATGAAGATATGTTCATCAGAGTTTAAAATATGTATTAAAACTAATGAATAAGAAGCATTTTGCCATGCAGTAAAAATGGCTATCATTTACTGTAGATCTACCAAATCTACAGTTTTTCTAACACAAATGAAACAAATGAGATAGAATGAAACTGTGAATGCCCCTTCTAAATATTTATATCTACATCCCTTTCTTTACTCTTCCTAGATCCTTGCTCTAGTAAAAAAATGAGAGAAATAATTGAAATGTCATAATACATAAGAGTCATCACGACTTTAAAAAAATAAAGTATTATTTTCTATCACTTTTACCAAGCGTTATTTAGTCTAATAGCATTATGTACAGTGGTGCTGTTGGAATACCTACTTATATATTTTTCTTCAGAACTACTCTCAGAATGTACGTGGTAGAATAAATTAGGTTCGATCTAATCGTTCAGAAAAAGAGCAAGCAGTAGAAACTGCAAGAAATCAAGCTTCAGATTATTAGGGCCATCCTAAAAAATTAGGTATGAAGATTTTCTCTCTCCAGTTGTATCCAACTCTAGGGTGTGGTGCTCATCTCTGCTTCTTGGCCAAGGGAACCAGAGTTGTCTGAAGAATTTTCTGTACTCATATGGCCAGCATGACTATACCCCAAAGGTGCATAGAACGCTCTTACCTTCCTAACGAAGTGGTACCTATTAATTTATTTGTATTTGCGTGCTTTTGAACTGCTAGATAAAGAAGAGCTGGGGCAAGGAATGGAAGCTCACCCCATTATGAGTCCCTCAGATCAACTTTCCAGCTGAGAAGCTCAGTGTCTAACTGCTAAGCCATAGTGTAATCCATGCTTGTCTAATAATAGTATGGAATTTAGGGCACTTCCTAAAAGATTATGCATCAATAGAATCTTTCTTCTTCTAGCATTGGTACAACTAGTTCTAATTAAAGGAACTGAGTTCATATGATTGTGGTTTAGCTACAACACAATCAAAACCAAAGTGTATCCAGTATTTTCTTTTACAACGCTTTGAAAACATGTGATTCCAGTTCAGCAGTGACAGTCCATTTTCCTACTAGAGAGAACAAGTTTTACTCTGCTTCCTAGCTCCTAGACTCAAGCAGCCCTTGAAATCTTTTATATTAAAAAAGTGGCTTAGCAGTTCAAGCTATTCAGGTTTTTTTCAAGTGATCATATTAACCAGTGGTGGGATTCAAAAACTTTTACTACCGGTTCTGTGGGCGTGGCTTGGTGAGCGTGGCCATGTGACTGGGTGGGCATGGCTTTTTTGCAGCCCCCACCCATTTTTGGAAGCTTCCTAGCCTCAGAGGAGCCTCTGGGGGGTCATTTTTGCTCCCCTAAAGCTCCTCTAAGGCTCAGAAAGAAAAGGAACGGAGCATGGGAGGGGCATGCAACACCCCTCCAAGCTCCGTTTTGGGAGCTTCCTAGCCTCAGAAGAGCCTCGGGGGGGGGCGTTTTTGCTCCCCTAAGGCTCCTCTGGGGTTCTGGAAGGCAAAAAATGGAGGGCGGGCTGAGTTCCTCCCTCCATTTTTTGCCTTCCTGGGCCTCAGCAAGGGGAATCCCAGCACAGCTGATCGTATCTACAGCTGACTGTCGGGAGGGGAAAAAAAGAAAGAAATACCTTAGGCGAACGTCAGGCAGGTGGGCGAGGTGAGCGAGCATAGGGCGGGAAGGCGACAGGGTGGTGGGTGTGGCCAGCCAGAGCTTACTACCCATTTGGCGACTCACACCAAATTCTTGCTACCAGTTCGCCCGATCCGGTGCGAACCGGCTGAATACCACCCCTGATATTAACATGCAAAATATAACATAAAATCCCAAAGAAGAAGGGCCTTGGTGGCTCAGGCTGTTAATTGCCTACACTTAAGTTCCAGCTGCCTACAACTGCTGTAGGCTCGAATCCCACCAGGCTCAAGGTTGACTCAGCCTTCCATCCTCTCGGGGTAGGTAAATTGAGGACCCAAGATTGTTGGGGGCAATTAGCTGACCTTGTAAAAATGCCGCTTAGTAATAAGCAGGCATATACAATGGAATGAAGGCTATTGCTGAGCACACTGGGTTGTATCCCAAAAATTGTAAGCCACCCTGAGTCTCCGGAGAAGGGAGGGATATAAATGTAATTTTTTTAAAAAAGGTGCTATTTATTTTACTTCCCTCTCCTATGGAAAAGGAACAAGGGGCTTTTACTTAAGACGCGTAGGAATAATTCTTTGACATTGTTTCTTGTGCTCAGTGAAATCACTGGAGGTTCTGTTGACTCTAAATCAGCCTGTTTCTGAGGATTTGGGGAGCAAAAATTAGCAACATGGATTTATTTCAAGTAAGTATATATATGACTGAAACCAAAGTTTGATATGACTGAAACTTAGCCAAAGGGTTACCAAACTGGTCATGATTTCTTAAGCAAATATTAAGAATTAGAATTTTATTCTCGCAAATGAAAGTGGTCCATGCAATAATTATTTTTACCAAGACCTCAGCTCATTTGTGTGCATCAAACTGATGACCTATCAATTCATGACTTATTCTGATCGATGCTCAAATCAGCCTTATTAAATGAGCAAACAGATGCCAATATCTTTAAAAGCCCTTTAAATGTGGCATTTGTTCCTTCCAGATAACACTCTTTGTTCTTCTTGTGTCATCTTTAAAAAATGCCTGAAAGCTTTTCGTATGCATGAGGTGCTTTCAAAAATTCATCATTAGTGACTCCCACTGTTTAATTTATAAAAAAAAAACACCTTTGGTTCCTTCCCCACCCCTCATCACCATGCACCCTTTAAAATGCTTTCATACTGTTTATTTAATTGTTATATTATTTCTCTAGAAAGGAGTCAAGCACATTTATAAATTTGGTAAACTACATAAATTTAATTATTATTCATTGTGCAGCAGTAGATAGGCAGTACAAGAAAAAGAAAAGTGGGACTTCTTTACAGTTAGAAAGTTTGTAAAAGGAGTACTACTTTCTCTTTCCAATGGCTTTCTAACATTAGTCCACAAACTCCGTAGGGATGCCTGCCCAAACCTTTGGGTTTCCCCCCCTTGTTTTCTTCAAGCACCCACTCAGGTATGGGTACAAAATCGACACCATGCACTATTCTAAATGGGATCAAGTCTGTACTGCTGTGTATGGCATTGTTGTATGCAACCTCTGCAAAAGGAATAAAATCCACCCAGTCCCACTGCTGCAATTTCTAGACAATATTAAGTGAAAGCCATCAAATTTTACACATCAACTTAATGTATGATTTATATACAATGATCCCAAAGAGAATAAGCATAGCATGAAAACTAAGTATGCAAAACAATGCTATGCCAAATGGTCACATGCTATTTTTTAAAAAAATTTCACTCATTTATGCTATCAAAGCATCTTCAGAAATATATTCCCCTTCCTGTACTTTCTGAACACCTTAATCCTAGAATATGCAGAAAGAAACTGAAAAGATGCACTTTTCAATCTATAATAAGAGTGATTATTCCTGCTTCAAGTGGAAAGTACCTTACTCATTTGTTATGCTACTGTTCGGTTTTTCTTCCTGGAGTCTTCATCCAATTTCTTGCATTCCTCACTCATGGAACTTGAACTTTTTAGTTTCAAATCTCAACATATATAGCACATTATATTATTTAGGTTAGTGGTCTTTTTACTTTAAAAAATTACAGATCATTGCCACTGATACAATTTCATTTGAGATGTTCCCTTTCTGTTTTAAAGATAATTGATTATTACAGATTAAAGCAGCAGCTTTCATATAACAAACCTTTTCTTTTCGTGGGCAGTCGACACTTGCATTTGATAAAGCATATTATTAAAAAAGGAAGGTAGATAATTTTTTAAAAAGTCTTTTGTGATCAGATTCAAAGGCAAAAATGGATTCTAACATTTATTTAACTGGGGAATGGTGAGTAATCACATTTCCATAATAAAATGACTTCTAAACTGGAGAGAGCTGTATTCTGTTCTTTATATAAGCCATTGCACTAAATCTCTCTTTTTCTTTCACAGAAGGAAGGAGCTTCATTAACTTAAGAATCAGAACACATGAACCAGAAATAAAATAAACCTACAAAATCTATAAAAAGTACACAGAGAAATGTACTTAATTATTAACAGGTAAACACATCACATCCTGAATTATTTACTTAATCTTTTTCAACTACAAACCTTAGAGTTTTAGAGCATGAAATACGTGCTTCCTTAAGAATGCAAAACAATTCCTTTAGAAAAGCTTTTTTAAAATGTCTTTTATTAACTCCATGCTGCCATTGCCCATATTGTATTTCTGTATGTGTTAAAGTACAGTAGTGGTCATTGTTTAAATGAAATGTATGCAAGTGCAACCTGGTCTGTACCAAGAAACTTGTTTAGCAAGTGTATAATTCTTTCAGCAGTACTGTCAGATTTCTCCTGAATACAAAAATGTCTCTTCAAGAATGATTTCCCTAAGCAGCTAGACAAGAAGTAAGTTAGTAAATTGCAAAGATAGATGTGCAGAATAACAGCTTAAAGAAACATTAGTGTGGTAAGGGAACACTGTGTTAATTATTCCAATAATTGTACATCTGGAAAAAGGTGTAAGAAGTCTCACAGAAAGTGGAACTGTTTTGCTCTTAAAAACAACCCCACATTTCTTGGACTTTTATTTATAAGACTATTTTTTCCTTTAACTCTTGTATAATTCCCCTTTCAAAGGGGAAAAGAGCTTTTCAAGTTTCTCCCTTTTCCATAAAAAGAACCCCTCCTCACCAGACACATTCAAAAAACTGAAAAAGCTTGATACATAACAAAAAGATTTTCTGTAACAAAGGACATGAACCTCTCTCTCTTTCAATCTACCAGACCGAACGGCCTTAAAAAGGCTTCCTAGTTTTACTTGTAAGAGATATAACCTTTGGAAAAAGAGCAAGAAATTATAACACTGATTTGTAAAAAAATGACCACTTTTACTGTACCCATAACCTTGTTATTTTCCTTTGTCTTTTGTTGTCAGTTCATAACTTCTAAAGCAGAAAAGCTAGTTATTTCCAGAAAAAGGGTGAGGCTAAGACATTTCAACACACACATACATACAGACCTATATACACACCTATCTACCCACCCATATACACTGAGCATGCTAATAAAATACATTTACTTTTATCTTGAGATGAGTGACATGGAGATTAAATCCATTGTTCTCTATCTTGTTTGATTTTCTAACCATGATCAGTCACAGCAAAGAAGCCAAGGCTAAGACAGGAACTGAAAAGTCAATCTTCAATGCAAAATCAGCCAATGCTGTTGGAGCAGATAGAATGGCTATATCAGAGAATAAACAATGGGTCACTTTCCCATAAAAGTACCTGTGCTGAAGTCTTTATATGAATGGTGCACAAGAGAGGCAAGAATAGGAAAATACAAAATAAAATAGTGAAACTTAATATAACAGAATGCATTATAATTACTTCAGATTGTAAGATATTAACATATTTTTGAAATGAGTTCTCACATAAAGCATTCAATTTTATGCATATAGAAACCTAGCACACTAGGAAATCTGCTTCAATCCTCACTAAATTTCTAATTTTCTACTTATAAAATCTAAACATCTAAAAATACAATGTATTGCACTGCTCCAGAATTCAAGAGAATGGAGGTGGAAGGAGATGAGTACAATACAGGATCCCTACAACTAAGAATCAAAATTCTTTTATTAAAGTAATTATTATACCATTAATAGTTAGTTCATAATGGTTCTAATCAGTGATTGGACGTTGGTAGAATTACCTGAGAACGCCTTTTCTATCTACACTGCAAGAGAGTCCAGGAATGGGATATGACTCCTCCTACTGACTCATAGAGATGAGTCTGCCACTATAAAAACCATCAGCCTTGGCTGCTCGCCATCTTTTAGGCGAAGATTCTTGACAGACGTAACGTGTTTCTGGAAGATAAACAAGTAAATTAGATCAAACCCCCACCCCCACGAACGTACTCTCTCACTGCGTAGATAGAAAAGGAGTTCTCAGGTAATTCTACCAACGCCCATTCTCATCGTAGCTGCTATGAGAGTCCAGGAATGGGACATACCAAAGCCCTCATGTCCATGGGAGAGTCAATGTCTGGGTAGGTCACTCCAACTTTGGCACCACGTGTTGAACCACCCTCCTTCCAAATGAGGCGTCCACCAAAGCAAAGGAGTCCAGCCGATAATGCCGTATGAACGGCGACGGAGACGCCCAGATAGCTGCTCTGCAGATTTCCTCCAGTGATGCCTGAGTAGACCAGGCAGCAGAAGTAGCAGCACTCCTAGTGGAGTGAGTTGTGATGTTCCTGGGAACCGGCAGAGACAAAGCTTGGTAGGCCTTGGAGATGCAAGTTCGAATCTACCTCCCAATCGTAGAAGGGGCCACCTTGGTCCCCAAGGAGGTGGGATGAAACAACACAAACATGGCCTCAGATTGCTGAAATTCAGCTGTCCGTTTGATGTAGACCTTGACGTCCAACTTATGCCACCTGTGGCTCAGGCTGTTAAATGCCTGCTCTTAAGATCCAGCTGTCTACAATTACTGTAGGCTCGAATCCCACCAGGCTCAAGGTTGACTCAGCCTTCCATCCTCCCGGGGTAGGTAAACTGAGGACCCAAGATTGTTGGGGGCAATAAGCTGACTTTGTAAAAATGTCACTTAGTAATAAGCAGGCATATACAATGGAATGAAGGCTATTGCTGAGCACACTGGGTTGCATCCCAAAAAATTGTAAGCCGCCCTGAGTCTTCGGAGAAGGGCGGCATATAAATGTAATTAAAAAAAAAAAACTCATGTTGTGGCCTGGGGCAGAAATTTGGTAACACAACCTCCTGCGCCTGGTGAAACCAGGAGTTTATCTTAGGAACAAATGTGGGGTCTAGCCTTAGCACTACCCTATTCTCATGTAACACACAAAGATCCTGTCTAATGGAGACAGTCGCTAACTCCGACACCCTCCTGGCTGAAGTGATGGCCACCAAAAACGCCACCTTGATGGTCATGAATTGGAGAGACACTGATTTAAGAGGCCCAAAGGGGGGACCCATAAGGGCCTGCAGGCTTTAGGGAGATCCCAAGAGGGAAACCTATGTACCACAGGAGAGGGGAGGTTAGCTGCCCCCCCGTAGGAACCTGCGTACCGAGGGATGATGAGATAAGGAATCAAGACCCTCCCAGGACAAAACAGAGGAGAGCCGCCACTTGACGGTGAAGAGTATTAGGAGCGAGGCCTTGATCAAGCCCATCCTGGAAAAACATTAACACATCCGCAACTGATGCTGAAGATGGTACTATAGCTGACCAAGCAGACCAGGAACAGAAAACCCTCCAAGTAGCATCATAGATGTGCGTGGTAGAAGGTTTTTGGGAGGTCTGAATGGTGTCAATCACTTTATCCAGGAAATTAGCCTCTCTCATAGATTGCCGCTCAAGCACCTAGCAGCTAAGCGGAACCACTGAGGGTCCGGGTGGAGCAAGGCCCCCTGACATAAGGAGATCCTGTCGGCTGAGATCCTCCATGGCTGGTCTACAGACAGATTCATCAGATCTGGAAACCAGGGTTTCCTGGGCCAATGAGGGGCCAGGAGAATTAGCTCCGCCTTCTCCTCCAACAACTTCCGGATTTCAGCCGGAATGATTGAAAGAGGGGGAAAGGCATACAGAAGACCTGGAGGCCAGCAGCTCCGAAGCGCATTGGTCCCCTCTGCTCCCTGGGTCGGAAACCTGGTGAAGAATCTGCTTACCTGAGCATTGAGAAGAGTGGTGAAGAGATCCACTGCCGGGGTTGCAAACCTGTGGGACAAGGCCAGAAATAATGAAGGATGGAGGCTCCATTCCGAATGATCGACCGTGGGCCGACTCAACCAGTCAGCCTGGACATTGTTGACTCCTGAGATGTGATCCGTTCTGATGGACAGAAGATGTCTCTCCGCCCATCTCCTCAGGCGTTCTGCCTCCCTCATGAGGGCCCTGGACCTGGTCCCCCCTGCCTGTTGAAATGGGCCTTTGTGGCCACATTGTCCATCATGACTAATACATGGCAACCTGCCACCCTGTTCCGGAAGTGCTTCAGGGCCAAGAAGATGGCCCTGAGTTCAAGCCAATTTATGGGGCATGCTCTGTCTACCTGAGACCAACTTCCTCGAGCTATCTAGCCCACTAGATGGGCTCCCCAACCATGAAGACTGGCATCCGCAGTAAGCAGGATCCTGTCTGGCTCCTTGAAGAGAAGACCCCGCCATATTGCTGTCACCTGAAGGACCGAAGGACCTGGGGTAGAACCTGCACTCTGATGGACAAGTGGCTGGTTCCTGCCCATTGGAATGGCAGCAGGAACCACTGGAGCCCATGGGCATGGAGGCAGGTACACGGGACGATGCCAATGCAAATCATCTTCCCCAGGAACTGAGACAGGAGAGACAGGGGAACAATGTGCTGGCGTCGAATCTGGATTATAACAATATTGAGGCTCTCTCCGTTGTCTGGGGAGAGAAAAACCTGGCAAAGGGAAGTATCAATGATCACCCTGAGATGTAGCAGCCTGGTTGTAGGGAAGAGGTGGCTTTTCTTTAGGTTGATCGAGAAGCCATGGTCTTGCAGGCACTGCAGTGTGATGCGAAGGTCTCGATGGGCATAGCTGATCGACTGCGACTGGATCAGGATGTCGTCCAGATAGCACTTGACATTCACTGGAATAGAGTGCAGCAAAGCCGCCACAGCTGCTAGTACCTTTGTAAAGACCCTGGGAGCCGATGAAAGGCCAAAGGGAAGGGCCTGGTACTAGAAATGGACGTTCTGGTAACAGAAACAGAGAAACTGGCGGTGATGAGACCAGATGAGAATATGGAGGTAAGCCTCTGTGAGATCAATGGAGGAAAGGAGGTCGCCCTCCCGAATGGTCTCTAGAATGGAATGCAGAGTCTGCATTTTAAAATGCTTGTATGGAATAAATTTGTTTAGAAGTTTAAGGTCGAGGATGGCCCTCCACCCCCCAGAGGCCTTCAGGATCATGAAGAGGTGAGAGTAGAAACCCAGTCCTCGTTGTTCAATTGGTACCAGCTCAATGGCCCAAATTTCGACCAGATGTTGAATGGCCAATTCCATAAGGGCCCGTCTAGAGCTGTCCCTCGACGTAGGACATCAAACAAAGAATTGCGGGGGTGGAGAGAGAAACTCCAGCTGAAGGCCAAACCTCACTGTTTTAAGGACCCAGGCGTCTGATGTTGACTCCTCCCATCTGGAGGCGAAAAAAACCAAACGGCCTCCGATGGGGGGGGGAAACAGGATCTTTACTTCGAGCGTCGGAACGAATGACCTCCTCCCCCTCAAAAGTGCCATTTGCCAGGGGCCTGTTGTTGTCTGCCTGAAGCCTCAGGATGTTGGTCTTGGCGCTGAGGGAAAGATCTCTGGCCTCTGGAGAATCACGTTGTGGATTCAGACTTGAAGGAAGTGGGCCAGTAGTATGGACTGGGATGATAATCAGATCTCTTCCCCACCATAGAGAGGATCTTTCACTTGTCCTTGGTTTTGACCAAGTAAGGCTCCAGGGCATCGCCGAACAGCCTATCTCCAGAGCATGGGGCCAACACCAGCTTCCATTTACATCGTGCATCCGACTGCCAATTCCTCAGTCAAAGGAGCTGTCTGGCCACTACAGATGAAGCCATGGCCCTGGAGGTGAACTTGGCAGAGTTCAAAGTAGCATCTGCCATAAATTCTGCAGCAGCAATTATCTTGTTAAGATCTTGATGTGCCCTGAAATCGGTGGCCGGTGGTGGCTCTCTTGTAGTTGATGGAGCCATCACAATCAGGATCTCGTGAAAAACGAGGCTGCCGTAGATGCCCTGATAGCCCAAGCTGCAGCCTGGTGGGTGCGCCTGAAGGTTTGCTCAGACCTTTTATCCTCTGGCTTAAGCACATCCTCAGGTTCAGTGGGCATGTCTTATGAAGAGAACAAGGTTACCACTGGGGCATCTACCGAGGGTACAATCAGGGCATTAGCTAAGGCAGGGCCCACATTGTAAAAACACCTATCATGCGATGAAGGCCGTGGGCCAAACCCAGGGGAGGCACCCTGCTCCTTTACTAAATCAAGAAATATGATAGGGTAAGGGAGAATTTCAGGGTGAACCACTGGTTTAGTGAACAGAGAATCACTGTGGCCAGAAGGAGCCACCTGAAGTTCTGGGGCCACTTCCTCAGGGGTCAATTGTGCCGTAACCAAAGCTTTGTGCAAGAGAGGCTTGAAGAGAGAAGGATTGAAAACCCCAGTTGAGGAAGGTTGATCAGATCTGAACTCTTCCTCCTCAGACATATTGTGATCTATTATTTCACCCTCCTCCTCCTCAGAGTGCGAGGAGCGACTGTGTTCAGAAGGGTTAGTATAATCCCCTTCCTCCTCCTCACCCCAATCTGAGTGAGCTGGATGAATACTGAACTGTAGTCAAGGGAAACTTCTGTGGGATGAAGAGACCCCCTGGGATAAGGAAGAAAACATGGACTGCCCCTTTTGAGGGTGAAGGAGTTGTTGAAACCTCTCAGCCAGTCCTTGTCTGATGGCCACAGAGACCATTTCCCTGATGTCATCAGGCCTGTTTCCTGAGGGTGGGTCCACTAGGCATAATCCAGCCGCAGTGGGAGTATAGGTAGCCTCTGGACTAGGTCTGTGACCCCCTTGGACCCTTTGACCTATGGGGAAAGACCTGGCCCCAGGCTGCCTGTCTGGATGATGGCCCTGATCTACTTAAATCCTGGGGCAGAAATTCTTCTTCAACCCCCTCAGGAGATCAAGCTAAAAGGTGGCTAGCAGAGCTGGGAACATTCTCCCCCCCCCCCAGCCTTGTAGAAATCTTAGGGCAAACCTGTGCCTCCCCGACTGAGAAGACTGTTGAATCTGATCTCTCATTTGTGCCAATGTCTTTTCAAACTGCTTTTCCAAAGCAGCATGCCTTCTCTTCTCAGCCCTGAGTTCCGATTTGGAAGTCTTTTTAGGAGCAAGGGCTTTGGCTTTGATCTTAGCTGCAACCTCCCTATTTGCAGAATGGCCTCTTTGTTTTCTCTTCTTTCTAAGAGGGGCATGAAACTCCAGAGGTTCATCTGATCCCTTAGGGACAGGCTGGGCACTTGCTGTTCCATAACACAAACAGAGCAAGCACAAGAGGTGTTGTAAACTTCCCCACTGATAGTGCAGCCTGTAGCGTGGGCCAGGTGAGCTTGGAAGCTGTGAGGCCCAATCAAAGGAATTTTGTGGCAAACAAAATGGCCGCTTGACCTTCCCAAAATGGCCACCCGCCACATGCAGCAGCCCTGGAATAGCCTCATTGTCTGCCTCACTCCAGAGGCTCTTACCCGGCCCCAAACTACATTAGCAGAAATAGCTGCGAAGTGGCAAAACAAGCTCCGGAGTCAGCTAGGAAGCAGCAAGATAAGTGGCAACACTACTATAGTCGGGGCTGAGTGGGAGGCTCAATGGAAAGCTCCCTGGGTCCGCAGCCCTTAATTGAAGCAGCGAGGCAGCTGCAGGAGAGCAGGTCCTCGCCCTCCTGTGGTGAGTGCTCAAACTGGAGCTTCCAAAAGCAACAAGAAGCAGTAGAAACTTTTTAAAGGCAAAGATTTTGCTAAACTCTTTTTTTCTCAATTAACTCCTTCCAGAGACAAGGCTCAAAGACAAGAGCTGAGTCAAAAAGATGGCGAACAGCCAAGGCTGGTGGTTTTTATAGTGGCAGACTCAGCTCTATGACGTCAGTAGGAGGAGTCATATCCCATTCCTGGACTCTCATAGCAGCTACGATGAGAACATTCTGACATTCTATTCATGTATTAGACTGCTGGAATTATTTTTAATAAAACCTATAGCTAATAATTTATTGGCCAGTTAAACTCAAGAGAGATGCAACTGGTCTCTGGACCAATGGAAAAAAATGTATTGTCCATGCAAATTAATGAATACATTTGTCTAGAGAAAATACCACATTCAGAACACATTTGCAAGTAATCCACAAACAGATTGGTTATTTTGTCAACAAAAACTATACTTTAACATGCTGAATACACAAATGGCCATTTTGCTTCCATTTTAATCTTAACAACATTACTAAAAGTTTCCAGGCAAAATTCCCAGAATTCTGGGGAATATGTCACTGAGATTATGAAAACTTATTAAAGTTGGTTGCTCATCAATAAAATCCATTTTGTTTTGGGCTTTAGCCACATCTAAGGCTACCATATTTTCGGCATGAATAATGAGGCAATTTACCAGGAAAACTGTTTACCACCAATCCATGGAAATGGAGAAAATATACACTAATTTAGTAATTTCAATATAAGGAGATTTTGTTGGAGGCGAGACCATGTTATTTATTTTACAGTATATTCCACTTTTTATTACTTTTATAAATAACTCAAGGCAGCAAAGGTACCTAACACTCCTTCCTCCCCCAATTTCCCCTCAACAACAACCCTGTGAGATGAGTTGGGTTGAGACAGGAATGAAAGTCACCCAGCTGCCTTTCATGTTTAAGATGGAACTAGTCTCCCAAATGCCCAGGAATATGCTGTAGTTGTCCCAATAGAACTAAAAAATATCTTTGCTAAATGTATCATAATGCTAACAGCAAGACAAAAGAAATGCTTTTTTCCAAGCATCTTTAAAATGTTGTATAGCCCCTGAACATATTACACAGCAGCAAACCCAGATGCAGAGTGCATACTCAGCTGGAAACCACAAATGAAACTGTGTGACACTGCAGACTTTATTTTATTTCTAGATGAACACCTAAGATGCTTTATCTGGCTCACAGGAAATATGTTTAGCAATTGGGCCACAATAATGCCCTCTAAATTGAACTGCCTTTGAAGAGTATCCAAAATTTCAATTGAAGTTAGGCTATTGTCCAGGGCTGGTTATAAGAAACACATGAGTCCCAGTTTCCATATTACATCAGTTTCATTAGCTACCTACCCCTTTGGGGTACAATTCAAAGTGTCTTTTAATACAATAGTTTAGATTAGATTATCCTTATCTGAAAGATAGTGGTCAATCTTGCCCAGAGGTTTACCTGACTTGGGAAAACAATTCTTTCTGACCTGCCTACATCAAAAATATTGGAGGTGGAAACTGAAGAGTGGATTCCAAAATTAAGGGAATTGGCAAAGAGGGTAAAACAGACGGTTTTGATGAAAGATAAAAGTCTATCTAGTTTTGTTTTTATTTAGAGTTTACTTTTGGACTTTTTGTTTGAGGAAGATAAAAATGAAATTTAGAATTTAGACCTAATGATTAAATCTGTTATAATAGAAATATTATATCTTTACTATTATTAGACATGTATACTGCATATTTTTTGTTCATATTTAAGCATAGAGTAACATATTTTGTTATATAATTCTAATATATTTTGACTGTTAATTTGTGTATTTTTATATGTTTTTGTGTTTTGATTTTAACTTAGAATAACATCTTACATTGCCTATATTTGTATATGTATTAAAGAAAGTTGAAAATCAACTTTTTTGTCCCTTTAAAAAAAATTTACCTTTTTGATCTCTTTCACCTACTTTTTCTGTAATTTTGTACTTTACTTTTTATTTTTGAAGCTTAATAAAATTAATGAAATGATTGGCCACCAATTAATAAACACTGTCTTGAACCTCAATTCTCCAGAATACTAGCTATCTACATAGATTAATTTTCAGACAAACTTCCTCACCAATTTCATTTCAGGAAAAGAAATCCATGAATCAACTAGCTAATTATTTCATTGAATATGAAATCTTTTCCTTTTTTTCTAGCTAGATTCTTCAATTAGTTAAAAAACTAAGATTATGCAACTTTTTTCAGCTGAAGGATTTATATTAATTGCTCAAATAGTAAGTAGGGCCAGAACAAATCCAAAATTAGTTTTTATTTCATTCTGATTTAAATTTAATCAATATATAATGATTATAATTAATAGTTATATTTCACCTTATATCACATTAAAATTACAATTACAACTTGTATGGCTCTTATAGTTGAATCCAAGAGCTGATATGCTATAACTTTTAAGAACTACACTTCAACTAAGCTAGTGTGATGACCCAGGGTGGGATATAAAACAAACACAGTCGCAAAAAACAGGTTGAAGCCCCTCTTAGTCCTTCACTTTTCTTCCAAGCTCCGAATATTCTTGACGGAGGACAAAAAACTCCCACACAAACAGTTACAAGAAGAAGGAAAAAAGCAACACAAACCAGCCAAGATAAGAGCTGGAGGACATCCACAGATAACACACACTGGGAAGGACACAAAACTCAGACTGGAACCATAAACTAGAGATATTTCCACACTTTGTTTCCAGCGTTCGCTCGTATGCAAGTCCATCCTCTTATTCAGTTGTCACAGCTGCAGCCCATGAAGCAGATCAAGGCCCTCTCCTCCCAAGTAGACCACATCTCTCCCTTATCCTCTGCTCTGTGTGTGCCCTAGGATGGATAGGGGATGGGTCTGGGTCCTCCTCTGACTGCTCAGTCGGTCTCTGCCATTCCCCAGCCTCCTCTACAACCTCCGAAGCCACACTTCCACTCCCTGTTGGCTGTTCCTCCTCTCCCTCAGAGTCAGTCTCCACCAGGGGCATGACAACTAGAAAGATTCAGGTTCAAGTCTATAATCAGTCATGAATTGTTATTTGATAACTTGGGCCATTCCTCAGCCTAATCTCCTTCCTAGAGAAAAGGCAAAGTATAAATCAAATAATCAAAATCACTCAATACTATTCTATATTAATCTTAGGTCCACCAGGTTCCCCAGATCTCTGAAACTCTAGTAGAAAATGGACAGGGAAAAATATTTACCCCCGTTATTTTTTCCATCATTCTTTTTCATAGAAGACCCTAGGGAGCATATTTTGTATTAGAAAGCAAGAGACAAGAAACAACTCCATTCACTGCTGTGGGGATATCTGGACAACTCCCCTCCCCTTCTTTCTCAGAGAGACCATCATACTATCTGTAAAGGGAGCAGAAAAGCTCTCTGTTATGGACAGATCACTCTTCTGGGTACTTTAAACCAGCAGCTACTATAAATATTTCCAATTTTGTTTAAAAACAAAATGGTCTCACCTAGGACATGATGAATTTACACTGGGTGGTTTCCTGAATACGCTTCAGGAAATTGAATCTATTCATATTCTGGTCAATCTGTGGAACAAAAAGATGGCCCAGCTCTTTTTCCTTTGGCAGATCTCATTCATCACCTTGCTTTAGCTGAGAAATACAAAACTGATAGCAGTAACTCATAAGTAGGATTGGATCAAATACAAAGTGGTCCTTTTAAAAGACATATATGTAATCCTACTTCACAACAATGCATTCTGTTAAAGAGGCTAATGTTTCTTCTGCTGGGCCTTTACAATTAGCATATCCTCCTTCAAATTTGGGCAGGTTATAGGGAAAGAAAATTTGGCAACTGCCTGTTCTTTTCGAATGATTTTTTTTTCAATGTATATATGTCAAGGACATGAAAAGACTATATGAGGTAATTTGGACTACTTTGACTTACTCAACCATAGTCCTACTTGGCCGATTTAATCAGTATGTAACTGATGAATAAAGGAGATTATCACTCTCTCCTTAAACATGGGATATATATCCATTTGCTTAATAGTGACAATTACAAGATCTCTATTGACCAAGTCCTTTGGCCTTCTTTATAGCTATAAACTGCACAAACTAGTCTCAAACATTTCATTCCCAGGTAAAATTGCTAGCACTCTTGGGTAACCCAAACAGGAAACATGACTAGATGAGCTAAATCTTCTTTATTGTAAGGTTACTATAACAGATTCTTGCAAATCTGAAGATACAAACTTCCCACCAGATACTTCCCACCAGATATCTGAACAATTAAGGTGAATCCTTCCTAAGCTTCTTTTTATGACCATTAAGTGAGTGTGTGCTCCTCCCTCTCATCAGATTGTTCCCCTGGCAGCATCTCTTCCCTTGTCCTCCAAGGTAATTCACACATTCCATTACAAAAATGATCAAGGAATTGATATCCTTGCAGCTCTATATGCAATTGCAAGTAACCAAGTTACCTGAACTCATTTCAAGTTTCATCTGGATACGGTACTGAAAAAACTTTGGTTGCCTTAGTGGTTGGCCAATGTAGAAAATTAGATGGGGAAATGTAAACTTACTAGTTCTTCTAGACGTCTTGGGCTTTTGATACAATCAATCATGCCATCTTTCTGAAATGTCTAATTCTGGTCCTTGATATTGGGACCTTTCCAGATGATGGTTCTGAGGACTATTAATCTCCTCATTGCTCCTTATCACCCATCCCTTCCCACTTGTGACTGTATGACTGTAACTTTGTCGCTTGTATCCTTACAATTTATATTGACTGTTTCCTAGTATGATTTGATTGCTTATTCTACCCTATGACTATCATTAAGTGTTGCACCTAATGATTCTTGACTCTTGATGAATGTATCTTTTCTTTTATGTATACTGAGAGCATTTGCACCAAGACAAATTCCTTGTGTGTTCAATCACACTTGGCCAATGAAGAATAGAATTCTATTCTATTCTACTGTAACATCTAAATTGTTGATTATGGTGTTTTAACTTGTACTGATGAAAACTACTTCTATGGCTCTCAACTTTCTTATTCCAAAGAAATAATCAGTATTCTTGAACTCTGCCCAAGATAAATAATGGGCCAGATGACAAAGAAGAAGTTGAAATCAAATTCAGATCTAAAGAGATGCATTAGATAGAAGTACTGCGGTATTCAGGTAAAACCTTGTTCTAAATGGGATAGCACTGTCCTAGGCAAAAAAAAGTCTCACAATTTGGGAGTACTCCTTGACCTCAGCTGTCAATGGATTTGTGGCTGGCAGCTATGGCATAGAACACTTTTTAATAACTACATTTAGTATACCAGCTGTGGCCCTTTCTGAGCCAGTTGGATTGGCAACAGTTATCCTTTGCTTAGTTGTTACCCATATTGACTAGTAAAACATTTAGGAATATATGTCAGACAGGTTTCTAAACAATGCAAGACATTACATGCCTCTTATAAAAATCTAAACTTACATTGACCAACACATTTGTTCTCACACTATAATGTGTAGTCTAAGAATGTTTTACCTTTTCCTGTCCAGTGCCTACAATATAAAGAGGCATATACCACTGACCTCACAATCAAGATAACTTCCATGGGGATATTTTCAATGCAGCAAGTGTATAATTATTATTTTTAATAATCATCATGGCTGTAGAAGTCAGTCTGAGAATAAGTAAAATCTTCTTCGTCTCTCTTAATAAACTTCTCCCACAAAATTATTATTTAACATCTATGTATCCTAGCTTTCTCTTTATGGTGGTATACTATAGGTAGCATAGGTTAATTACAACAAATTAAAGTTTTAAAACTCCACTACCCTGCAAGGGGTTATGGGGTCATTAAAAGAAGATGATAGTTTTAAAACTCCAACAGCAAAAATAAATATGTCTACACAGAGGGATGCCTGTGAAGAAAAGTAAAAAAAGTAAGATGGTGATTTTGATCTTGCAGTTACATCCATCATTTTTCTTTACCCTGCCTTCTTTGTGAATGCCCTAGCTAAACAGAGCTGTTTTAGTAATATTTTAAAAATTAAGAAAAAAAATTGCCTATGACTAGTGCCTTGGTGGTGCAGGCTGTTAAACACCTAGCACTTAGCTCCAGCTGCCTGCAATTAGTGCAGGCTCGAATCCCACCAGGCTCAAGGTTGACTCAGCCTTCCATCCTCCCGGGGTAGGTAAACTGAGGACCCAAGATTGTTGGGGGCAATAAGCTGACTTTGTAAAAATGTCGCTTAGTAATAAGCAGGCATATACAATGGAATGAAGGCTATTGCTGAGCGCATTGGGTTGTGCTCCAAAATTGTAAGCCACCCTGAGTCTCTGGAGAAGGGCAGCATATAAATGTGAATAATAATAATAATAATAATAATAATAATAATAATAATATAAAAATAATAATAATAATAATAAAAAATAAATAAAAAAATACAGATGGCTTAATAATTGTCTGGCCATCTAAAAAAATTGAAATAGTTATATAGAAATTCAATGGATTCATTTTAAATGTTCGTTATATTTCTTAGAAAGGGCTTTCATTGAAAAACTTTTTATAAACTAGTAATTGAGTAGCTAATAAATAAACTTACAAGACAAGTGTTTTCCAGATATGTAGACTTCAGTTTCCAGAATTCTACAGCCAGCATGGCTACTGCTGAGAATTCTGGAACTGAACTTTACACATCTGAAGGCTGGGAAGATTGGGAAAGCCTGCTATAAAATACTACACCATTTAAATGAAAAATAGAGGAATATATTAAGATGGGTAGATCACCTGTAATACCTGCTAATAAAACAATAACTGTTACACACAAAACACAAAATGAAGCATTTTTGGGTGCATTATGTTTCCTCATCACCTATGGCAGCTATCTGCATGCCACATTTATCTCTTAAACAAATCATTTCAACCTATATATGGCATTCACTACAATAATTATTTCTTTGTTTTTACTTGTATACTTTTTTCTTTTTTTTAATCAAAAGATTATTTTTCTTGAAATCTTACTCAAACAAATCAGTGTGGTATAATATATTTTAGTGGTCTTTCACATATGTGATGGAAAAAAGTTCACTGATAAACACACAATGGTATACTTTAGCTTTCACTCACAATAGGCCATGTTCTTGCTTCTAATGGGATGTGTTTGTCCTTCTATACATGATTGAAATATTATTACTAAAGCACCAGACTCTGAGACCCTTCTCTTCTCAACTGTTTGTATAAAGCAATGGTTAGGTTAGGTACATGCTCAAAAAATTCAAAGGAGGATTACAGAATAGCCACTGCTGCATTAACTTTATGTTTTTGTCACAATTCTGTCAGTACCTGGAGTTGAGCAAGCTGATAGGCATCTTTATTATTCTCTTTTGATGTACATTCCACTTATGGTTAGATATCGTAAGTTCTGCAGACATTTTTATCAAAGTGACATCAAAGGATTGTCTCCAAGATATATATGGGAAGATTTCATCCATTTCTACCATCCATGGGACATCATTTATTCTTCACTGAATGTGTAAATCATACCACTGCAAAAAGAATTGCCTTTTGTACGGTACAAGAGAGAAATGTTTAATTAGGGCATCATATCAGTAAGCTATTCTGTTCCCAGCAACATACTCAATTATGTCATTTTTCTATGAATGAGCAGACGATGGAGGAGAAACATTTTGTGCAATTATATTTATAAAGGTGAATCTTGCATATATGTACATTTCTGTATGCCTTTGATTAAAAAAAAATTTAAATCCCTAATATAATTTTTTCCTCAGATTTTTAAAAAGTGGGTGAAGATAAATTGAATTAGCTGTGGTCATTATGATCTCATTGTCCAAATACTTTAACCAGAACAGCAGAATTTTGCAAGTGAAATGCATTTCACTTTGCATAATTAATTCTGTTTATCATAACTTCTACAATGAAATTCTGAGATTCACAGGCTGTCCATTTCCTTTAAAATAATTTTTCATGAAACGTATTCGTTAAATGTTTCTTCTGCTCACAATATCAATTTCCGTGTTTATGAAAGACAAATGATTAAAAAAATACTTTTTTAAATACCTGGTTTCAGAAAGAAGCTTTTATTTAAAGTCGTTTTAAGTTTACAAAATAATACATTTTAGTCAAAAATATTTAAAGTACTTTCCTTTATAAAGAACTGCCCCTTTTTATGCAGCGATCAATTTTCTCCCTACTAAAAACAGTCCTCAAGAATCAGTTAACTAGGCAACAGAGATAAATACAGATATTTCAATGTTTTGTGGATAAACTACATAGCAAATGTAGCCAAAACACCCAGCTGAGGAAAGGTCCTTCTCTGTTCATGCAAAATTTACTTGGTAAAGTGTGCCACATGCATGAGAAAAGGTTGTTCTTTATAATGGGCTGTATATTTAAAAATGCAAAGAGACAAACAGGAGGAAGGAGGAAAAAAGAACACATCGTTCATTTTTTGTCACCACAGGATCAATATTAAAATGAGCATTTATTAACTGTCTATAGAAAATTGTTGGGGGTAAAAGCACAAACTTATTTACTATACTTATATCATTATGACACTAAGTGAAATTAAAAATAACTTGCATTATTCAGAGGAACCTACTATCCTTTATCAATGAAACTATATTGTTTAAAAGGGACATGTATAAAATCTCAGAACTCAAAGCATGAAAGAAAACCATTTAAAAACCCACTTAGCTGAAATATGGTTGTGATGTGGTTA
The DNA here is from genome assembly GCA_009733165.1 of Naja naja. NCBI lineage: Eukaryota > Metazoa > Chordata > Lepidosauria > Squamata > Elapidae > Naja > Naja naja. The sequence continues at coordinate 32,465,556 of CM019152.1, forward strand.
AAAATCTTTTGTCAGAATTTAATGCTGTAATCATATATCTACATCTGGTCCCACACACGCCAATTACTTAAGGATGTTAGTGAGATACTTACATGGATTATGAAATGCCCTTTTAGTAACAGAGGTGGATTCAGGACACTGCCACTTTTGAACTCTGTATATGCAATTGGACTCTGACATTTCATTTGGATATTTTAAGCACTAGATGTCATTGTACTTTGTAGACCTATATTAGCATGTTTAATGTAACAGATGGGAACTTGTTTATTACAGTAAACAGGCAGCCAGAAAGCAGATTTGCAGAGAAACAGTGCTTTCTACTGGGACGAAAACATTATTTTCTTTGCCCCTTAAAATAATGAAATATATAACAGAGATACATGGGAAAAAAACCAGGATTGGCATTATAGTGATGAATCTCAGAAGATTCAGTTTCTTTATAGAGCCCATGAATGCATATATTTGCAGAAGTCATGAGCTGTGTGTTCTCTTGTCCTTGGAGTAGCGTTATTCTCCGTTTCTTCTTCTCCACTTTACTTTATACGATATAAACAAAACTTTCCACAGCGAGTGTATCCACCAATCTATAATATTTTGGAAAAGAGGGAAGCAATTGCTTTTCCATTCATGAAAAAGAATCCGTTTCATCCTCTCTCCCTTCAACTATGCAGCTTTACAGTTCTTCAGGTTCAGGTTCATGGCCCTCGCCACAAGAATTCAGAAGAATCACACTGAAAACCTTAGGGTTAGTAAGAAGCTAACTGAAACATTTCTACTGGCCTGCCTACACTGATCTTCCCACATCCTTCTTTCCTTACATCCTCTTATCCAGCTGATATCCAATATCCAGCTGACCTGCTCACTGCAGAAAATTTCCAATGCATTCTCTTATTTCCCTCCTTAAGTAGGGAGAGAGTAGAGGTGGGCTTCACATAATTTAACAACCAGTTTGCCTAGTGCAGAAACAACACACAATGACTTCATGTGCACGGCTTCCAGCACACCTTCTTGGGCAGCCATGGTGAGCAGAGCAAGCAAGGTGCAGAAAGCAGCTGGGCTGCATGGGCGGGGTGAGTGAGGCAGAGAGTGAGATATATAGGATGGGATAGCACCAGGGGTGGGTGGGCCAAACAGGCAGAAGCCCATCACTGGGAGAGAGCTTTTCTTCACCAAGGTTACAATATAACTATAATGTTCTTGTGTCTATTTTTTCCACTGTTTTTAGTCCATTAAATCTGATTTTCACTGAATTGATGTCTACTCAATCAAAAAAATTGATTCGTGGTGAGATGGACAGCAAACATATTTAATAAATAAGTCAATCAATCAATCAATAAAATGTGTGGATGGTATCAGGGATAATTAACATAAATGGATCTACTTGGTCAAAAGAAACTCACCTTCCTTGCTAGGTTCTTTGAATGCAATTTGGAGAGGAAAGTGGCATTTAAATATATTTTTAAATTATTTTCTCTGATTTCAAACTATGTGATGTCACTTGGGCTCTGATATACTGTAAAACTGATATGACTATTCATCTCTAATTTTCCAGAAACTAAACACTACATTCTGAATCAGATCAATTAAAAAAAAACATCAAGGACGGCATAGTGGTTAGAATGCAATATTGCAAACTAAGTCTGCTCACTGCTAGGAATTCAGTCCTGACCGGCTCAAGGTTGACTCAGCCTTCTATCCTTCTGAGGTCGATAAAATGAGGATTCAGATTGTTGGGGAAAATATGCTGACTCTGTAAACCGCTTAGAGAGGGCTGTAAAGTACTATGAAGCAGTATATAAGTCTAAGTGCTATTGCTTTTCATACATAACTTGCTTCATTCCATCACAGCTCATTTATGCTCATTTATGCTTCTCTCGTGTGTGTGTGTGTGTGTGTGTGTGTGTGTGAGAGAGAGAGAGAGAGAGAGAGAGGGAGGGAGGGAGGGAGGGAGAGAGAGAGAGAGAGCCTTAACGTTAATGAATTTTTACTATTGATACTGGAATGTATCTGCCTTAAGTTTATACAACAATTTTGTCCACTTTGAACAACATTGCTTCTCGCCTTGACAGCTTCGGTTCTTGCATGTTTTGTTTATTGCCCTTGCTCCTTATGCAATATATAGGAGAATCTGATACTGTCACAACATAATTATTTATGATGCCAAAGAAAGATTATTTTTTTAGTAACATGCCATATTGCCTCAACACCACTTGCTTTACTACAGAACAGGACACTCCACCAAATACAGATAGAAACATCTTCATTTTGCTTACAGATTGTTATTATACAGATCTTCTCCAAGCCTTAAAAAAATTGCAAAGCTATTCTCACACATGTATATTACATTGCTCTACAAACTTCCAGCAAATTAGGAAAATGGATAACAAAACATGATTACTATGCAGAATTGTCATACATCACTTTGCCTGGGTATAACAATAGCAAGTTATCTTGCAGGACTGAAATAACTCCCAGCCTTTCAGACACCATGCTAATTTTTGCAACATATATTGAGCAACAATGAATTTCATCTGCCAGGTACCAGCAGGATAATTTTCTTAAATATTTGGAAACTCACAAAAATCCTCCATTTAAAAAAAGGAGTTGATTTAAGACATTGCAAACTCATGATTTTGCTCTTTTCATTTTAGGCAGATACACTATTGTCTAATCACAACCTTTGTCTGGATTTCTAGTTTTTTTTTCTTAAAGAAGGGCCATATTTTTATCCAGGGAACATGGGGAAAGACACAGAGCATGCTTGCACTGGATACTTTCTTTTCCAGAGTGTGTATATATCAATCATTACTGAAACCATTCAGAGGCTAAACACACAGAAAAGCAAGTTAAAAAGCTGACTAATGAATAGGAACAACTAATGTTGAGTAATAGATAATAATAATGCCTCAGCATCTAGAGTCCAGCCTAGTTCTTTTTATAAATGAAAACAGGAAACCTGGTGCTATGACTTATCCAGGGCAAGGAGATAATTGCTTTAGTTTCCCTCTACCTTACAAGTATCCATGTTTATCAGATTTACTAATGTTCAAGTAAGGCATGACAACACTTATATCATGCATATTTTGGTCACCCAATATTCTTGACCAACATATCAGCAGCCCATTTTTCTCTCCTCATTTAAAAAATGGCTGTAATAATTTTTTTAAATAAAAAGAAAAAGGGAAGGGAATTGAAAAATTGGATTGTAGAGTCTATGAGGCATCTAGAGTAAATCTATGGCACATATATACATGATATTGATTCAGCAATACAAGGATTATTTTTTCAGCAAAAGTTTTGTTTTTGGCAATGTGTAAATACTGCTATCTATAGGAAATCACTAATATAGGAATGTAGCATCAATAAAATAATATAGTTTGAATAATTATCCATACATTAATATCTCAATTTAACAGGGCATTTGGGAAAAAGAGGTGTCCATTAAATCCAATTTTTGTTAAATCCGAATCTATGTAATTTACATAATTTATTCCATTTACATAATTATTCAATTGATGTTTTACATCATTTGCATCAATTCATGTTATTTGTGTAATGATGTAACTGACATTTTACATAATGCAAATGACAAACTGACGCAAATGATGTAAAAATGACAATTATGTCATTATGCAAATACTATAAATTATGCCAACTGTCTGGGCAGCCTGCAGAAACAGCAGACTTTTACATTATTTTGGGGATGAATTCCAAACACAGATTTAGTTTGTTCCAGCCAAAGTCCATTAAAGAGATAACTGTTAAACTGAGGTATCACTGTATTTTAATATATAATTCTAACATATGAACCACTCTCAAAGGTGTGCTATTTTCAGAGTAGTAAAAGAACTAAAATGAGAGAATGGCCAGTGCTGTATGAAAGGTTATTGTGATAACAGGTATATGAATGCTCCATTTTAATAAACAGCACTTATTTGAATTCAATTGGCTTTCCAGAGGTCAACAATCTAGCTACACTCCCATTGTCTACCCTACAAAAAATATACAATGGGTTACATGTCAGAGTATGACATTATTAATTTTCATGACTATGGTAGCACTGATCAACTCACAACCTTCCCATCGAGCATGCTTTATTTTGGATTCCAAGTAGTTGGACTTGATGGCCTAAATGTACTCTTCAAATTATAATTCTATATTCATTTTTTTTATTCATATTTATATCCCACCCTTCTCCGGAGACTCAGGGCGGCTTACAGTTTTTGGGATACAACCCAATGCGCTAAGCAATAGCCTTCATTCCATTGTATATGCCTGCTTATTACTAAGCGGCATTTTTACAAAGTCAGCTTATTGCCCCCAACAATCTTGGGTCCTCACTTTACCTACCCCGAGAGGATGGAAGGCTGAGTCAACCTTGAGCCTGGTGGGATTCGAGCCTGCAATAATTACAGGCAGCTGGAGCTAAGTGCTAGGCTATTAACAGCCTGCACCACCAAGGCCCATTTTTAAAGATGGTAGTATGAAAAAAGTATGACCACTTATTCTGGGTAGCTCACAAAACAATTATAAACCTCAAAAACCCCTGTAAAACCATAACAAGAATTCCTTTTCTGCATGGTCAATCTTCTTTCACATAATAGGACTCCATTTTACTGGACCTCAACCCTAATGTTTGCAGAAAAATCAGCTCTTCAAGGCCTTCTGAAAAGCTAAGTAAGAGGGTGTGCTGGGTGCGAGGAGGAAGAGTGTCCACAGGACAGGGACTACTATATAGAACACTGATATTTAAATATATTTAGGGAAATGTATATGGAGATTCTCAGTCATCCAGATCATGGCTGTCTGAAAGGTGCTTTTTCAAAAGGCAACTAGACTTTATTTTTCTTGAAGATGTTTTGCTTCTCAACCAAGACGCTGTTTCAGTTCTAACTGAAGAAGCTTCTTAGATGAGAAGCGAAATGTCTGCAAAGTAAGCCTAGTTGCCTTTTGAAACAGCACCTTTGGGTTATATTTAGGGAACATTTTATACAGTTTTTCAAAATATAATTAAATATATTTTTTCAGTAAGTTTCTTACTACCAACCAAAAACAATTTTATTTGAACAAGTTGCTGAAGCAGCAAAAGGAAAAATACTTAGAAACCAAGTTTCTCTATCGATAAAAAGGAACTCTTGATGCTTTATAAAAGTCATTAACCTGAAATATACTTCAATATATTATTTGCCAAAGAGGAAGACCAAAAATTTATTAACTACTGTCCCAAACTCTAAGCATAAAGGATTTAGCATTATATTTCTTCTTTTCTGTTCAACTTGTTCTCTTTGCTATCATTGTTCCTTTGCCCTTGTACTGTCTTTGTAAGGATATATATATATATATATATATATATATATATATATATATATTAAATGCTATAAGAATTGCAATCCACTCAGAGTTCCTAGGAGTTGGCTGGCACCTACATTTACTGGATTATGACTACCTGTGCACAACAATGTGAAATCACAGCTGCTAATTATTTAACTGATGTTGGCCCTCATATGCATCTAGTTATTCCCAAGAATCTAAGGTGTCATATTGGCGTAGTATATGTGCGGATCCAAGCAGTGTAGCCTTTTGCAATTGACAGGTGGAAATTTTGTCAATGCACAGATTTTCTAAGTGCCATCCAAGATTTTTGGTATGGAACCTAGTGTGCTGATAACCACTGGGACCACCAAGACTGGCTTATGCCATAATCTTTCAATTTCAATTTTCAGATCTTGATATATTTTCTGTGATATTCTCTAATCCTTTGTTATCAACTCTACTGTTTCTTAATATTGCCAAATAAATTATCCATATTTTCTTCTCTTCAACCACAGTTAAGCCAAGGCTTTATCCCTTTCTGTTCAGAAATTATTATACATCAATGAAGGTAAATTAATTATTATATTATTTAAAAGCTGGTTTAATAATATAAAATTAATATTTACACTGAATAGAATACCGGAGGCAGGAGCACATCCGCAGATCAGCTATTTCAGAGAGGCATGCGGGGGCTTCTGCTGCTTTTGCAGCCTCAATCGGTTGCAAAAGCAGTGGCGCTTCTTGGAACCAGCGGCAGGAGTGCACCCGCAGATGTTTCATGGACCAAACTGTTGGTAAGACCGTTAGGCAAGGAGGTGCGAGGTGCAGATTGGCCCCCTGCCTCCCAGTACTAGGGACAAAACAAAGACCTCCCCAAAAATAAGACCTGGTGCCTTTTTTGGTAGCCCAAAAATATAATACCCAGTCTTATTTTTGGGGAAACACAGTAAGACTGCTTATTGTAGGATTATGCATATGATCAGAAAATGATTATAATCATAATTATTAATCAGTCTAAATATCAACGTCATTTCAAACTAGAAAACTAAAAATACTTTGAGAGAAATAGCAATGATTTTTTAGTATCAAGTTTCATATTTTATTCCTACTTATTGAACATACTTCCGTCTGAACTTCTGTCTGAATTAAGAATTAAGAGTTATTTTCCCCATATATATTTATAATATTTAATTTTACAAGACTTTAGAATGGTTAAAAATAATAATTCCAAAGAGTTTAAAAAAAGCAGAAAAAGCCAGTGTTAATGTATAAAAAAAAATCACCACCAAAAAAGTGTGTGTGTGTGTGTGTGTGTGTGTTTGAAAAGGGGAAGGCAATCAAATTCAAATTCAAGCATTTCTTGGTCTTCAAATTAGTGTTCCACACTCAATGAACAATTTGGCTATTTCAGCAAAACCAGTTATTGATACGTATGTTTAAATCAACCATGATGTGCTTACAAAACAGAAAGAAAATATTTGGGAATGGGTTTTCAGTTATAAGAATTCAGCATTATTTTAAAATCTACACAGAGATCTTAAACATACAGGCAAAAACTCTCAGAACTTCATCAGCTAAAGATTCATCAAGAAAAGAGTAAGGAAAATGGCAAAAAAAGGAAAAAGAACAGAAAAACAGAAAGGCTGCTTTTAAGCCTCAGGAAACATTTGAAAACCGTTACTTGTTTCAAAATTATCTAAGCTTCCATACCTGTCATATTCACTGTATCTTTATTTTGAATCAATATAGAATTTAGAAGCAAATCTAAATTCGCATTCAAATTTGCAAAAAGAAGCTAGGCATAACTTTGTACCATGCAAGGTTAGGGCAGCTTTTATTCACTTTGGGATTCCTGGTCGTGTACATTTAGAGGGGAAATGCTTCAGCATTTTCATGTAATTTAAAGGCACTAAATTGTATAGTTTTTAGAGAGCCCTAACACATTATTCTGGTCACCAATTTGATTTTTTTAACATTATCTGAAAACTATCGGGAATGGAAAGTTGGTTTCAACTTTTAAATGCATTGGAACTTAATTCTATGTTCACTGATCTTATAGACATCTTTTGAAGAGAGCCATCTGATGTAGTGGCTAAGACATGAGGCTGAAAACTGTCAGACTGTGAGTCCTAGGTCTGCCTTAGGTATGAAAGTTAGCTGTACAACTTCAGGCCACTCACTGTCTCTCAGCCAATCCATTTCACTGTGTTATAGTAGAGAAAATAGGGAAGGAGCATTAGGTAGGTGAGACTCCTTGAACTATTGATAAAAGTAATAAAAATGGGTTGAAAATAAATAAATAAATTTGCATATAATATAAAATATCTTTGTCTTTTATTCTATTCAGGACAGCTGGAACCATGTATAGTAATTCAATCAGATTATATCTTTAGCCAAGATCTTGAACTTAAACTATTAGTTTAATTCAAATTCCATCTTAAGCTATTTTTTTCAGCAAAATACAATGGAACTTAAAAGAAATTGTTTGGACTCAAAATTAACATATGTGAAGCAACATTGTCCAATTATAGACAACTATAATTTTCCAAGTATTGTCTGAACAAACTGAAACAACTAAAACAAAGGGAAAAGAAAATGTGTGCCTATTTGGCAGTGTTGAAAGAACATTAGTATGAGTGGGTGGATTTGAACAGGACTAAACCAACTGGTCGGGTTTCTTTCTAGTTCTGGTAATATTCCACTTTTCTGCAGATCACAATCTCACAATATGGAGCTTTTTGTTTAAAAAAATTAAAGAAAAAAATTTGGAGCATATATCCAAAAGTAGATCAATTGCCTTTAAAATATAAAAGTGCAAGGACAAAATGTTCTACCAGCAGATCAAATAAGGGCCAAAGCCAAAAAATGGAATACATTCACTACCAATTTACTGTAGTCACCTATAAAATATTATAAGAACATTATGTATTGGGGTTCAAGCCAGCAAGCTATTAAAGAGGATTGCACTGACGTCCTCACAACATGCTATTGAAGCATTAATACATCCCAAGGGTATTGCATTTATGATGGAGGAACCATCATCTAATCATATTTTTTTAAATTAGCTTTTTGAAGAGGCTATGTGTCTTACTCTCTTTTCAAATTGATTCGTTTTCATCCTATATCTACAAAGATCATAATCTTTCATGTTTCTATTCAATTAAAACTGAGATACACATACAAAGACCCATATCTATAAATGAAGCTACATGAAGCTAACCAACATTCCTTCATAAGTACAGGATGTATTCATTTCCACTTTGCTTTCCATACTTATCTCTTTCTCTCTATCTCAACAAAGAATACATGACAGGTACACAGTTTTTTAAAAATGTTCAAAAGAGACATTTTGTACTGTTGGAAAGCATAGGTGTACAATTAAAGTCCTGAAGCAGCTAGAGATAAGTATTTATTGTAACCAAGAACCTTCCATAACTATGATCATATCAGATGAAACTTACATGACAATTGGTTTGAATAGTTAGTTTTTACATGCATAATCCCTCATTTGTTTTTTTAAACATTTCAATAATAATGACCATCAATTAATGCTTTCAAATAATAAATCAGTACTTTTACTTTTGGAAAGAAATTGTTTCTTAAAATGGTGTAGGCCATAAATGCAAACTTTTTGTTCTTAAGAACAACTTTCTCAAACTTTATGTTACAAGCAGAAAAAATAACAGCCAGCAACAATATGTTAGATATTTGTTTGTTAGTTTCTGTCCTGCCTTATTTTTTTTACAAACAACTCAAGATGACAAACATATCCAACACACTTTCTCTTCTTATTTTCCCCATAACAAAAACTCTATGAAGTGTGTTCGACTGAGACATAGTGACTGGTCCAAGTCACCCAGCTGTTTTCTGCCCTTACATGAATACATACATACATAGGTTGGTTGAGATGGACTAAATTAACGCTAAATATTCTTCTTCAGTCCCCACCATATTAGACATTTCTACTGAATCCAAAGGAGGAAAATAATGGGCAACAGGAACATCTTGCCCAGAAAACATTCCTCAATTTTATGACGTTATCTTTAGAGCACAAAGAGGTTTACTTCCCTAAAACAAGGGGGGAAATCACTTTCATTTAGAAAGTGAAGAAATTATTTTTTATACAATCACGTACATGTTATAAAAACTAGCCAATATCTTTATTTAAAAATAACAGCATTTTTAAAAAATGCATGTTTTGGACAAACTTCATTTATTATGGGCTAAATAATTTTTATGGGATTTTTTAAAAATTATTATTTCTATGTTTTTGCCAAGAGTTAAAATGGGATAATATTAATGTTGAAATGAGCAACAATGATAACCTGAAACTAGTCACATCCCTGATAATTCTCATCAAGCTTACTGTTTTTTTCTATAAAATATTAATAGAGACGTTCATCATATTATTAAATAGTCATGCTTATGCATTATTGTTGCATTATTTTATTTTGTATGTAATTAATAATATTCCCATCAAACATATTAAAAGCAATTAAGAACAATTTCTACCTGTACTACAATATAGAATATATGGGAGCCAATCTCCAGAATCTACCGGTAAATTCCTGTTCATGCTTTGCAAATGTTCAAAGAGGGAAGCCTTTATCCCAAATCATACCTATGCAGTCCCACATTTAAAATTCTAATAGCAGCTGGATTTTTACATGCCTGAGATATTCTAAAGATATAGTCTCTTAGGTTTTTTCTCTTTTTTCTCTCTCTCTCCCTCACCCCCTTTCTCTCCACAAACACACACACACACACGTGTGAAGCATTCCTTTTTTTTAAATCTACAGAACTCATTTAAAATAGTATTCAGTTAAGAACAGAAGTGTTCATAAAAATAGAAAACAGACAAAAACACAAATCTTGCAACTCAGAATACTTTCAATATTAGGGTAAGTGAAATTCCTCTCCATCTGCTGCATGTATAGGTCATTTCAATAAGTAACAAAGAGGTCTGAAAAATTCCTGCTATCAACAAAGTTATTTAGACATCTGTTAAGCAGCCTGACCTGTTACAACAGAAAAGAAACTGGAAAATGCACGGAATTTCTATTTGAATTAAAGCTGCCCTGTTTTTATTAGACTGTTTAAATAGGTATAACCATTAACACAAGCATTACATAAAATCAAGGCAGACAAGAATACATAAAATAAATAGATGTTTTGATATAATGAGAGTGGGGTATGAGACTGGGAATGGGGAGAAAAATAATCTTGCTATAACAGCTCCATTTAAACTTTGGCAGGCAAGACGAAGTTGGCAGAATATGACATCGAAAGAGTAAATATGTTTCATGGCATACACATACTTGAACATTATTCAAATTCTTCAAATGAAAATGTCGATACCATCAAATCCTTGAAACTTGGTTAGATAAGATAGAAAAACATAAATAAGGAAACTTAAATACTCCCCACTCTATTTCAAAAAAATAAATAAATTTAAAAACTGAACTTGGCTAAACTAAATTGCCTCTAAAACTCTTTTTCTCAAACGCCACATTTGCAAATTATTTTTTAAAAAAGATTATTATGCTAGGTCTCAGTTAACATTAAAATGTATCCTATCCCCACATCCTATTTCACTTTACTGTGAAATCAGGGATGAAAAAGAGGAAGCGCTTTGAACTGAGCTCCACCCTTAGGGCTACTCTGATGCTATTTTTTGACTTCATTACAAAAATATTTTGCCAGGGACTTCTAGAATATTTTTTGACTTTCTACTTTAGGAGTTTAAAAAAAAATAAAAATAAAATAAAATAGGTATTATAAAACTTTAATCCTGGATTAACTAGATATCTATCTTAAAATGGTCTCCCAAGGAAAGGTAAGTTTGCTTTGTCTGCTTTTAAAAATGTAAGTCTAGAAAAATGGATAATAGGGCTCTGTAAAGGATTCCAAAGAAAAACTTTGCAACATGCAGGAATATAAACCTCCTCTCTTCAAAATTTTAAAGCAGTCACTTTTTCTGCAAGGGTCACATGGCTGCTTCAGAAATGAATGCGGGGGGGGGGAGGGAGTAAAAAACAGCTCTCAATGCAACTAAAGGTACCTTGCAAAATATAAAGCTGCTAGAAGAATTCAGAGAGGCTGTTTTGCTCATGCTCACACACCTTTTTAAAATACATAGTTCTATCTTTAAAAAAATAGATTATAAATGCATAAACATCACTGAACAAACTGCAATAGCTTTCAGATTGGCTGACACAGTCCTGTAAAGTCAAGCAGTTACATTCCCTATAAACTGTATTTACATTTTTAGTGTGATCTAGTCAGAATGATAGGAAAATTCAATTCTCCTACCAGGAAATTTTATTGGCTGTACACCTCTGAATCATGTACAGTAACTTAACATACCAACACATTTCACTCAGAGAAATTACACCAGTAGTTTCAGTTGACAGCTGTAATTTAGATTTAGATAGCAAGAGCTTAAAATACTATCCACAGTCTATCAAAAATCTAATCACTCAATAATTTCCTATAACTTCTGTGTACATAAATCTTTTCTTCCCATGCAATTCATCTGCTTAATATTGGCTTGAATAGGACAACCAAAAACAAAGTAGAAGGAATAAGGACCAGTCCTCTATAGTTTACAAGCAGCAAGTAAAAGAAGGGATGTAACTAGTTAGGTGCTCTAAAAGAGGTCTAATTTTTTTAAAGTACTCTATTTCTCCAGATAATCATTTGTTTTACCTCAAGAAAATACAATTTAAAGCAAAATCCTAGAATGTTTCAACATCAACCTATGTATGAGATACTTATGTAGCATAAAGTTTACAAGAGCATTTAAAATTCATATATAAATCTTCTTACCACATGTAGTTTTACTGAGTAAGTGTCAATTGTTATTTTTTTCAATTGATAAAAGTATGCAATTGAATTCATGAAGAATTGTCAAACTAAAGACCAATGTTCAGTAAAAGCATTTATCTGTACTTTCAATCTAAAAATAAATAGCCAATTAAATAGAAACTTTTATTTATCTTACGCTGTGACCTAGATCAAGATGATCATATCTCCAAAATACAACATCTTATATTAATAACTCTTGGACAAAAATTAAATTTTCCCAAATGGATACGTTTATTCAGTGGGGCCTTTCTCAGATCCATCAGAGAAAACCTAGGTATAACATATACCTATACTTATCCCTCTTAGAGATCAAGCTTCTAATGAGAGAGAGATGATTCGTTTCCTACACTTTGACTTTCCCCATTATCACAAACAGAATTGTTCTTATTGGCAACTATTGCTATAAGAAAGGTTAAGACAATCTTGGAAGTATATAATTAGGAAATTATTTCATTCTTTTACTTTAAATTTGTTATTTATCTACTTTGTTTTCCTCGATTTTATTTTGCTTACTTTCTATATATGTAAAGGTCCTTAGGGTTTTATTGCTTTTATTGCATTTGAGCCTGCTTTTAGGTTTTGTTTTATTTTAGCAAGATTGTTGGCAATTGGATATAAATAATGAAATAAAGAAGTACATCTCTACTAAGGAAGATTTTCTTTTCTGTGCTGGCACCCATTTATGGAGTTGCTCCTCAGAGAGGCTCAACTCATACCCACACGTTAGCATCAATTTGACAGCAGGTGAAACCTTTCTATTTTCCCAGGCTTTTTAATTGGCTTATAATTATATTGTTTTAGATTTTGCTTCTTCTTGGCATGTTTTTGTTTTGCATTTTATTTAATGTCATTCTGTATGTTTTCATTTAAATTGTATTTTAGTGTGCTTTATTGTAAACCATCCATTGGTTTATTGGGCCGTTTAAAAAAAAGTTAAATAAATGAAATGTTTTCTAAAAATGTCAAATGGACTCTATTTATGACCAGGAAAGCCAAAATTGGAAACAGGATCCTCTTTTCTGATGCACGCACAATAATGAATAGATTGAGTTTCTTAAGAATTATTTTATGATTCAGAAAATTTCCAGGAAGTTTGTTTGGTAGTCAAAATTATTTTATAGATTAAATATGAGCAGACAGCAATCTCTAATACTAATCACTTTATTTATTAAAATTTAAATGGTACAAATGATAAAGCTTTATTATAATAAACATGCAAATAAAGCTAATTAATATAAATCTTGCCTATGAAAAATTGTATGTAGCCTTTTTCAAAATATTCCCTATGAAAAAAGATGAGGATTTGTTTATATGTTTTTAGATATAGTAAAAGGAATTAATCTATGGAAATGTCTGTTTATATTTTTAAGTGGCACAGTAGTAGTCTCAGTATATGTACCTACAAGCTACGCATACAGTGGATCATAGACTTTAAAGGCTTATCATTTATCCCTCAAAATCATTTTATTAGTACCAAAGTGCCTATAAGTCACCAAAATGTAATTCGATTGTGCTTAATATATATTTTTTAAATTAAAATGTTTAAAGGTATAAAACTGTATACTGTTGTAAGAAACAATAATGAATGACATTTGTGTTCATAATTCATAGAAAATTATCCTACAGCTTGAAATCTTGTCTTACTGAAATTAGATTTCTTCAGTAAGCCAAGATTTCAAGCTGTAGGGTGATTTTCTTAAAAGTATATAGAATTAACTCTATTGATAACATAAATATAAATGCTCAGTGGCTAAAATTTTGAAAAGTAAATAATATAATGCTACTTGGTTCCATTAGAAAAATTGAAGGATCATGTAAGGAAATACAATAGTAGACTGGCATGATTTCATTCAGTAAACTAATGATGGTACTTGACCCTGTCAAAAATTAGTAGATCAAATGGAATCATTTTCAAATAAAAAGTACTGTGCAAATCTGTCAGTAAGTGTACCTGTTATACTGTGAAGGCATGTTTCAACAACCTTCTTTTAAATAGCGTACAGAATCAAACTATTATTTGTCTAAGTAGCAGTTAAGAGAGCGTTTTCTATTAAATGATCTTGGCTTGGGTCCAGTACTAAATTCTGACTATTCTGGCAGGTCTTCATCTTTTGTTGTTGTTTATTCTTTAGAATGTCTCTGTGCCAAATTGAAAATGCATAGTTTTAATTCTGCCAAATAATTTTCTTCTTTTCCTACTCAGAATCTATTAATTCTGTATTTACTCAGAAATATGGTATAATTTCAAAAGAAGCTTAAATAGTAGAATTCTCATAATATTTCATAGCATCATGTATAATACTGTGACAATTTAACAATGGTTCAATCATTAATTTATAGAAAGGTGTGACACAGAATCCAACAATAGTAAACACAGCTTTCTTTTTTTATATCCCAAATCTGCATGAAATGGGCCTTTCTTCCTTTTAATGGAAGAGTGGGCTAAAATATATTTCTGAGCAAACATGGTTCTCAATTTCTTTGTTGCATATATCCATAATGCTTCCATACCACAGTAAAATTATTCTGTCAGCGGTGTGATATGAGATTAAATATTAATCAAACCCTACAAACCGTATATAGGCCAAGAAGTACAGATTATTGCCATCTACTAGGTTTGTGTAAATCATTCAAAGCCCTAGAACAGTGATTTAAGTTGCAAAGCCATTTAAACTTTGATAAGCCTGTTGTGCTTTGAGGGCCTCCTAATCATGCAAACGCACACATAGATGTTGCTTTCACTATAACAGTGGCTTCTACAAAAGACAGAAGGAAGTTCTCAATGTATTTACATTAAACCTTTGATAGCTACTTCACAACTTCAAGAGCAGATTTCTAAGGGCACTAATGACTGCAATATTTTTGGTGTTCAATCATGTCCTATGGCTCAAAAAAACTTAAAAGGTAAAAGATTACTTACAAGGGCAGAAAGATCAATGGGAGGATAATTTATACAGAATTATGCTTAATTCTTAGGTGAGCACAGAGTCACAAGATCCACAAATAACCTATGCAGACAATCCACCTATTACATCCTATCTTATTATGTCTTATGGAATATGCTATGGAATGAAACAGAATACTTCATATCTTCAGTGTCAAAATGGTGGAATTATTGCTATGAGAGGCAATGATATAATCTCATAGAAGATGACCTTATGATTCAAAATCACAATTGTGAGCACACAATTTAAACATTCACAAAATTCAGTTAAATGCCTGTCATAATGCCATTGAAAAAGTCAACAACTTCTATATTTAAACTTCTAATAAACACTTTGACTTTACTGATTTATTCTTTGCTAAAGAAAGTATTTTTTCCAAATATTAAAAACTATCTGATATTGAAAAATGCAGCATTGGCCTTATTTCTATAATAAACAAGAATATATTATTGTTTACTTACTTCACAGATCTTCCTTCCTGTATAATAGCTCTTACCTCTATCTCTACTTTGTTACAGGAAAGATGGAAAAAATTTTCATTTAAAAGTGGTTATATGAAAAAATTAAATATTTCATTATTTATAAATTAAGTGTAATGTATTAAAATATTTTTGTGAGTACATCGACTGGATAAGAAGGCCTGTGCATACATAGAACTGGGCAATTTTGACAACTTAGGATTACTGTGGAGTAATGATCCCCTAGTTTCCCAGAGTAATCGTTCTTGGAATCGTGTAACTCATTTCAAGGCTAGAATTGAAGCAGCCATCACTTTTAATCTCAATGACTGGACCACCATGTCTTGGGGGATAATTCCAGTATAACTTGTCAATTCAGAGACTGCCATGAATTGGTAACTGCACTCAATGTATAGCCTTTAGTGGAACTGCACTACATGAAAGAAAAATGCAATGGGGTACCCCAAGGCTCCATCTTAATCTCAGTACTCTTCAATATCTTCATCAATGATTTAGATGAGGGGATAGAAGGGAAACTTATCAAATTTGCAGATGATGCCAGCATGGCAGGAATGGCCAACAATCCAGAAGATGTGTTGCAGTTTCCAAAAAAGCCAACAAAATCCTAGGCTGCATTAACAGAGGGATAGAATCAAGATCATATGAAATGTTAATATCATTTCATAATGCCTTCGTAAGACCATACTTGGAATATTGCATACTTGTTGTCACAATATTTAGACTCTAGAAAGAGTGCAGAGAAGAGCAACGAAGATGATTAGGAGACTGGAAGCTAAAACATTTCAAGAACGGTTGCAGAAATTGGGTATGTTTAATTTAATGAAAAGAAGGACTGGAGTGACATGATAGCAGTGTTCCAATATCTAAGGAGCTCCCACAATGAAAAGGGGGCAACCTAGTCTCCAGAGTACCTGAAGATAGGCCAATGGGTGGAAGCAATGAACGGAAACTAATAAAAAAGAAATGAATGGAAACTAATCAAGGAGAAGTGCAACCTAGAACTAAGGAGAAATTTCCTGGCATTTAATCAGTAGAACAACTTGCCTCCATAAGTGGTGGGTGCTCCAACACTGAAGTTGTTAAGAAGAGATTGGACAACCATTTCTCTGAAATGGTATGTAGTTGGACTAGAAGATCTCCAAGGTCCATTTCATCTCTTATTATTCTGTTATTCTGTTAATAATATACCACAAATTTAATCTTTGATGTTTAAAATTATTAGAAATTTTTAAATCCATTTATCATCTTTTTGTTATTATAAAATATATGATTTGTGTTACCACCATATTTTAGCATCATATAGTGACTATAGATGATTATAAGGTCTATAACAAGATATAAAAATCAAGTTAAAAATATCTAACTAATTCTAGAGTTCTGAATGAAGGAATACATGAATGAATGGTACTGGAATAAGGCTCCTATAGACTAAATATGGCTAATCTAAGAATAAATTGTCATCTTAATTAATAACATTGTATATACTCCCAAAATTGAAGGGGAAGAATAAAACTAAACTGATTCTATGCAATTGGATAATATTTACTTAACAATGGAAGAAAGCCTGAAAATTTAAATCAAATAGCATCTAATGTACAGGTTGCAAAAATGGAATATTATTTTTACTAGTTGAACATAGAGCAATAGAAGTAATTGTTTATAAGTTAAGAAAAAAAGTGTACAGTACAAATTTATTTATTTATTTATTTATTTATGAGATTTATATGCCTTCCTATCTCCCTGAGGATTCAGGGTGGCTTACAATACTAAAACAGTACAATATAAATATTGTAATATTGTAATATTGTAATATTGTACTGGTCTGCTTTGATGGTCTGCTTTGAATCAATAACATTCTATGCAAGCTGGGAAGCACTGCAATCTTTTTTCAGTCTGCAGAAGCTTCTAGAGAGTTAGAAATGCATAATCGCATTAAAACTATAGTTAATTGGAATTCTGGATTGGTTCTCTCTTCCTTCCCTTCTTTACTGAAGTAAAATATTTCAAAAATTGCTAGTTTATTTTTAATGGAAAAGTCTATTTTAATCCATAAATCAGAAAAATTATTTTAATTTTGAGACTAAGAATTAATTGAAGGTAAATAGTATTGCTAATATCTAAATGTTAAACTACTATTATGGGGACTTAGCAATTTCCATGTGTAATAATCACCACTTGGAAGTGCCCTCAAAATGTTGATAAGAGAAGCTTGTGAAATAGATATATTGGACATTACTTATATGGTAATGTGATTATTATTATATTGTTATAATGACAAGAAGAGTATTAATTATTACTTGTAAGCACATGAAATATGTACCTAATCGATACATAACTGAAATGGAATGGATTTATTGTATATAAAAATTTTTAAAAATATTTTTAAAAAATGTTGTTTGGCCTATTTCAGAAGCTTGGCTTTGCTAAAAAGACACATCTCAGATACTTTAGCTCAAGTGTGTCCAACCCACAACCCATGGGCTGCATGAGACCCTGGTCAGCTAGTAATGCAGTCTGATAAGATCATAATAAAAATACAAAACAAAGGAAGTTTATTATTAATATACTATTAATAATAGTTTATTAACTATACTATACATTTTATATGCAGCCCAAGAAAAATCCACTTCACTCTATGTGCCTTAAGCAAGCCAAAAGGTTGGATATCCTGCTTTATCTTATGTCACCCAGTTTTAAGGTACTAGCCTTAAATTCTTTAAGGTTTTTAGCAAACCATATTGTGAATGTTCTAAAAAGTACATAATTATGATTTTCATATCGATCTCTCCTCAGGTGGTCAATGGAACATCTGCTTTAGGTACCATGATTTTCATTGCCCATTAGGAGCAGTGTCTATTCCCTAATAATGTTTTCATGAATGAGTTTCTCCTTTCCATGGTGATACCAAATGTATTCACTATTTATTTATTTATTTATTTATTTATTTATTTATTTATTTATTTATTTATTTATTTATTGGACTTGTATGCCGCCCCATCTCCGAAGACTCGGGGTGGCTCACAGCTAAAAATAACAACAATAAATAATTAAGAAAAGATTAAACCAAAACAAGCCCAAAAAGACAATTTAAATACTTAAAAAATAAAACCACCCCACCCAGGAAGGGTCACAGCCCGGATTGGTCAAACAACCAGGTCTTCAAATCATGGCGGAAGGTGCGGAGGTCAGGGGCCAGGTGGAGCCCCAAGGGAAGTTGGTTCCAGACGTCAGGAGCCGCGACAGTATAGGCTCGTCGTCGGGGGACCGCCAGCTGGCACTGGCTGGCCGACGGGACCCCAAGGAGTCCTTGCCTGTGTGCTCGTACAGGGCGGTTGGCATTCGATGTTGGCAGGAGTCGCTCCCTTAAATATTGAGGACCCATGTCATGAAGGACTTTGTATGTTAAAACTAAAACCTTGAATCTCACCTGGAGCGCAACCGGCAACCAATGCAGGCAGCGCAGGAGGGGCGTAACATGGGAGAATCGGGAAACTCCCATTACCACCCGCACCGCCGCATTCTGCACCAGCTGCAATCTCCGGATGGTATGCAAGGGCAGTCCCAAATAGAGAGCGTTGCAGTAGTTGAGTCTAGAGGTAACAAAGGCATGAGTGACTGTGCGCAGGGCATCTCGGTCCAGAAATGGGCATAGTTGACGAACAAGGCAGAGCTGGGCAAAGGCCCCCCTGGTGACGGCCCCCACCTGCTCCTCCAACTGGAGCCGTACATCCAGGAGGACCCCCAGATTCAGCCCTATCCACAGGGGCAACACAGCTCCCCTATGGCCAAAGATGGATATTCCTGACTGGGCCAAGATGCCGGTATGCACAGCCACTCAGTCTTGTCTGGGTTGAGTCGAAGCATGTTCCCGCTCATCCAAATCCGTACCGCATCCAAACACTGGGTCATCAGGGAGAGGGCATCACTGATTTGGTTTGGGGTGGAGATGTACAGCTGGGTGTCATCTGCGTACTGATGGAATCTCACCCTGAAACCACGGATGACCACTTAAAGGATACTGAAGATTTTTTTTTTAATCTTAAAAATCTAAAACATATTTTTGTTTTCTAGTTTTGGGTCTGCTCATTAGAGTTAGAAATAATTTAAAAAATCCTGAAGTCTTTAATAAATTCTTTTTAAAATTAATTATTTATCTGTTTTTTACTGTCCACTTTCCAATTTTTAATAAAAACATAGAACTTTGCACAACATAAAATGTAACTATTAATATTATTATTATTATTATTATATATTTTATTGGAAAATGAAAAAGTATCCTAAATAAAGTTATAAA
The DNA here is from genome assembly GCA_009733165.1 of Naja naja. Taxonomy (NCBI): domain Eukaryota; kingdom Metazoa; phylum Chordata; class Lepidosauria; order Squamata; family Elapidae; genus Naja; species Naja naja. The sequence goes on from CM019152.1 coordinate 32,485,454, forward strand.
AGTCAGGTATTCTCATTAGCGTTTCCTATGCAATATTATAAAGAACATGGCACAACAGATATAGCTCTGGACATCAAGCACAACTTAAATCATTTTGAATTGTTCAAGAAAAAACCCTGTAAAACATAATGAGATATAGCTATCTAATAAATCTCTCTCACATACTCAAACTTGTTTTGCTTGTTTTCTTTTCATTTCTAGAGATTTTGGCCACCAATGTGACAAATTCTGAGGTAATACAACAGAGGGCTTATTCCCAAACCATCTATCTATCTCTGCCTATGATGAATCCAGAATGCTTATTGAAAATAACAATGACTGGTTTTGCAGAGCAATATTCTCCAAACACATAAAGCGAATGTGTCAGACAAAGAGATAAAAAGAACCTTACTTCTCAGAATTTAGGTTACAGTTCCCATGTGTGCCAGAGGGGTGTGGCAGAAAATATGTCAAATTTTCTTGTTAAAAGAATGGTTGGAACACATAATTCAACACTGTCCATTAGTAAGAAAAGTATTCTACTGAAACAATTGGAGAATATCTAGCTCTCCATAACATTAATTTACAAAAGTATAAGATACTTTTATCTTACAAGATACCTGGACACAGCCACAAGTAAAATGCAACCTACTCATAATGGATATGCTTTATTTCAGTCACAGTGTAAACAATATGCTAAATCTAAACCCCAAAATATATTTTTGTTCATTTTTTGCAGAAAAAAATATCTTCAACTATCTACTAGCTGGTAAATCCAGCACAGAATGTCAAAATAATGTTATTTCAGTTGTTTGGTTTCCTACAAACAATAAAAATAGTAAAATAATAATAGGTTGGGCATAATAGACATTATAAGTTAATGGCAACGTAATAACGTAATAACACAACTCCCCTAAAGAACATTTATTACAACATATGTTTCTGGTCAGTATGATTTTAGAAAACATAAATGAAAAATGTCATAATTTACTAAGATGTATGTTGACATTATAGTAAGAACAAACAATATGTTGCCCACAATATCAAACTAGGAGACTGAAACTGGGGAATCTATTGAAACTGCAAAATTGATAGGTGTGTCTATTATTGAAATGTTAACTAAATTTAGGTAGCATTAGGTCTCTTACAGAAAATTTATACAGTAAATTTGGAGTATAATTTTAAGTCTTAAATAGAGTTAAAGATGACTAATCTTCAATGTAAAATACAAATATTCAAATTATAGTTAGTGGTTGGGAACATAAATAGAAGGGAAAAGGACAATCTATTATCAGAAAGATTTTATTGATGATCTTTTTTTAACACACACCACACACCCACACCCACATATATAAATATACAGCAGTCTTTTTTTTCTTCTATTCTTTTCTTAGTTTTTTTATTTCAACATTTTAACCTAAAATATACTAGAACTAAACAATATTTTATTAGATTTTGAGTTATTTTATATTATTTATTTATTAAAACAATTTATGTAGCTGCCCATCTTGCAATTCTTGTTATATTTGTAATTCTTGTTACATTTTTGTGATAGAAAATTTATTTACTTCAACATTCAAATACAATTTATTTCATTATTATGATCTCTAGATTGCATTTTCGATATATTAAAAAGTGACATGGATTGAATGCCAGAGAAATGTAATTTTATCATAATATGATAAGTTATTTATAATTAACTGAAATCAGGCTTTATTTAGCAACATTCTCAATGAAACTCTCTTGTGCTACAAGAGAGAATTATATGAGGATTGTCATGCAATTACTGTACAATTCTGAATTTTAAATCTTAGAAGCTTCATTCAATTCAGTGAGACTGTCCACAGCTAGGTACTGCAATTAAAAGTTTAATTAATTAAACATGCATTTTATGATGCATGCATACATTATAGCACCATTATCTTAAATTTCTATTATATTTCTAAGACAATTAATATAAGTTTACTAATATAATATAAATACAATAGGGTTTAAACAGAGTATGAACAACTCAAAATTGTTATTCACATATATGTTATATACATATATGTATAAAGAATTATGTGTTTGTTAGTATGATTTGCTGGGTTAGGGATTTTCTTTCTTTCACTGTGAGGTATTGAGATGTATTGTGTTGGGGGGGTGCACTAAGGGAGGCTCAGACAATCTCATTGTACATATGTTGTACATTGACAATAAAGGTTTGAAATTTGAAATTGAAATTGAAAAATATTATTCTATCAATAATAACACTGGATATTTTTCTTCTTTCTTGTCTGCTAATATTCATGGTGTTCAAGAGTCAATAATTATTATGGGGTGGAAGGGAAAGAAGGACTGATTACAAAAAGTAAACCCACAAATAGAAAAATATTCAACTTGTTAGTTGTAAATTCTTCATTGAGAATTCTGCTAGAGGCACTTGAATAGAGAGGACAACCTCTAATCTGCATTCAATGAAAAGTAGTGAACCCACATTTGATAATCAGAAATATTTTCATATGCTTATATGCAGTTAACCATACCAAATTAACTTTCCCAATCTTCTGAAACAGAGAGCTGGGCCCGGAAACATTGAATTTGCAATATGGCAACATTTACACTATGAACTATCACCAAAAAGTTCATTTTTGAAAGAGGACATGAATAGCTGTATTTCCTTCCCTTTTTAAAACTATAGGCTTATGCACACTATGGGATATGTTTTACCCAGTTTTATGTGGCAATCAGCCTTCATGTTTCCCTTCATTATACAGTGCAATCTGGATAGCATGACTATTTGCCTTATGGAAAAATTTGACATTTATTAAGTGTTTACAGGGTTTAAAATGGTAAGCCTTGAGAACTAAAATATTCTGGGCTTTGAAAGGCGAAAAGAAGTCTATGAACTTTTTTATCCAGATCAATAGCTGATTACTTTGGATTCTGCATAAATTTCCCCCCACTTTCCTTTTTAGAAATTATATACACTAATTTTCATTAGACAGCACATTTGTGCTAGAGGAAAAAATAAACTAAATGCTCTAATGTACACAAGAGGAAACAACTGGCTTTTATACTCGGAGTTCATAAATCTACAACATTACTTCTATCATAAATTTGACTTTCAAGCCAGGGATTTTCTTTAAAAATCAGTTTGCAAAATGCATGGCACATGAATATTTGAATAACAGAAATAATAAATATTAATAATAATAAAGCTTCAGCAGCAAAGTAACAGAACTGGTTGCTTTGTGCCAACAAATGCAAGCCAACTCAGGATGTCATCTAGTACAGCAGGATAATTCACAGCCATTATTCAGAGGCAGCCAATACTGCTAGATATGTAGTCGTGGCACTAAGGAAAAACATTATGTGCCACAAAAATGAACAGAGGAAGAAAATGACAAAGAAGAAAAATGTAGAATTCTGTTAAAAAGTATTCATTCCCTTTCAGTTTTCTAAATTTCTGTGTATCTTTTACACTTACTGTTATTAGGGCTTCATGTGAATCCGACTTAAGAAAATCTGAAATTGAACAAATTACATTGTTTGTTTTTTATAAAGAAAAGTAAATTAACATACATTTTTGTATGTGTTACTGGATGTCAGCATGAAAACCATTCAATAAATGATTGAATCACTTATAACTACAACAACTGCAACCAAATGCTTCTTGTAAGAAGTAATCAGTATCTCACAACAGCGTCTAGAAATTTTGACCCATTCTTTTTTCACTCGTGTTCTTGAGAGTGATTTTGACTAAAGGTTTCTCATTACTATTGTTCCATTTTGTCATGCCCCTGTCAGAATCTGAATCCAAGGAGGAAGATGAACAGCTGACAGGGAGTGGGAGTGTGGCTCCATTGGCTGTGGAGGAAGCTGGGGAAGGGCAAAGTCTGGCTGGGCAGAGCAGGGTTAGAACAAGGCAGAGAAAGTTCAAAGGAAGACTCAGGCCCAACCCTTCTTCATCCTAGGGTACACAGGGAGAAATGAAGAAGGGAGCAGCATGGATTGTGTGGCTTACGGGGGAGGAAAGGGCCCTGATTCCCTTCAATAGCCACACCTGGGAATGGAAGTTTAAAAGAACTGAATGCTGACTGCAGCAGCTGCTGGGAGCAAACGTGACTTTATCCTGTGTTGTCTTTGCTTATCTGTGTTCCTGGCATCTTCCCAACCATGTGAGTTTTGCCGTGCCTTCAGGTCTGGAACTCTTGCTCTTGCCCTGCCAAACTAATTACCTCAGTTTGGCTTGATTGGACTTAAAGTTACAGTTTTTGTTGACCATGTTTTGGACTTGATTCCCTGCAGTTAAAGATTGTTCCTAGGAGAGTTTTTCTCCAACCAGAATGTAACCTGGAAATTGGGGGCAAAGTTGGAGCTGTTAAAGGGACTCTTATTGATTATCTGACCATGTTACCTTTGTGCCATGCCCCGGGTCATCACACATTTCAAGATTATGTATCTAACTAATGGAAATTCAGATCTCTAGAAATCTGGAATCTTTTCTGGAATCTTAATATCTCAGTGGTATATGACATTTGTCTAGAATCTGTATAATGAATATTTCATTGTAATGAGAGAAACCAAAGAAGTATCAACACAATACCTCTGGCTATATGCATTTTTTTACTCACAGACTTTTTCATTTCAGCTTTTACAAATCATCTTTTTTCAAACCTCCCACTAGCATAAGTCCATACTCTTCTGTATCAAATCTAACATAATTCTATCCAATCTGTTCTAAGCAGTTTGCATATCTTCTTCTCTTATTTCCACTTTACATTCATTCTGTTCTTGATTATTTTATACCAATCAGTATGGTCAATGCAGCATTTTACATAACCATTTTTTGTAAAATTGAAAAGATGTAGATTAGGTTGTCAACTTACTCATACTTGTGCCAACTGAAGCATTCCCTATATCTTGAACAGTCAGATTTGGAATATGAAGAGGGGATTCAGTTGGAAGAGTTGCATGCAGAAAAAGCAGTGCTATCTAGCAACCAGGAGAGGCAGCTATCACTTGCCTCAAAAGACAAAGAGGAGGAACTAACACCTGCCCTTACTACAAGGAACTGCTATGAGAAGAAAAAAGGCACTCAGCAAGACTACTGAACAGAAAAAAACCTACCCCATCAATAAGTGTCATGCAACCATATACAAGAGGACTCACATTCACCATCATGTTCTTCAACGCCTTAGCTGCTTTCGTTTCCAACCTTTTTGCCATTAGGTTTTAAAACCTTTTTAGTAAAGATATAACACTCACCTTTGTGCCTTTGATTTCTGTGAGTCAGGACAGGACACCTTGACAAGGTACAGATATATTTTGATTGGTATACCATAAGCAAAATCAAACATCAGTTCTTCCCCAAACATGCACATGTTCTTCTATTCAAGCTAGAATCTGTATTTAAAGTTTGTCTTGCAGAGCACTGTGATGTAGCCTATATCCCATCGAACAGGAGATGTATACAGTAGACTGACACACACACTCCAGATATTTCTTTAATTTTAAAAATAGTAGCAAAAGTTATTACATTTTTTCAAGAAAACTAAATTCACAGATTCACAAAAATACTCTAGAGATTGAAGTAGTTTATTCAAAAGCTGGTGCTACACTAATTACTTTAATTGTGGTCACTTGTACTCCAATCATGCTTTGTACTAATACTCAATGATGTACACTATGTAATTAAGCAATTAAGCAGAATGAATTGGGTGGAGTATTATTTTCCAGTTCTCCAAAATAACTCAAGTCTGAAAACTTAATGCAAAGTTGTCTGAACACTTTTTAAAGATCAGATGATTTATGGAAATATTAGTTGAAAGAGTTAGAAGTTGATTTGTGTTAAAAAATTACAGATACATATTTTTTCATTTGAATATTTGTTTTTCAAACAATTTAACTGTTTTACTAACAAATGAACAAAACTACCAAACAACCTAGAACTACTACAATTCTTTGTTTCTATGTGTATTTAAACCCAGAATGTTTCTATTACTTCAGAACTCTTCAGGTTTTTTTTCCTGAATGACCACAAGGAAAATGAAAGGCAAATATTGTGTTCATAATAAATTGAACTGATTGGCTCGGTGATCAAGTCCTACAGTTTGTATGAGGTATTAAATGCACATATATGTTCAGATCAGACACAACCAAAAAGGGAAGATACTGGTTTCTTTGACTCTTTAACACTTTCCACAAATAGATGTAAATGTTTTAAAAATATTCAAATTAATAACATAGTCAACATCTACTTTGCTGTATAATTAAAGTAAATGCAAGACAATTAACTGAGAATTATAAATACATAATTGGACAATTCTGTTTATTTTTTGTAATGAATATAGATTGTGGCTAAAAATTACAATTCTTTCTAAAACACTGGTTTAAAACATAAAACAAATATGCAAAACCAACGAGCCAAGCCTATCCTCGTATAAATACTATTTTACAAATTACAGAATTCTACATGGTTCTGTCTGATCAAGGGCTTGCCTATTTATTTGAATAATCATTCAAATGGCTAAACAGACCTCTAATTTGAAAATAAAAATAAACTAGTGCAATCACAAACAACTTCTAAAATTGCAGTTTATTAAAAAGAAAAAAAAAGGAAATCTTGTCTAATCTAAAACACGCTCACAGTTACCTTTTTCTAATCAGAGCATTCATTTCTTCTCATTATGATCTCACAAGCACATTAAAATCTTATTAACATTAATTACTTCTGAGCCTCTATGCATGAGCAGTTACAGGCTTGTGTGTATATATGTGTGTGTGTGTGTCTGGATCATATCTACATTTATATACCTTGCTGCACTCTGCTTATAAAACATGTGAAAATATTGCTGCTAACACCAATTAGCTAATTTCACACGTACATAGATAGTAACCCGATGTCTTGCTACACTGTTTAATGAAGACCAGCAGACAGATGGACACAAATGGAAAAAGCATTATGTTTGCTAATGTGGGAGGGGAGGGGAGGAGAGGGAAGGGAAGGGACACATAAATAGTTTATTCTTTACACTACTCTCTTCCAGATATTTTTCAGGACTCATCCTAAAGACTTGATTTTTCCTATAAATCTCCCATCTAAGTTTTAATTATCTCCAAACCTGTTCAAAGTTTCAAGAAAATCTAAGGTCAGGTAGTGCTGTCATATGCTAACCAGCAGAAAATATACACATATATAATTGACTGGCATTCCATGTCAGTTTCTATTTCTCAATGTAAAAGAATCTGCTCATAATCTCTCCTTGAACTCTTAAGAACCATTTTTCCTAGAATTAGCAGTTAATACTTCTTAAAATAATTGAAACAAATTACAAAATAAAAACTGTAATAGTAAGTTTATACAATAAAAGATGAAAAAACAGTATCCAGATTACAATCCGTTAACAATTAAAACTTGTGGCAAAAATATGTATTTTACCAGAGTGAATGAAATCACATCCACAGGGACACCATTCCATATTCCAGGCTACGTAGAAGAAAGTCCTCTTATATTATAGCTGAGTTTTTGGCAAGCAGGACATTTTCTAATAATCAAAATAAAAGAGCACTGACGATGATACCTAGTTTGGGTAATGCAAAAAAAAAACAATCAAGTCCGGAGAACACAAAAACCTTCTCATTTCAACCCTGACATATGGGGTATGCCTGCATCTTATCATAAAAATAAAACCATTGTGAAATAAAGTTAGACAATTGCTTCTTATGGTTTTCAATTGCTCTACTTTTTCCGATTGCTCTGATTCCCTTACTCTTGTTTTTTGCTTTAATCTGTGTTCTCCAGCCAGCAAGAAATAAGGGATAAAATAGCATGATTCTATCTCTACTGTAAGTAGTGGAAGTCTACTTCTAAAATAATTATGACATGCAGTTATGCATCTGTATATTTATTTGATTTATATGTCAAAGAATGGTGGGATTCAAAGTTTTTTACTACCGGTTCTGTGGGCATGGCTTGGTGGGCGTGGCATGGCTTGGTGCCTTAGTGGGAGTGTCAGGGGAAGGATACTGTAAAATCCCCATTCCCACCCCACTCCAGGGGAATGATACTGTAAAATCTCCATTCCCTCCCCACTCCTGGGGGAAAATCACATTCCTTCTCCACCCCACTAACCTGCTTTCTAGCTCTGTTCTGCTGTGCAGGGCAACAAAAGAAGACCCAGCCAATCAGCTGGGACTCGGGAGGCAGAGAATAGACATGGGTGGGGCCAGTCAGAAGTGGTATTTGCTGGTTCTCCGAACTACTCAAAATTTCCACTTACCAGTTCTCCAGAACTGGTCAGAACTTGCTAGATACCACCTCTGATGTCAACCTAATTCACAATGCAATTCTAAGTGATTCACTTTTTAGAATCATACAAAAACAAGAAACCACAAAACAAACAAAATGCTATACACATCTGAAACAGACAAAAAATCAGAATAATAGAATAATACTATAATTGAAGCCACAAATATAGAGTTCAGTCAAGATCCTTCATCATAGACACGGTCATCCAATGATCTGCCCACAGGGGATAAACCAGGTTTTCAGATCTTTAAAAAAGGCCATTAGAGCCAGGGCATGCCAAACCTTGGACACAATGTTGTCCACAAGACAGATATTGCGATATAGAAGGTTCTCATTAAAAATAACTGTTTCATAAAAGGGACTCAAAACAGGACCACCCTTGTTGGACCTCATGGAACAAGCAAAGGTAACTGAATATAGAAAGTACCACACATAAATCAGCCTATATTACAAAGGATTTATATAATTAACACATTGAGCTAACACACTGAATGGCACACATAAATCTTTCAGTGTGGCTTTGCAAAATAGCGATGCTACATAAACACACATGACTATATGTGCAACTATATTCTGGCCAATTACAACATACAAATACTTTTGAAACAAGCTTCATGTAGAGCACATTGCAATAAACCAATTATGAGTGATCAGAATATGGAGAGTATATGGGCAGGATCTCCTGCTTCAGGAATAGTCACAATCGATGTACAATATCTTCAATTTGTTTTCAGTTCCAAGTTGACTATCCATGTCTATCTTGAATTATATCTTTGCTTTTGTTGTTGTTCCGATATAGGTTTTGAATTATTATTATGGTTTTCCCCTTAATGTTCTATGTGCAGAATCCTTTGAAATGAAGGCAGGATACAAGTACTGTAGATGAATGAGTAATTTGGAAATGTTTTGATTAATACAGTATATATTTTAGGCAGAATTGCACTTCTATAAATTACTTTTAGGGCTAATTCTTGATGATTTATTAAAACTAATTTTAAAAGAATTTTATACCGTAGAGAAATTGGGTAATTTAAATCTTGCAGGCTGACCAATTATTTAAATTTCAAATCCTTTTTCCATATTTTAAGACTTTCAATAGAGTCTGCTGTATATGAAGTTTATATAAAATCTTATTTTTAAATTATTTATAAATATCAATGGATGGACTATATTCAAAATACTGCAAACTAAAATCATCCCAGATCAGCGATTTCATTATGTCAGGGGAAGAAAAAAATGAACATTTTGTTGATCCTCATTTTGTATATAACCAATGATATACATCAATCTTCAGACATAATGTTCCTGATATGCAAAGTCTTATTAGGTTAAGGAAAATCAATACTTCTTTCTCATTTTCAAACCAGGTTGGAATTTGCGTCAAAAATATTCAAAGTATTCTCAAGAAAAGTACACTTCCCAACCATAAAGGTATTTGCAAGCCTCTAAAGTCCTTTATGTTCCAGTCTTTGAGCTGATGATATGAATCAATATGCTAACTGTGTAATCAAACAAGATATCACGATACAAAGAATGTGCAAGATCCAGGATATTATTATGTAAATTGCATACAGTACCACAACTGACATCATCTGCAATTTAATGACAATTCAGGAGTCCATTAAGTTGAAATATTATTGAATGAAACAAAATGGATATAGTGCTAACTAACGTTAGGTCTACACAAAAGTTCTTCTGGTTCATCAAAAACAGAAACAAAAACAACCTCCCTTAAATTCACCCTTGAATCCAAGAGTATGTCTTACAGTTAGAAAAATTAAAGCAAAAACAAAAATAAATCTGATTTTTTAAAAAAATCCTTCCCTAAGCTATTTCAAATAGTATTTCAAAAAACTTAATTGTTTACTTGATGTACTGTATTATTTCACCAAATTCTATCATATTCTTCTGACTAAAATTGGAAAAATATTCCATACACACTTTTTAAAATGACGTGTCTAGAATCACCAGTCTGAAAAAGTCTAAAAAAAGGCAGACCTGTCAAGCCTAACTTCTCTTCCATGTAAATTATTGTATTATTAAATATTATTTTTATTTGTAAGTAGAAGTAATCATAAACTACTTTTGAGAAACCTAGAAAAACAAGTTGGAAAAGAAGCAGTGTAATTTCTGCAATGCAGGCTTTTCACCAATGATTCAGAATTCACCGTGACTTGGATTTATAGTATGCAATTGCACTGTGCAGTTCAAATGTATCAATTGTATTCAAAAATAAAATGGGTTCCATAGGATCTACTTCCAAACATTTCATCATAATGTACTTGGGTGATATTTAAAAAGGTAAGCAGGATTAGGCCTGGTTAGTAGATGAATGGGATACCACTCTTAGTAGAATTTAACATTTTGGGACAACAAAATTTTTTATAGACTATGACTATAAAATCAACACTGTAAAAATGTCTGAGTAGTGACGACAGTAATTAATTTTAATCCCAGAGACATTTGACCAACTGTATTAGAGCACTTATATTCCCTTTGTGTAAGATTTCTTGATGTTGATCAATATCAAGAATGTGGAACTACAAAGTTACAAAAATTATAGGAGAATATGGATATTGGTATCTAATCTGAATAGTTTAATTTTGCAGATTGCCTATAATTCTGTTTAATTATATTAAAATAATTTATTAGTGAAAGAATAATACGAAGACTGAATAGCCAGTTAGTTAACTCTATTTTTCTTTATTTTTACAGCTTTTAAAACAGAGTCATGAGCTCCTGTTAACACTTAGCAGGAACAAATTCAAAGCAAATCATGTTTAATAGTCCCATCTATTAAACTATATCAGAAGTAAAAACTTTCTTCAGGGTTAGTAACCAAACAAAATATAGGTTATTTCAATAAATACTTCTTTAAAAAAGTGGAAAGTTGTTTCCTTTTCACTGCAAAACATTAACACAGATTCCTAGATTTCATCTACTCATTTTAGAAATTTTCAGTTTTATTTTAGTGTTTCTAATTTGTACAACCTAGAACTGGAAGAACACTACTGATTCCTAAATAGCAATCTTCAATCCCAAGTAGGAAAAATTTCAGACATTTGAAGAATTATTCCTTATTTATTAAGATTACTACTATAGCATTTAAAAGCCCTATCTTTCTCCTGTATATCTTTATGATCCCAACTATATATTACATTTATAGGAAAGCTACCATACAGTTTTTGAAAGAAAAATTTGTAATCTCCGTATTTGCAGCATATATTCTTGTGCTCAAATGTAAGAATGCACATTTCTAGTGAATTCCAATGAAATAAATCAAGCCTCACTACTATATAAATAATTGATTAAACTATCTGATGAACAAAGAAATATCCTCCCACCATTTTTATATCAAAAAAAATCAGATCAAACAAAATTAAACCCTATGGCAAGAAAACAAAAAATTTAACTGGGAACAAGCTAAAAGAAAACTTAATAAAGTCCTTACAGTGGTAAGGAAAAACTAGACTTTTTCTTACATAATAGTTATGATTCAGCTGAACATACTGTGGAAAAAAACACTACAGACTTCTTAACAAGACAGGAGCAGCTGCCTTCACAGCAGTTAAACATTTTAGGCCAAACTGTACTGGTTCATAGGACAAATCATTTGAAGTCTGTATGTCAGAGAAAGAACCAGCTTATTTAGGAAACTTTAGTACCTTAAAAACCTGAACAAAATAGATACAACACTTTATGTCAAATTGAACCAAGCTCTGAAGCATTAAGAAGCTGCTAGGAAAACAAAAGAGAAAAAAGACAAAAATATATAGATACAGTACAAATGAAATGCTGGATGTTGCAAAACAAATTACTTGGACTTCAACCAACCGTTTTTTTTTTAAAGTTATCTATTGCTTCCAATAATTACTATATATTGTATATCTTCTAGGTCAACAGGCCTACACATTATCAAAACCTCTGCTTTCAAGAGGCAGAAAAGCTTCCTTCTGACTAATCCACTTTTTTTTGTCAACACAGAAACTGCAAAATACAAAACTAAAATGATAGCTTTTTCCAATCTCCATTTTGAGAACTCCACCATAGATTCTATACATCACTGCATGCAAGGCTGTGTAAAAGAGAGTCACTTTGGTCTAGAATCGTGATGGCAAACCTATGGCACGTGTGCCACCTGTGGCATGTGGAACCATTTGTATGGGCATGCAAGCCCCAGCCAAACTTACCTGCACTGCACATGTGTACCTCCCAGCTGATTTTTGGCCCATTTGAGGCCTTTTTCACCTTTCTGGGGGCTCGAGGGAAGCCTCTGCAGCCTTTGGACGCTGAAAAACAGGCCTGTTTTGGCACTTCCAAAAATACCGGCCTGTTTTTCGGCCTCCAAAGGCTTCAGAGGCTTCCCTCAAGTCTCAGGGAGGCTGAAAAAGGCCTCAAACGGGCCGAAAAGCAGCTGGGAGGCACGCACATGTGCAGTGTAGGTAAGGGGGCGGAGAGTCGCATTGCATTGTGGGTGCCAGCATGCACACGCATGCGCTATCGCGCGCACGCTTTCACCACACCATCAAAATAGGAGAAGGAAGGTGTGTTAGATATGCTCATCACTTTGAATTATTTGTAAAAATAATAAAGATGGAATACAAATAGAATAAAAATAAATAAAACCTGCAGCTGAAGGAAAAAATACAACTGCCAACTTGAGACATATTTTAGAAACCTACCTAAATATTTTAAACCGTATCATACAATAACTTCAGAGTATTTATTCTGACTATAAAGTTTAAATGCTCACACAACCTGAAAAAGGCAGGATACTCTTTTATAAGTGGTCCAATATAAATAAGAATTTTTAGCTATAAAAGCATACTGTTATTGTGACTTTGAAAGTACAAGAACAGAAAGGTTATGCTACACAATTCAAAAGTCTCATTTAAAGGCCATTTCTGGATATGGTTTCTGATCAATGAAATTGGTTGATCATATTTGTGCACATTTTCCATCATCCTAGGTCTTTACTCCTAAGATATTTTAGTGTGGATTAAATCCATGTTGGCAATGTCCTAAGGCTTCTGGAATAACAAATGTATTAAAATAGTCCATGTATAATAATCTTGCCCTACTATAATGCAGAATTTATCGGTTTGAGCCTATCCGTCCTTATCAAGACTCAGACATGTTTAGACATTGACACAGGACTTTGCCAGCATCATCTGCTCAGCCCAGGGACACTCTATAAGCTAATCAGCATACTCAAAGAGAGGACTGCAAACTGACAAGATGACCTCACCCAGTGGCCTTATGAAGGGTGAAAGCATCAAGTTTTGAAGCACCTGAGATGAGAATCTGGCTTAATTTATACTTTTCCAAAAAAAGTGACTGAACCTGACCAAAGAGAAAGGAGAACCAACAAGATATCAACTAACAAAAAAATCAGTCTGGAGGGCCTATCCCCACAGACCCTCCAGACTGATAAGATAATGAATTGTATCCAAAGCCACTGAATGATCAAGGGGAACCAGGACCAAGGAGAACACCATCCCCATTCTGGCTCTGGCAAATGGTATCAAGTGCAACTAATGATCTTTCAATAATATTTTCTGACCTGAAACCTCACAGAAAAGAATTTAGATCATCCATATCCTCCAATACATACTCCTGAAGCCATTACTCAGCTACCTTTTCATCAATCATCCACTAAAGAGAAGGGGATAGACTGCAAAAAGTTATCCAGAGCAATTAGTTCCAGCAAAGAGTTTGGGGGAAAGTGGGCATACTACTAACCTCTTTCAAGACAGGAACTCCAACAATACCAATTGCACATCACACATTCCCAGCTTTTTTGCTAGTAAGAGACAAGAATTAAATACAAAGGTGACTGAGTTAATTATCTCAAGGAATTTATCCATTTCTTCAGAAGTTATAGGCTCTAATTCCAGCAGGAACCAAGGATATTTGAATGGTAATACCCATTCCCAGGTCATACTGCAACTGCCCCAAGACATCACCCAGATCTACCATATAACACTCCCTGTCTCAGACTGTAACTGGTCCTGATAATTTGAGATATGCCTATGGTTGCTTTGAAGTCCAAATTCCAGACCATCAGTGGACAAATTGAAGTGCCCAGAACAATAAGCCTTGAGGATTCCATTGCCAATCCTACTACAGAATCTAACACCTCATGTAGATGTGCTGCAGCAATATCAAAAGGACTAGTATGTCAGCAATAAGTTCAACTGCTCAGCTGATAAGACCCACATCAGCCAAGGGTCTCATATACAATTATCTGTGGAGCAGAGCTTCTAGAAGCCATTACAATATCAAAGGTTACAATTGGCACCCTGCCATGAGGTAGTGGTTGGTGCCAAGCTCAGAAGTCAGGTTGACAAATCTGTAAAGACAAATTCCTTCCACTAGGCCCAACCAGATCTTTACTATACAAGCTAGATCGACTGCTTTTTCCACAATCCAATCATTGATGACTATTGGACCATTATAAACAAACTTGACATTCAGTATAAGTCAGAGTACAAGGCCATCAGTAATAATACAAAAATCTGGCTTTGTGGATGAATCTTAAGAGCTGGAGGGTAAGGTGGAATTAAACCACTGGTCCTATCAACTCTGTGAGCAGCCTATTTCCTGCCATATCTTCTTCTACTCTTCTAACCTTGATGAAACCACTTACTCTAACTTCTTCTTCAATCTCTTCGTCATTCACACTGTCCTCCTCCGGATCATAGCTTCCAATCATAGAAAACTGCATCAATACTCACACACATAGCAATCTCCTCAGCTTTCCTGAACATAGGCATTTGGCAGAATGGTGTTAAACCACTGCCATAGGTCACTTTGAAAAGCTTTTTTTAAAGCAACCCCTAAATACATCAAAGCTGTAGATTTCTCCTTTATTTTGCAATTAATAGCATTTTAGGGGTAAAATATGACAATTTAGTTTTTTTAAAAAATAGTTAAAACCTAGTACAAGTAAAATTTTACTTTTAAAAAGGAATTAAAATTTCATTTTAAAAGAAAGAGTTTTCCGCAATAGGTACGGAATGTTCCCTCTTCAACTTAAGAGCTAACTTTGCATGAAACAAGGAGGCCAGGAGGCATAAAGGCCAAGGGAAGCACTTGAAGGCCTGGTGCAGACTGCTCGTGAGTTGAAAGACATCAGAGAAGAAGTCTGGGAGGCCTGGAACAGTAAATGAGTAGATTTAGGGAAGCTTGAAATGTTCAGGAGTCCAGTGCAGCTGCATGCAACTCAAGGGAGGCTGGGGAAGGCTGGCACAGACTCCAGGTAAAAGCATCATACCGATGAAACTTGTGACTTTTCCTGCCAAGTTCCCCACTGACTTTGCTTGTGGAAAGCTGGCAAGGGAAGTATAGTGGTACTGACATTGCTACCTCTTTCTGAGAAATCATGATTATGAGCCAGGCACCCCAGCACCCAAATTGCAACCATGTATTTGGTAGCATTGTGGAAAATGGGAGGCTGAACTTTTCATTGATTATTTTGACCTCTGGGATTGTAGAGTCTACAAACAGTGATACAGTGACACTAACAGGCCTATTTTTTATTTAAAGAGGAATTAGTTAAATGGGAGATTTATATAAGGAATTATGAGATTGTTATCCAAAGCAGCAACAGATTGGGGGAACTACCCCAAAAGCAAATGTATTGGCCATACATCAAAATAACCTTTAAATTTTCTCATAGTAATCATATACAAATATTTTACTTTAACATAGCATATTACAGTTCTAATATACCACAATATGTTTATATTTAAGTGTAATATTAGACTTCATTACAACTCTATAATTAAATACTGTTTCAAATGCTAGGAAGAATAAAGAGGTAAAATGGGAGGGTTACATCTTGGCTATTCTGACAAGCAAGGACTTGGACTCAAAATTTCTTTCTCTGTTCAAATTATACTAATTACATATTAGTACAAAATTTGGGAGCTATCTGTGACTCTCTTCTCATAATCAGATCATGCTTCAGTAACCACAAGATCCTCTGGACTTCCCCCTATCCCAATTAGATTGGTTCACCACCGCTGACTGATGGATCTACAAAAGGTTCTGGAGAGATCCAGAACCCCCTGTCCCCTGAGAGTCTGCTATATCATCTGACAAAGGCATTCATTTCCTCTTGGAAAGAGAAGGCATCTGTGGCCTTGAATGAGACTGCAACTTATGCAACCTCACTTTCCCCATGGATCCTGTTGCTCTCTGTGATTTACAAAGAAGCTGAGAGAAATGAAATGGGAGAAGAGACATCTACAGAATAGATGAAGGTCAGTGAAGGATGAACTGCATCGAATACTGTAATAGTAAGAATTGCTATTAAGGCCTACTTTTTGACAATAAGGACTACAAAGCTACAATACTCCCACTCACTTTGAGCATCTAGATTGCTGTCCAACAGCCTAGTTTCAGATTACCTATGCCTTTTGAGACAAGAGAAACTTGTAGATTCATCTGCAAAGCCAGGCAGAAAACATTTATAGTGTCTGTAAGGCAAAAATCAGTTAAATTCATTCCCAGTTACAGGTCCAGTGGAGATGGCTGAGAAAGAGTTTTGCCCTGTTATATGAGAACAGTTGATAAGCCATAGGAAGTAGACATGGCCCTTATGACTCTGAGTTCAGCTCAATCACCTGGTCCTTAGATTTATGGCAACCCGGGTGGAGATCATAAATGGCTATTTGTCCCATCAAATTTGGCAAGACAGACACCTGTGGGTCCCCATCTGAGAAAAATCTGATGGAACCTAGAAGGTGAACCTTTTATTCTGTGGCACCTGCTCTCTGGAACATTATAAGGTTAGCCCCAATCTTTATTACTTTCTGGAAAGCCCTTAAAACATGTTTTTTCCCCAACAAATCTGAGACTCCCTGGTAATAGGGATCCTGTAGGGCTGTATTAAGTGTATTCTAGCATTTGTGGTTTTGTTTTTATCTATGTTTAAATTGCTTATAATTGGTTTTTGTAGTGCTTTAATAGTAGATTTTATTGTGTATTGCCCAGAGTCACTTGATATGAGATGGCCAGCCATATAATTTTAAAGATAGATGGATGGATGGATGGATAGATGGATGGATGGACAGATGATAGATAGATAGATAGATACAGGAGAGAGAGAGAGAGAGAGAGAGAGAGAGAGATACAGTAGATAGATAGATATAGACCTGAAACCGTATATATGAAACATCAAACCAAAATAATTCTTTGCAAATAAATGTTGATATATTCATTCAGGAAAAAAGTTAAGATTCCTTTTACCACATGTAAAATGTAGAATTTAGCAAAAACAACCAAAAATACTCCACATTGACTAGAATGCAAATAATTTTCTGTCACAGATGTATGTCATCATGCCTAGCCTTAGTATATATCCAAAAAATATGATTCCAGTGATATATTCTTTCCATTCAGATATAAACTCCCAATGTCTAAAGAATGGAAGCTTATTCCTCTCATTTTATCAAATTCCTATTTGATTGCATGGTATTCTATAAACAAGGTTTCATGTTAATAGTACTAACTATAATGCATACAAGCCAATTACAGTTGCTTCAAATGATTTGACACCATGTTTGGGGAATCCTATTATCTGACTATAGTCATAATTAACACTAACTTGGAAGAACAGAAATTCATTACATGAAGGGGAAAAAAGCAGAGGGAGATTTTGCATGAAGGTAAGAAGGATATCCTTACAAAAGGATAAACCCTACAACTATACTATTACAAAATTATGTTCCAGAGATTGAATGACTCATTTAAATTTACTGGTTAAATTAGATACTATATACTATCTTCACACATGTTAATCCTTCAAGCATGATTAAGTAATTCATTGCCACAGTAGTAATCCCATAATACATATAGTCCTCAACTTACAACCTTACGTTTAGTGACTGTTAAAAGTTACAACATCACTGTAAAAAGTGACTTATGATTTTTTTCACACTTACAATTGTTGCAGCATCCCCATGATCACATGATCTAAATTCAGACACTTGGCAACTGGCTTATATTTGTTACATTGCAATGTTGTGTCAAGGGGTTATGAGATCACCTTTTGTGACCTTCTGACAAACAAAGTGGTTGTGGTTGTAAGTCGAGGAGTGCCTGTATGCTAAATCAAACCAACAAACTACATTATGATTTAATATCGTGACTTAGTTCCTCATATGCTAAACCATAATGTGGCTTGTTTTGTTTCAGATTAGCAACTACTGTATGGTAAATATGAAATTAATTCCTTATTATATGGAATTCAGTCTTACACTGTTTACAATTTGAAGAAAATTACAGCAGATTTTCCAAAACTTGAATTAAATTAGAGATCAAGAGGCAAAGGTAAAAAAAACCCATTTCATCACATTTTCAGACATACACACCGCAATAAAGTACTATTAGAACATAAAATATAGTATTACAGAATTGAAAATAACAAAAGTAAAAGCAACAAAACAATCTTCCCTTTTTAAAAGAAATATGGCTAACATTTATGACAGCCAACCCAAAATAAAAATGACAGCATAAAACAGAATCTCTCCCCTAATTCTATCCTCTTTCTTGAATGCAATCTAGATGAAAGATAATTCATAAGAGCCTATTCCAATGACATACAGGCTAGTATAATTATATTTTGAAATAACCCATACTAAAAGCACCAGGTTAGATGTTATTCATAATTGTGCCTAATGAAGTTTAGAAATATCCATTCTTTTATTGCTATATCTATTCTAAACCAAATTTACAGTTAAAATTAGTTCCACAAAATTCTTCACTTTAGTCTGAATCCTGATTTTAAAAAAACTATTCCTATCAAGAGACCAAGGCACAGTTACAGTGAAAAAACAGTTTGTGACATAGTTCATTTATACTCATCTTTCATATTTATTCTATATATCATATTATTGATATTGTTGTTTGCAGCAGTACTATATTGATATCATATTAGTATGAAAGTTCTAAAGTTTGAGTAACAAAATACTCGTGCACATTGGAATCTGGCCCAAACTCAAAAAGAAACTTTTGCTGATATAAATTGGTAAAACGTGGCATAAACAATTTAATTCGGCAACACAGCTCTCCAAGAAAACTTTAGTTTATTAGTGATGAAATACTTTTTAAAACTGTTTTCACTTGTTTAATCTGTTACTGCTTGAGCTGGATAAGCATTTTAGCTGAAATCAGTTTCACTTTTGTTACTATTGTTTCTCTCTAGCTGCAGCAGCTGTACTGCCAAGTCTACACAGGGAGAGAACCTGCTAGTTGCAAGAAAATAGTCTCCAATTAAATATTTTTAAAATAACAAAACCTTCACTTTTCAAAAAACAACTGAATAATTTTGTATAAGATGTGAATTATTCATCTGCTGAAGCTTCTTACCATTAGAATATCTTTGTCACAATTTATAATAATTCTATATCATCATATAAGTGTAACATTCATCAAGGCAAGTCATTTAAATATCTTTTATTATAGACAAAACGTTGGTTAAAACCTTGCAAACTATAATACCTTAAGGGATGGAGATGTGGTAAAGTTATTTTAAAATAATTTAAAATTCTAACATGGAGACTGTCATTTTTATTACTGCTGCACAGTTATTTACTTGGAAGTTAAAGCTGAAATGGGATAGAAATATGAGAGAAATATTTGCAGTAATTTTATAGAGCCATTCCAAAAAAGTTCAACTTCATCAAAATAAACTTTATTTTAGGCTTTATTTTTTCTAAAATGTTAACCAAAGTCCAAAGACATCAATAAACTGTATTTATGCCAAATCCAGCCAAAATTCCTGAAAAATTTTTTTTTGTTGACTAAATCTTACCATTTGGCATCTCTATATTCTGACCTTACTAAAAATACATAGCAACCAAACTCTCAAATTTAAGAAGAATGTGAATATATATGTACATGTACATATACATACGCATAATCAGCAAACCCAAATTATTTTAGCCACAGGGCATGGCAAGGCATGAAATAACTACTTCAGAGCACTTCCTCATGTGGGTGTGTTAGATAACTGTCAGTTCCAATGCTAAAATAAAGCATGCTGTGACTGAACCAATCGTACCATAGGATGCTCTAATCTTATATGGGAAGGGACTTCAAAGAGTTTCTAGGTGCATAATTCATAATATCCAACTTGGTTATTTGGAGTTACTGCTATACTGCTCATAACAAAACATTCTTCATTTCTTTGTATAAATTATCAAACTTAACATATCTGTTAGTTTATACACACACATACACAGAGAGAGAGAGAGACATACACATAGAGAAGTCTTTTACAGAGTTAAAAGATAAACATAGAAAAAATAAAATACATTAAAAACTGTTAAGAACAATTAAAATCAAAGAAAAATAAAAAATAAAAACAATCTTCTTTAAAGCAAGTATAGGCATAATTGAAACCCTTTTCCCTTCTAAATTTCATAACATGTTTCTCTTTTCCCTATACTAATAATCTTATTAATTGGTCAATCTGGAAATCCTCCGTTCATTTTTATCCATTTTCAGCACAAAGATTGCAAAGGATTTTCAATCTTTTACAAAAATACCTCTTCCCCCCCAATAAAACAATTTAGCAATTCTTGCAAGTTCTTCACAATCCAATTCACTAATTACAATTTTTTAAAGAATATTTTGGATAAAATGTCAGTATTTTATTGGCAAATTCACTTTTTATAATGGCAAGTTTTTTAAAAGTTGCAACTGAGAAAATATTATAATTTTCAAATACAACTTTGCTCTCTCTAATGAAATAATTCCTCATCTGAGGCTTGCATTAAAATAATATATTTTACTTTTTAATGGGCTGTAAAAGGTAGTTTATTTGGCATTTATTACATATAGCAATAAAAAAGATTAAACACGAGAATCCCTACAAGTAAAAAAGCTAATCCCAAACAGTAGATATACCAATATCGGTTAAATTACTTTTTGCTATTGGGATATTGGACTTCTAATCACTGCTAAAACTTACCAAGTAATCTAACTTCAATGACACTAAATGAATGCATCAGAGCTCTCTTAATAACTTATCATATCTGATCAACATTATAAGATTTGAAATTCAGAGTAGAACTACACATGTATATATAACTTAGTTAATATATACTTCAACTTTAGAATATTTGTAGGCAACTGTTGATGTGCTCATAAAGTATAGGAAGAATAAGGTTGGAAGGTCATGTTGTATTATCATATCAAGTAATATATTATGGGGATGGCAGATGCTACAGAACTGTACCAATAATCTCAGTCCTAAAATCTTTAATCTAAATGGAGTAAGACAGCAAAAACTCCCTCAAAGTACGCTTATATCAAAGCAAGAAGGAGCATTGTTTTCCAAGAAATATTCTGGATTATTTGTCATCCTGGAAGAAGTAGCAACTTCAGTAAAGGTGAAAATTTTATCTACTTTTTTTTCCTGAAACCTTGCAGAGCTTTTATTTTAAGACCATCAAGCACTTATTTTGAAAAAAAGTATATGGATGATGGAAATAAAGCTGAGTTAGCTTTAAGGCCTCTGATATCAAGAAAGTCCTAATACAATTAAATATATAAAGTTTCTTTTTATTTATTTTTGTTGTTAATGGATTATCACTGTTGAAAAATAAGGAGTTTTTCCACTGCATTTAAATATAAGCACAGCCAAATTAAAAATACTAAGTATTAAAAACTTAACTTCTACTGATTAACATTTATTTTCCAAAGCATAGTAATTACTCATGGTTTTTCAGAATCTTTTACACAATCCCCTTGTAGTTTTTCTTGTCGTTTTTAAAGAGCCAGGAAAGTAGAAGTTTTATTCTGTGGCAGCCCTGACACAAATTCAGGCTTAAAAGGCCATTAAATGGTTCAGTTTAAACAGACTTAAAAACAGGAGGGGGCGGAAGTTCATATGAAAAGCTGCTCAAAAAAATTCAATAGGGTATACACATACTTCATCTTTTTTTGATAGAATAAAAATAACAACCATCTTTAGCTCCTGAAGAATATGTAGCTTGTCAGATGAATTTAAAAAATTATATAAGATATACTGGGACACTGTAAAAGATATCACTTCTCTTCAGTAACACAGATCAAAAACACACAGTGAAGGCTAGAAGGGAGAGAATCAGCTGAGAAGAGTTCTGTATATTAAGGAGGGGGCTGGAAAGGAAGGAAGCAAGGTCCGTAGCTCCCCTTTTAAAAGTTTAAATTCTTACATGCTCTTTCATATAATAAATAAGCAAAATTAAGAACCTTTTTTCTATGTAACAAATTGAAAGTAATGTATTTTTAAATATATCATCAGAGAGAAATACATATACAACAATGCATTCAGTCCCAAAATATGAATTTTATTTTATTTTATTTCTTTAAAAAAATCTTTCTGAATAGTGAAGCCTACATACCAGGTTGAAATTTGTTTTTATATATAGTAAATATGGACTTTAAACTTACATACACCAAACAAAGAGCAGTCACTGTAATCTCTGGTTGCCGGCATTACAGTAAAACTCATTTACAAACACTAACAAAAAAAACCCTCCAGAAACATGCAACAGTAAACAAGGAGTATATGATATATGGACAGACAGATGGAACTGCATAAACAGAAAGGGGGGGGGAGCAGAAACCCACTAACATACGGAGAAGGTTGTTTTAAAGGAGTGAAAGATAATGATTTACTTGGAACTAGTGTTGGAAAAACAAACATATTTGTTTCCTTCACTGATTTAAAATAAAAAGTAATTAAAGTGAATTATAAAAAAAGCATCTTTGAATAAGTGGGAAGGGGACATGCATTTATGGAGAAGCAGGCCTATATATATATTCCAAAATCTAAGCCCACTAACAGGTCTTGCAAACTTACATCACTAAAATATAAACAAAAAAGCAGCACGAGATGAGCTAACAGAGGAGTATCAAGAAGAAAGGGGTGTTGTGGGGGAGGAAGGAAATTTCTCTCTCTTTTTCTTTCTTTTCATTTTTTTTATAAAAGTTGGCTGGCCTACCTTGCTCCCCAGTCTTCAGTCTGTCTCCTCATAGTCGCTGTCTCCCTGGAAGTGCAGTGTGAATGGTAATGACTGCCTGTCTCCCTAATGAGTCCATTTTCCTGCTCTTGATGTTGTGTATATACACACACTGCAACCTACCTTACAAACCACAGAGACGGGAAAGGGAGAGGGAGAGAGAGAGAGAGAGAAGGAGTGAGAGAGAGAAAAAGAGCAAGCGAGAGTGTGAGAGACAGAGTGGAAAAAAAAAGACAGGGAGAGAGAGAGAGAGAGAGAGACAAAGCCCTCCTACCAGACAGCAGACAAGCCTCCTTCCCTATCCAGCAAAATACAACTCGGCTAATGCAGCAACAGGTTCAGCGCTGCCAGACTGAGACAGTGTAACAGAAAGGATATATATAGTGGAGATCAAGATTGCTGGCAAACATATCGTTTAATGTCAGCTGGCCCCACCTTCCTTATTTATGTTACAGGATGTTGGAATGCATTGTTCCAGGCAGTCCATGTAATTACCATAGATGCATTTTTGTGCATATTAGTAGGAAGGACTGAACTGCATCAGCCACTCTGCTTTGTAACCTGATAGCTTTAACACATGCATGGAAGGTGTAAACATATCTCTTTTGATAGGCAAACTACACAAAGCTCACAGACGCTGGGCATGAGATCTTTTAAGAAAGCAACTACTGAAGATAGATTTCCCAAGACAATAGTGAAGCATGGAAAACTGATCTTATTTGAAATGAAAGCTCTAAAAGATGCTGTCAGTGCAAATTTTAAAAAGGCCATTATCCCAGCATTTCCTCCCACCCTAATTATATATATATAATATATATATCTTATATGTTTGTGCATGTGTGGGTAATACTGTATATAATAATGTGTATAATCACAGCCTCTATTTCTAACCAAAGAGGGGCAAACTTATTACAGTTTGTAATGCAGGATATAGTATAAAAAGGCAGAAATAAACACCGTTGTAAGCACTAGGATTTTGTGGTGCTGTGTAAATGCAAAAACCAATGTGAATTTTCCCCAATCATAAGCTATTGCAGAACCCTTAGAGAATTCTACAGAACCCTAAAATTCCAAATAAGCCCAACTGAGAAAAGTTGGTCTAATATTACAAAGAAACTCAGCATCACCAGTCTGACAGTGATCAGCCATTCTACTGTATCTCTTGATGAGATTCCCTCTAAGGTTCATTTGTCTGCTCACAGACAGGCACAAAAAGTGAGAAGTGAAGATGAGTCAGTCTTATAAACTACTGATCATGATATAGAAGCTGAGACAAGTCCAACAACGTACAAAGGACAAACCCACATCTCCAAATTTATTAACTTCCACATGAATACAATTTTTAAAAGTCAACAAACTTTTCTCTCCCAAATCATTGTTACCTATGTCTGTTCATTTCTGTTAGAAAAATGAGAGCTATATTATAATATTTTGAGGTATTTTTTTACTTTATTTCAGATAAGAAAGGGTGTTGGTACTTACCTGATATGCCCGTTCTCTTTGAGCTGTGAAAAGCATCCAGTAGTGGGAGGTGCTTCAGTCTCTTCCTAGTTAGGCTGGGCTTAATTATTAGGACGCTCCTCCTCCTCCATGGGACTCCTCCCTAGTGTCCCCAGTTCTTACGAAGTCGAAGTGATGAACCCTTCTATACTTCACCCTATCTGAACGAAACGTTGGCCGGAACAGTGCCCTACCAGACGGAAAAAAAGGTGGGGCTGGATGCTCTTCACAGCTCAAAGTGAACGGGCGTATCAGGTAAGTACCAACGCTGTTTCTCCCATGAGCTGTTCAGAGCATCCAGTAATGGGACATACCAAAGCTGGAACTGTCCTCGGGGAGGGACTCCATCTGGTATTAAGTCTACTCTTGGTCCCTATGTACTTGTTGTAAGAACCTTCTACCAAAGGAGGCCTCCGCAGAGGCAAAAACATCAATTTTGTTGTTCCTAATAAAGGGTGATGGGGAAGCCCAAGTAGCCACTCTACAAATTTCATCTATTGGGGCTTGAGTGGCCCAAGCTGCCAACGTTGCCGCACTCCTTGTGGAATGTGCTGTTATGCCCTCTGGCACTAGGAGGGATTGAGTTTCATATGATTTGGCTATTGAGGCCCTCAGCCATCATCCAATTGTTGAAGGGGAAACCTTGCGACCCTGAGTCTTAGGTAGAAAAGAAACAAAAAGAGCCTCTGTCTTTCGGAAGGGCGCCGTGCATTGTAAGTAGATGTGTAAGGCCTTCCGTACATCGAGACAATGCCACTGACGTTCAAGGCAATGAGATGGAGCCAAACAGAAATTTGGGAGCACTAATTCCTGCGCTCTGTGGAAAGCTGAATTGATTTTTGGAACAAAGGTTGGGTCACGCCTAAGGACAACTCTGTCCGTATGGAATATACAAAGGTCCTTTCTTACTGATAAGGCTGCCAATTCGGAGATTCTCTTAGCTGATGCGATCGCAATTAAGAAGAAGACTTCGTATGTCAGGAAATTGAGACTCGTGGTCCTCAGGGGTTCGAAGTGAGCTTTGGTAAGTGCAGTTAACACCTTGTTCAGGTCCCAAGTTGGGTACCGATGCACTACCAGAGGACACAAGTTGGTGGCGCCCCAAAGAAAACTGCGAACCCATGGATGATGGGAAATGGAACAAAGGTCACCCCAAGAGATCACCAAAGCTAGGGCCACTACTTGTCTGCATAAGGTGTTTGAGGATAGCCCCTTGTCTACGCCCTCCTGCAGAAAGTCTAACAATTGAGCCACCGATGGAGAGGTGGGGTCTACTCGTGATCTTGTACACCAGCGACAAAAAATAGACCAGGTGGCATTATATATTCAAATGTTCAGGGTCGCCTAGCCGCTGACCCTAGTTGAAATTTCTTTGGTTCTCAGACGTCTCCGCTCAATTTCCATATGGCTAGGCTGAGCCATTGTGGGTCCGGGTGGAGAACTGGATCTTGAGAAAGTGAGATTGTCGACAACGAAATTCTCCAAGGGTCCTCGATGGACAGGTCCCTCAGGTCCGCGAACCATGTCTGTCTGGGCCAGTAGGGAGCCACCACTAATATCTCCACCCTCTCTTCCAGAATCTTTTGGATTAACCTGGATATCACCGGAAGGGGGGGAATGCGTATAGGAGCCCAGGAGGCCAAGGACAACAGAGGGCATTGACATCCTCCACCCCCTGTGATGGGTAACAAGAGATGAATCGCTGTAGTTGTGCATTGAGTGAGAGGCAAATAGGTCGATAACTGGAAGGCTGAATCTCTGTGCTGCTGTTTGAAATATAGAGGGGTGCAGCCACCATTCCAACTGGTTGAGTGTGGCCTTGCTAAGCCAGTCCACTTGGACATTTGAGATGCCCGAGATGTGTTCAGCTTTGAGGGAAAGTAAATTGTTTTCGGCCCACAGGAACAATCTCTCCGTCTCTCTCATCAGGTATCTGGAGTGTGTGCCCCCCGTTTGTTTATATGGGCCTTTACAGTGATGTTATCTGTCAGCACCAGTACATGTTTGGAACAAAGCATTGGAATAAAACTGCGGAGGGCAAGATGGACGGCTCTCAGCTCCAACCAGTTGATGTTGTACGCCTGTTCTGGAATGGTCCAGCATCCCTGCACCGTGTGGGAGAGATAGTGAGCTCCCCATCCAAACAGACTGGTGTCTGTCATGATTGTTTCTCTGTGAGGATCTCTGAACGGGCAACCACAGTTGATTGTGGGAACCGTCCATCAGCAAAGAGATCTTAGGATGGTGTTTGCTACTGTGACTCAAGTCATGGAACTGTCTCTCCCAGACCGTTGGTACAGCAACAGGAACCATTGTAGAGTCCTGGCATGAAAGTGGGCCCAAGGAACAATGGAGATACAGGAGATCATTTTCCCCAATAGCTGCGATAGGAAGGCCAAGGGTACCCTTCTAAGGGTTCTGATCTCCTGGGACAGTTTCCTAATACTTTCCTGCCTATCAGGCAAAAGAAAGACCTTCCCTTCTGTGGTGTCAAGGATAGCTCCCAGATGAATTAATCTAGTTGTAGGAGCTAAGTGGCTCTTCTCCCAGTTTACAGAAAACTCATGCTGTTGAAGGGTGGTTATGGTAGTATGAGTATCCGCATTTGACTGCCGAATGGATAATGACAGAAGTAAAATGTCATCCAGGTAACATTGTAATTGGATGCCTGTCCCTGAGGGAAGCGGCCAGGGCTGCCAGGACCTTGGTAAAGGTTCTGGGGGCAGATGCCAAGCCAAAAGGGAGGGCGACGTATTCGTATTCGTTCCACTACTTTTTATTTTATTTTATTTTACTTTATTTTATTTTTAAATTTGGGTGAAGCGCCAAATGTAATGCCAATTAAAGAAGACCTCTGAAGTCTACAGTAGTTGAAGTGCACCCAAAGCTTGGCCTGGCGCCCACCATGTGGCAGCCTTTCCTGACTTTTGTGAGACTTTGCCAACGATTATTTACCTTGGTCCCCAGAAAGGGAAACCTAAGAGTAAGGAGGTGAGATTAATCCGTTTCCCCGGTCCCCAGGAAGAGAAACCTAATGGGGCGAAAAAAATGCTCACAGGTTTGAGTCGGTAGGAAAATGCACCTCGCAGTCTCTCAAAATGGTGCCACTCACTTCGTGGAGTCCTAACTGACTAACGATCAAGGCCAATGGTCCCCAGGAAGGGAAACCGCTCAAGCCCACATGCAGGAATTTGCAGGGGAAAGCAAGCCTATTTCGCCGTCTGCGCTTGGTAATCGGAGCGGCAGGCAGGCGATCGGAAAGATAAGCACTGTTAGCACTGTAAGGAAGGTGATTGGAAAGAAAGGCTCTGAGGCAGCCACCTCAGAGCACTCCTTTGCTTGCTCCCTGTGCTGTCTAGCGAGCCCCGACATTTAGATGTTGATCTCGGATCCGTCGGTAACAAGGGGATCCCCCCAGGGAAATAAGGCACCAAACCTGATTGTAAGAAAGCTCCTGTAATCTTTTAGCTCTGTTCCGGCCAAGTATAAACTGCCTGTTCCTACGAAGGTTGAGCTAAAACTGGAGACGCTAGGGAGGAATCCCGTGGAGGAGGAGGAGCGTCCTAATAATTAAGTCCAGCCCAACTAGGAAGAGACTGAAGCACCTCCCACTACTAGATGCTCTGGACAGCTCATGGGAGAAACAGGCAACTATTTGTAATGTCATGCACAATATATTAAACTGTATATCAGGAATACAGTTCAGAAAATTAAGCATGCATATCTGAACTACAAAAATCCAGATAACTATTATGAGTTAAGGTTTTCTGAATTTCTCTGCTTATCTTCTAAGTTGTCATCCAGATCTTTTTAAGTTCATATCAGATAAGCCTAATATGCCTGCGTATATCATAGAATAACCAAGACAGAATTCAGTATCGCAAGCAATACAAGTGCCATATACAAGTTCAAACAGAAAGTAGATACGGCCCTAAGATGTTCCAATTTTATGACTATCATTAACAAACGACCTTGGAAATGAGTGAACGTAAACAAACACTATTGCTTTGGGGCAAAAAAGCCTTACTAAATCAGACAATTGGGTTATATGCCTTAAGAAAAAAGTTCACATTGATACCATCTAGACTGAGGAACATAGTTTGATATATTTGCCAAATTCAGTCTTCAAATTGTATTTTTACATTGTCCCTGTGAGGTAGGAAAGAACCCATCTTGTCATTCTTAGTCAAGTGCAATGTAATTCTTTTAAAAAAATAATAAATTTATTAAAGTTTATAAATACAATGATAAAAAATTAATAAAACTATGAAAAAAGTAGAAAAAAGAAAAAGGAAAGTACAAAGAGATAGAAAAAAGAAAATAAGAAATAAAAATATGTAAAATATATAAAAGATGACTCCCCACTCTAGACAAGCATATTTTCAGTAACTTAATACATTCTCATATATATGTATGTATGTATGTATGTGTGTGTGTATGTATATGTATGTATGCGTGTGTGTATGCACACACACACACACAAATAAATCCAGTTAGTATTTCAACTTATCACTTTGTCTAAGAAATAAAACAAAAGAAACCTCTCCCCATTTATAAACAGATCTTTAACAGATCTTTAACAGATCTTTAACAGATCTTTAAAACCTTGTCATTCAGTCCTAATCAAATTCCATTAGTAACTATTTTAAGTTTTACATTTGTTTTAAACCTAGTCAAATAAGTTTACTTTATATTTCTTCTGTTTACTTTTTAAAAGCTTGATCTGTAATCCTGTCAAATGTTCCACAAATTGATTTCTTATTATTTGTCTTTGTCTCTTTTCAGAAAGAACTTTAGTAGTTTAATGTATCACATTTGTAAATTCAAGATAAGGTGGCTTTCCAAATCATTCATATATATTATCTGTACATTCTATTTAGTTATTAAGACATCAGCCAGTTCAAATGTAAATCCATTGTAGCATCTTTTTCCATATCACTCTTGTAATCTGACATTTTAAAATCCATTTTAAATCCACAGTATCTTCTTCCGTATCACTCTTGTAGTCTAGGATTTTTTTAAAATCCATTTTCAAATCCACATTCAAAACGACCTTAGTCTCTGTTTTATCCAGTAAAATCTGTTCTTTTATATTGTCTGTTAAATTTGTTTTTATAGTATTATGCAATCTTGTAAGCAATTTCTGAGTACATTACTTCAAACAATATTAATTTCTTTTATAGTCAAATAGCACTGTTCCTTTTATCAATGGTCTCTTCCCCTTTAATTGTAAGCCTTAGTGCTGTCTGGTCAATTTCAAAGTCTCTTATCATATTTATTTTCCAATCAACAAAACTTTCCCATAGGAGAATTTTTTAAATTTCAAGGTCTTCATATATTCTTTTATAAAATGTTAAACATTCCGCAGGACATATTCTTTCAAGTCCATCTAGCCCTTTAACTTAACCTTTAACTTTCCAAAATCAACATTCTAGTTCACCTTTTGCTGTTTTTCAACAATCAAAGTCTTTGTAATACTTAAACTTGCTTAAAACATATTTGATCCAGAGTAGGACATTTTCCTGGTATGATAAAACATGCCTTTGAGAAGGTTCTTAACATCATAAAATGAATAATAAGCATGAAGAGGCTAATGAACTGAAGAAGCTTCTTGGATGAGAAGTGAAACGTTTTCAAGGAAAAAAAAAACAAGAAACTCCAGTTGCCATTTTGAACAGCACCTTTGGGATAAATAATAAGCAATTTTTAAAGTAGTTAAGAGAAGAAGTTTCAGTTGTAAGGTACTGATCAATGGCTTAGATTCAACCATTTTTTATCAGCTCCCAGAGTTAACTTGCTGGTTATCACTATTCTATTATCTCTTTGTGTACAGACTCTGTGTGGAGCAAAAGTGTGGGTGATGCTAGCCCCTTCCTTTTCATGGAAAAAGTTCTGAGGATCTGATCTATTATTACCATGACCATTTATTCCAGTCTCACAAAACTTATCTTTAATCCGCCATTGTTTCCTCAGATGTCCAACAAGTGCAATAAAGGTAAATTTACCTTCAAGCTGCACTTCTGGGATTTAAAAAAAAACTCAGTTTAGTCTACAACCCTAATATTCCCCAGATATGTCCACATCCAAACACCAACCAAGACTAATCTTCCTCATTTCTGAGCTGAAAAGGTCAACCAGGTGCTGCCATCTGCTGTCTACCTTTTCAGGTAAACCAGATAGAAGACCCAACTACATGAATTAATTCTACTTTATTGTAAGACTACATTAACAGATTATTGCAAGTCTGAAAGTACAAACTTCCCATTATCTCTCTTAACTGCTTGATCCATTAGGGTGGGTCCTTCCTAAATTTCTTGTTCTGACTGTTAAGCCACTGGGAACTCCTGCCTCTCATCTCATTGTTTCCTAGGCATCATATCTTCCCCTTATTCCCCAAGGTCATCCACACATTCCATTTGCCTAGGCATTGCAATAATATGCAAACACATATATACCAGCAGTCCTATTTCCTTTGCTATGTTTAAGTAATTTAAGTAATTGATTTATACAATTTCTTTTTCATCAACTTTAAAGAACTTGAGCAATTTACCAGTGACATAGTAAAATTTCATGTTCCCTGCCTTAGAAATGCAAATTGTTATGTCTTAAGATTTCAAAACTCCTCCCAGCTATCCATTCTTCTGTGGTAATGTAAAGGCAGGAGAAAAATAGTCTCTCACCTTTCTAGTGAGTCAAGCACCAGGAACACGGGAAATATCTTTTTTCCTAGGTCTGATAGAGCAATAGTACAAGGAGTATTTTTGTTCTGTTTACAGCCATAACAGAAACCAGCCAAATAAGCAGAATGTTCAGGAGTAAGTGTGCAATCTCAATCCAGATAGCCTGGATTAAAATGAAACTTTATTAAAATCAAAATCCCACAATAAAAGTATAAGGCATACATAAAGCAAAGATAATACTTGAACAGTAACTGTACTTAGACCTGTAACTGAATTCTCAAATTTTACAGTAATGTTACCATGTGCCTTCTGTTATTTCTTGTTGCGTTTTGCGTATTACTGTATAGACTGTGGCTGCACTATATATAATGCCTAGAGCAAAAGGATGACATAATCCATTTGGCCAGGAAAATTTGACAAAAATTAATTTATTCTGATTGTCCCTATAACAGTAAAATAAGCCAGGGACAGCTCTTCTCACTACATATGATCTATTCTATATGGACACATTCATGTCTTATATAGAATCTTATTAAATTAGCTTTCTTGCAAGGCCAATGCAATAAAGACCCAAGAGATAAATTGCATCTAGGTAACTATAAGGTATTAAGAGAGTCAGCCAGCTTCACACTAATATTCAGTCTCCAAAACCTATAGTTATTAGATCTTTGCATCATTTGCAATTCTTGTTTGACCATGATTTGTTTAGAATCCCTAGCTTGATTATATTTCATGGTTACAATCATGAAAACCATATGATGACAATTTGTTCAATGAGGCTTCTTTCCAGTCAGACTGATACTTGTCATGGATTGTTAAAGCAACCAAACCTACTGGGCAAAAGTTGAATTTTAGCCAGAAATGGAAATTTCCTGACAAGCACAAGCCCGCACTGTATTTTGCTCTTCTTTTGGTTGCAAACTGCATTCAGTAAACATATTGGGATCTGGAACACATCTCCAAATTGTTGACCAAGCTGCTCCAGCAAAATGTAGCTGGAATTTGGGCCAGCTGAACTCCAAAAAGGAGTGATGCCAAAGGCACAGTCACAAATAATTTTATACAATGGAAGCAAACTCTTTTGATTTTAAAAAAAATCACTTCTTTGAACTATCAGCACTGTGGATTCAATCTGAGCCTTTCTCTTGCCTGAAGCACAAATAACATGTATAGGTAGTTAGAACCTTCGGCTGATATTATTACTCTTACTTATTTGCCATTTGTTTATTCTACACATCTTGGCAAATCCTGTAATCACTGTTTTCTAGTAAATAATCTGGTGATGATTATCAGAGTAATATTAGGACAGATCTCTTCACATTCTCCTAAAACAAAATTGAGATTGGGATAAAACCACTATATGAGCATATAGCAGTTACAATTACCAACAAGTTTGGATGATCTAGTTTGAGCTGATGCTTGATTGAGCTAATGCTTGACTCTGTTCAGTTATGAGAGAGATTTTTAAAGGGTACAGTATAAATCCACACTTAGTTGCTTTCTCTATAGCAGGGTTGTCAAACTGCCTGCCCACGGGCCAGAATGCGTCATGTGCTGGCCACGCCCTGTTTAACAAAGGGGAAAAGTCTTGATAAATGATGTGACACCGCCATGATGACTTGAGTTTGACACCCCTGCTCTATAGGAACAGTTTGAAAACAATCCCTGTGGAGTTCTTCTTAAAGGCTTGCTTGTTTTTTTACACAATGTATAAATGTGACTTTTTCTAGTTAAAGGTTTCAGTTTTTTATTTATTTATATTCCACCTTTATTATTTTCACAAATAACTCAAGGGTTAGGTTTGGCAAACATATCCAACACACCTTCCTCCTTCTATTTTCCCCACAACAACAACCCTGTGAGGTGAGTTAGGCTGAGAGTGAGTGACTGGCCCAAGGTCACCCAGCTGGCTTTCATGGCTCCCACTGGATTTCTTTGCAGATGGAAGTAAAAGTACATGCGAAGTCAGCAAAGTATCATAGACAGATGTGGAGGGTTTTGTCCACCATACACAATACTAGTTCTTGATTATAGATAACTCCCAATTTCTGATCTTGGAAAAAAGATTTAAATTTTAAAACTCAATTCTGAACTGGAGAAATTTGCCCCATTGCTGCAATTTGAAGTATATTGATAGACAAACATTCTGGCCAGAGAGATAGACTGTATCATAAATATGTTCCAACCATATGTACCGGTATATCGCTAGCCTTGTTGCAGCCAATCTACTGACTAACTTAAAATTCAGGACTGCTGCTTCAGTACAATCTTTTGCTTGTAAAGGAAGACAAAAGCTGGCTCTTTCTTTTCTTTTCCCCATTAGTTCTCCCAAGGAATTGCTAAAAGCTGAAGTCATTTCGCTTTCTTTTAATGAATTAGAAAATAATCCACCAGCCCAAGAGAAAGAAATAACAGGCCAGAGAAAGTGGGGAATGAAGCTTATTTCTTCAGCAACAACTGAGGAAATGATTCACCGGACTGCTCACCTCACTGTGTTTTTTGGAAGGTCAAGGCAGGCAGCTCTGGAATAAATTCCATACATTCTTGCATTTAGAGTCTAATATCAGCTCCAAAACAACGTGTTTCATGCAGTTCTCACAATTTTAACTAAATCATGCCCATACTTGTTCCTCATACTTGTACCAATCGTGCTATGGAACAGACAGAGTTAGCAGTGCCTTTAAATAATGGTGCAGTTGAAATACAAATAATTGTGTATGTGTGTGTGTTGGGTTGGGTTGTGTATACTGAGTTCTTTAGGAAT
Source organism: Naja naja (assembly GCA_009733165.1). NCBI lineage: Eukaryota > Metazoa > Chordata > Lepidosauria > Squamata > Elapidae > Naja > Naja naja. Next base: position 32,519,690 of record CM019152.1, read on the forward strand.
TTTTGGATGGATGCAATCTTGCCTCCCTTATAACCAAAGATTGCAGAACATTTCCTCATATTTAGCATGTCTTTTACATTTAACATAAGCTAAGAGTTTCTTTGATATATGTACATTTTAATGGTTTTAATGATTAAAATTCTATTTTTATTTTAGTTTTATCCAGAATTTAACAGAAAAATAATTTTAGACACTAAACTTATCTTGAACTATTATAGAAATAGAAAAATGATCTAGTGTCATTGAAAAGAAGATTTTAATTAATTCAAAAACTTTCATTGTGAATCTGATCAGTTCTTTAATCTGATTGTGTGTTTAAATAGCATCTAACTTGTTTGCTTGCACTAAATAATTATCAGCTCCTCAACTACATATTAGTAATTTTAATAGCCAAATGGTCTAGGATAATTAGCTCAGTATACTCCCCAAACCTCTACCTCACAGTATAAAATATTATTGTTAATAGAAAGAATCACCTTGGAGTTTAGTGCTGATTGAAAAGGTATCTTAGGAGTCTTTTTCCACATAAAAGTATATTGAACCTTTCATTCAGCTCTCATAGCATTTACTAATTTGGACTGTTTCAAGTTAACAGCATTCCTAAGCATGGCAACAAACTGATCTAACCAAGTAGTTTTGTTTTTGTGCTAATGGTTAGATGTTCATTTAAAAAAAACCAAGGAAAACCAATAAGGCCGATAGTGCATCTATTTGACCATTCCCTTCCAAACTACCAAAACTTAAAATGAATGTAAACATTACAAACATACTATAGGAAAATAGTTACTAACATACATTCTATTTATTCTGGCCTCTGGCCTTATGGTCTCCAACTTCGCTTTAGATTAAATTGATGTCATATTTATCCTACAACTGCAAACTTCTAATGCATGAAATGTCATTAAAATGTAAGCAAAAAGTCTTGCCAACCTGCATGTTTTTTTAGTAACTTATATCAGGGGTCTGCAACCTGCAACTTTGGAGCCACATGCGGCTCTTTTGGCCCTCTACTACGGCTCCCTGTTGGCTGATCCCACCACTCACTGGTCCCTTTCTTCCCTGTCACTCCTCGCCTGGCCTGAGAAGGTAAGGATGATGACGGGAGATGGAGACTTGATCCATATTCCAGAGCAGGAGGTGACAGGGTGGGAATGAGTAATGTCAAGTTGGCCACGCCAATCCAGTCACACCGGCTGTTAAATTATTGGCTCCCAGTGTATTCTTTTCTGTGGGAAACAGGTCCAAATGGCTCTTTGAGTTGCAGATCCCTGACTTATATAAAATATCAATCTAAGGTTGAGCTACGATGTTTTCTGTGAAGGTGAATTTTATATCTTCTCATAGTCTGCATACCATCCGGTCTGCATTATACCATCTTAGGTTCCATGCACATAAAGTTGGGATATAAATAGGAATTGGATATACTTTATTATTAAACTATTTGGGCCAACTTACTGTGAAATTTTATTTACATGCAAGCATTTAATATAATATTTTAATACCAGCCTCAAATAAACGCATAAAATTAAAATGACTAGCTGACAGAAAAGAAAAAAGGATATTAAGAGACTCAAATTCCAAAAAGAATTTTGCCAACTTTATAGAAAATGGTAGTTTAAATCAAACTTCTATAGACTATTTTCCTGGTTCTGAAATATTAAAGCTAGTCCCAATAGGTAGAAAGAGCCAAATGCTAGTCAAGTAAGCTTTTTTTCCCCTTTGCCATATTGATTCTATAGTTTCAGGACACAATGGAGTTAGTTAGTTTTGACCTACAAAAGCTTTACAAGTCTTGGAACAATGAAACTTCAAAAGAGATTTGAATTACTGTACTTCACAATATAAATTCTGCCACAGAGGCCTTCAGTTATTTCAAAATCCAGCTTACTACAATCTGCTTTGGTATGCTTGATTACATGTTTTTTCAAGCAGTTTTATTTACTATGTATAGATATTTTTTATCTTGATAAATATTTTAATGTGCTAACAATGTGCGTAGTGATTTATTATTAAACTTGATGCCTTTTCAGGGGAAAAAAGGCTGTAATTGATCTTGACCCTACTTGTCATTTTCCAACAACTAATATAAAGCGGATGACAATTAGAGATGAGGCAGTGACACTCTGTCTTTGAAACTCTTCAAAGAGATGAAGCTGATACTAAATTTTATTTGTTTTAATATAAATATACACCAACCTTATTTAAATTTTCTTTACATTTCAGAGGTTAATTTTAATTATTGGTTCTATCTTAACCAACCCTTGTAGTTTTTACTGATAATTTGTTGTACAGGCAGCCCTCAACTTAATTGAGCCCAATTTCTGTTGATACATAAGACATTTGGTAAAGGAATTTTGCCCCATTTTATGACTTTTCTTCCCATAATTGTTACGTGAATCATTCCAGTTGTTAAGCTAGTAACATGGTTATTAAAATAAATCTCGTTTCTCCATTGACTTTGCTTGTAAGGTCACAAAAGGCAGTTACATGATCCTGGGACTGTTGTAAGTCGAGGACTACCTGTATTTTATGTAAGCCACTCTGGGAATTGCCTTCTAATAAAAGGAAGAACTTAACCTGCTGTTGGATGGAAAGAAAATCTGCTTTCTTGTGGGTAATGTACTGAGGTTTCACAGCCACAACTAAAAAGATCTGTGTTTTGCACCTTACAATACAGTTTTTATGTAAGATCCACTGGAAAGTGGTTTTTAAGGAAAATAACTCTTGATCCCCAAACCCAGTAACAAAATTAACTTTTTAAAGCAGTTTTAAAAGGCCAACAGGATTAGGGACATTTTGATCTTCCAGGAATGAGGTCCCAATTGGAAAGCACCACTATAGAAAAAGTTCTTCTTGGCGCCGCCAGCTGGAACCCAAAACATTCCTGTTCTGCCATACCTAATGGGACAAGTTGACATAATCCAGAAAAGCTGATTCCTCAAATATCATGGACCCCATGCCATGAATGGCTTTATAGGTTACAACCAACTTGAATTGAACCTGGAAGCAAACTAGCAATCAATACAGTTTGCAGACCAGAGGTTTAACATAACTAATCAAAAAGCACATGTAACTGTCTGCACTTCTATACTTTGTACCAGTTGTAGTTTCTGGATGCTTTTTCAATGGCAGACATACGTAGAGTGTATTTTTCCAAGGCAGACACATGTAGATGCTTGTTTCAAAGTACAGATACATGTAGTTACATTTGGGATATAACTAAGCATGGGTGACTATGAGAAGGTCTCATAAATCAGGAAAGGACACAACTAATGCACAATGCTAAGTTGTATAAAGATTTCCCTAGTCACACCAAACAGGATATGAATGTAAGATGACTTCCAGATTGTGCATTGACTATGTTGGAAAAAGTACATCCCCGCCCAGAATTAAAGATGGAAAATCTCCACAAGGGGACCTTAAAAGAGCCATGGTGGCACAATAGTTAGAATGCAGTACTGCAGGGCTAACTCATGGCTAACTCCAGGAATTCAATTCTGAGCAGTTCAAGGTTGACTCAGTCTTCAATCCTTCTGAGGTTGGTAAAATGAGGACCCAGATTGTTGCGGGCAATAGGTTGACTCTGTAAACCGCTTAGAGAGAGCCGTAAAGCACTGTGAAGTGGTATATGTCTAAGTACTATTACTATTAATACCTAAAGCCACTCACACTTGATAGGTTTAACTCAAAGCCTGCTCTCTATCCAAACTCCTCCAGGCACAGGCTACTGCATCATTTAGGCAGTATAAAGCTGAGTGCCAATGGATAACATCATCCAGATATTAAATAGGAAAGAAAACTGATCCCAGTGGCATCCCAGAAAGCAGAGACTGTGGGCTTGATTTCTCCTTCCCAATCAATACCAACTGGAACCAACCACAGAGAAAGGAAGAGCCAGCACAATAGAGTACTATACACTCCCAGTTCCCAAAGCTGATCCAGAAGAATACCATGACTAATGGTATCACAAGCTACGAGAGGTCAGGAACAAAGATGGATGCACCATTCATAAGCGCAATCAGTGCTGTTTCAGTCCCATATCAAGACTGAATCCTTACTGAAAATGGTCCAGATAATCACAACCTTCCCCAAAAAGGAAAGGTTGCAAATTGGGTAAAAATAGTATAGCACTGTAGGGTGCAGGACAGTTCACAGGGAGTAGTATACTGCAACTGCTGCATACATAAACAAAAACATACCTGTTACTAGAAATATATGACAACTCTGGGAAGATATAGAGTTTCACATGAAATAATTACGACTTAAAAACAGATACCAAATAGTAAAGACATCTCAGGGAGTTGCGGCATTAACGGAAAGTCAAAATTTGGCACACAGTTTAACCAATCTGCTGTGATTATGAAACATCTGAAAGTGGAGTATTTTGACTGTTAGCAAATATTTGCTGTCGGCAAAATACAGAATCTGCAGTTTATCCAAACTCCAATAATGGAGACCAGAACAGACTATGCTAATATTTTAGGAAAAGAGCAATTTTACCTGTTTTTCAGGGTACTAAATTAGAGCCTCCACAGAGAGAAAATCCTTCCTGCTACCATACTTATTCCTTAACACTTGAGGGGTTGAAAAGATCTATGTAGTCTTAGAAGTAGGATAAACAGGCCACTTTGTGCAGTATAGCAGCTAGAATGAGTTTTCAATGCAACCTGCTAGTTCTAAGGATCCGTAAAGTTGCAATCAGATGGCAGACCAGGCAGAGAGAACCCCTAATCCGCAAATAATGATGAACTATAACTGGCATCCCTGTCCATTGACCAATTCTGGCAGAGGTTGTTGGAGATTGTCCCAGAAAGTGTGTGTTCCTGTCAATCTTGGTAAAAAAAATATAAAGTCAGTCTGAAGTTCTGCCACATAAAAGTTCTATATACTTGTTGGCAGACAAATACAATTTGCACAATACCTAGACATAAAACTGGCTGTCTATAAAATTATCAATGCCACATACCATGTATGGAATCAGTCATGGCAAGTAGTTTCCAAGAATTATGTATCCTCTCATAAAGCAGGGAGGTGGGGAGAGACACTTTTAAAAAATCTATCTGATCCCAGCTTTTCTTTAACTTGGCTGCATCTCACCATCCCGTTTCCAGAGTGACAGCCTTAACTATTCAGTTGTCTCTAGTGGTATCCTGCAGTGCATGTGCAAGTTCATTCAAATGTGATGAGAAAGATACCAATTAAACAAGCACAAGAGCCCTGCAGTTTGCCAGTCTGATTCAAATTAGATACCTGTATGAACAGATTAAAATTGGGGTTTTTATCCCCAACAAATAAAAAGAGGACAGTATATTTGATTTCTAACAGCAGGGGCCAACAAAAGCGTAAAAGTATAATGCAAATGTAAAATATCCACATGGAATGTCTAGTTAAGGCAAAATGAGAATTAAACAAGAGAAATAAAATGAACATGCCACATTTCACAACAAATCCTATTTCAAATAAGTAGCATTTCACTTATTTCAGAAGAACATTCTGATCTTTCTAAAGATTTCAAAATTTATGCAAGAGGTTTTTCTTAAAGAATCGGACATTAATATAAAAACTTCTGACATACAGGTTTAGATAACAGAAACCAGTTAAGTTGAATTAGGGCTATCAAGAAGTCATCCAAACTCACGTCTACAAGGAAACAAAATCCTTTTGTGAATATTTAATTTGGATTTAGAAAATATATATGATTTAACACATTCATCAAGACATAAGTTAATTCCATTTTGAATATAATTAACAGCACATTAATATCTTTAAATCATTTTGGAGGCCTTAATCTTATTTTTAAAATGTAAAACATACATCCAACATTTTTTTAAAAGAGCTGAGACTCTTGATATGGCCAAAAGAAAATCCCAACTCTTAATTTTATTATAAATTATCCATATTCATTTTAGTAAAATTCTTTAATTGTTCATAGAACTGAATATTTAATCTATAAATATATTTTAAAAAATATGGATTTCTGAGGCATCCAATTTATGTCATTCAAAAAGAAAATGTAATAACACTAAAATTTGACTATACCCATAAGTTTGGGACATTTTATATTCTGTTTCTGTCCTTTCAAAGTTTTAATGACAAGAATTGATTGATAAAGGGTAATAATCCCATTTTCAACCCAAACTCTCTCCCAAAACATTTTTAAAATGGATTTACAACTGCAGTTTAATAATTAGTTAACTGTTTTTTTAATTATCATCCATTAAAATAAATTTTAAAACATTTTTAAAAATATTTTCCAATCAACAAAATGATTAATGTATTTTCCTAATGACACATTCTGTTGCCATACTGTATTAATTTAGATAACACATTGAGGTTCAAATATTTTTTATGATTGTGAATAGTATAAAAGATTTCTGTGGAATTGAAGAAAAGACTGCCACAAGTATCCCAAAAAAGTCCAAGTCACCAGAACTATTTATTTGTGCATTGTGAGGGCAAGAAGCCAGTTTACATACAAAATTGACTACAATCCAAACCTTATTTGTCCTGTAGTCAATTCTGCATGTAAACTGGCTTCTTGCCCATGCAATGTATAGAAATGCACAAATAAATAGTTGGACTTTTTCAGGATACTTGTGGCAATCTTTTCTTCAATTCCACAGAACTATTTTATATTGATCACAATCACAGAAAGTTGTTTGTACTTCAAAGTGGGTTGCTCTTCATCTCTGTTACCCAAATAAGCAAGAGATGAAGTTATATGAAGGAGAGAAACAGCATTTGCATGTGATAATTGGTCTGAAGATAACTCCAGATTTTTGTAATTTACACAACTGCCTCCACAGGAAGGTGTGTTTAAACAGGCAAGATGGAGTCATGGCATCATATCCAAAGCCCTTTAGACCTTCCCCCAATTAAATTACAACATTAAACATTTGATAATAGAAAGCTGGAACACCAAATTCATCAACTCCATATAAGACACAGGCAGGCATTTCAATAAATTATTGATGACTCTCCTAAGACACAGCTTTACATACAGCACAGGAGGAAGAATGTAATAATCCAGTGCTAAAACTTATGCCATAAGTTTCTATAAACAAAAAGATACTACAAACAAAATATAATTTAGACCCAACTTATTGCTGATTCAGCATTGTTAGTAAGAAATGATAACAGTGCTTACACAACTGTCATGTATTGTAAAAATGGCCAAAGTTTCTGTACACTGCACTCCAATGTATTTGATGGACTGTATAGACCACTCAAGATGTAAGATGTGTACACCCACACAAAAATAAGCTGTCTTGGCATACAATTAAACTGTGCATATATTGTAGAAAAATATGCATGTGGTACAATCAACATGTGTTGTGAATGAACAAGTCAAGCTCTTGGAGCATTCAACATATTTCAGAGGCATGGTGTGTGTGTGGGGGGGGAGATGCAGCCTTAGCCATGAGTAAAAACAAGGCTGCTAATGCTCTCTGAAAAGCTTGACTAATTAGTGTTCATAAAGCTCTTATAGGTCTTCATGCAAAAAAAAAAAAACCCCATCAGAGCAAAGCATTAACCTCAAATGCTAAAAAGGCTCCAGCTCTTGTATCACAAGAGCACTGAAATACCTGTAGTTTCCATGACAGTCAATATCCCCAACATAATTTACAAATGATGGGAGCTATCCAAATAAAATAAATGTCTGCTCAGCAGAGTAAACAGAGACAGCTTTACCAGTCCCAATTTAAATGGCTGAGATGATCAATATGAGAATAGTAGTGGCCACAATGAAGCCTGTATTAATTATGAAGAGAGATTATGAAAGAAATTCATCATTATTATGGGGATCACTGGAGTAATTTAATAGACTTGGCCAGTTCTACACAACACTTAGGATATTTGGGGTCAAATATGCTGAGTCCAAAATAAACTTTAGTGTTAGGTAAACAGAGCATTGTCTAACTTTTCAGAAATTCTAAATTTGTGTGCTACTCAACAACCTATATTACTCTTCATAAGCAAATTAATCCATGTTTATTTATGCAGAAGCTACATGCCACCCATTCTCATTTTTAAGCTATAGCAGCTTATGTGTTCATATTCAATAAAAGTAAAACTAACAAAGCATTACAATCCAGCAATATAAAAAAAACCTCTAATAAACTATGAGAAATCTGAAAGAGTTTGGTAAAATGAGATATGTCTCAAAATGTTTCCAGACCTGTCCTGAATTGTATTACAAGACGACTAGATTTAATTTGATATTGGAATCAAGATCAGGCGCTACCATAAAAAAGTTTAATAACTTTTGTTATTAAACATATCACCTATGGAACTTGCTAAAGTTGCCTTATTGAATATGAGTTTACAAATCTGGAACCACTCAGGTAAAATATTACTCAACTATTTTTTAAAGAAATATATGCATTACTTAAAGAAATTCATGGTATAATAGATTATTGCAATTGTAGATTTATCTTTTTATAGTGATATTGTTTCTAACCAAAAAAAGCTCAACAAGGATATGTAGGCTAAGATTTAGCCTACATATTGTGAATAATCAGCATTTTTAAAAAGCAAATTAAAAGGAAAGTACATAATCCATTACTACAAGAAACGGAGCTATTCAGAATGTATTGGTAATACTGCAAACCTCATTAATCTGGATTATCACTGTGTATAGAATATCTAACTTGACTATCAATACCTTATTGGAATCTTATAAAAAGAAGAGTTTAAAAGTACTGTAGACCAGCTGAATTGACACACTTTATGTCTAAATATCCCAACAACTTCCTTAAAAATACCCAAGAGATTCTAAAGACAGCCATTAAATATAAGGAAAGAAGACTATTTTAAAATGAAACTAAGTATGTGTTTATATCTTTAATTTTTTTTAATTCTTAAGTAGCATGACTTGAATGTTAATTTAAAAATTAATTTCATAACAGGACATGGATATTTAGTGCATAAAACAGATATTTAATGCATTTTTCCATTTTTGCATATCATTTAAAAAAGAAATTAGGAGAGACCTAATGAACAACAGTGGGAAAATCTCCATGGTTGTAATAAATTTACACAAACAAATGTAGATGCAGTTCTTATTAAAATATATACATTTTCTAATATAGTCGTTTACTTTTGTGCCAGACAAAAAAAATCTGCATAGCTGTATAATTAGTGCATAATATGTTATTCATACATTATACTGTTCTGTGTTTTTATGTGGGTGTAGGAAGTGAAGAAAAGTTATGTAAATTGATGGATGTGCATTATATGATAGTGCTTTTGCAACAGGAATATTAATTTGGAAGATGGTGAAAGGCCACCAACTTAAGATGGGATAGGAGGAAGATGATCATGCTGACAAAGAATGAACTATTGAAATAAGCTAATGCATTTCATCCTATTGATAATGATTGCCTAAATCAGGGCTTTCAAACTGCTGGCCCACAGGCCAGATGCATCACACACTGGCCACACCCATGCCTGATTTAGCAAAGGGGGATATGTCACATGACGCTGCCATGACGATGCGAGTTTGACACCCCTGGCCCAGATCTAAAGTAAAAAAAAATCTGTAAGAAGGGAGATACCACCCAACATTACTTGACAACCCCTGAATAAATGTACTTCATGTCCACAAATCACCTGGCATGTTTTATTTTATGAACTGGAGGAAAAGAAGATATCATATTGTGGTTGTTTTAGTTGTGAGCCGCCCCGAGTCTTCGAAGATGGGGCGGCATACAAGTCCGAATAATAAATAAATAAATAAATAAATAATCATTCTGACAAGCCCAACAAGAAAATATCTGACAAGATCATTCTGAAAATAGATATCAAAGCTATGGGCCAATCAAAAAGTAAAGTGGGAAATGTTTCAAAAGCACAACAAAATTCTTCATGGGATTGTGGTTATGGCCCATGGCAATTGGTGGAGCTCTCTTTAGCAAGAAAGGAGGACTAAACGGCATAGGATAGTACCAGTGCTGTCTCTTCAGCAACTTCAAAGACAAGCTTAGAAAAGTTATTGCATCCCATAAGTAATGGCAGGATTAGGACAGGAACATTAGGAACTGTGAGTTTCCTCAGTTTCTCTTTATGGCTCATCAACTGGACTGCAGAAGAAAATAGATTGTGTGCCCTTCACAAAAGGATCCAGTGACTATTTACAATCAGAACATGTTTTAAGCACATTCTAGTGTTGAACATATTTGTGCAAATCAGATGTCAATAATATGAACAATTAACTAAGTATATTACATATATATAGTATGTATATATGTTTATATGCATACACACATATACATCAGTGGTGGGATTCAACATTTTTTACTACCAATTCTGTGGTCGTGGCTTGGTGGGTGTGGCAGGGGAAGGATACTGTAAAATCTCCATTCCCACCCCACTCCAGGGAAAGGATGCTGCAAAATCTCCATTCCTATTCCACTCCAGGAAAGGATACTGTAAAATTCCCATTCCCTCCCGCTCCACTAACCTGCTTTCCAGTTCCATTCTCCTGTGCAGGGCAACAAAAGAAAACCCAGCCAATCAGCTGGGACTTGGGAGGCAGAGAATAGATGGGGGCGGGGCCAATCAGAGGTGGTATTCCGAACTACTCAAAATTTCTGCTACCGGTTCTCCGAACTACTCAAAATTTCCACTACTGGTTCTCCAGAACTGGTCAAACCCGCTGAATAGCACCTCTGATACACACACACACACACACACACTTAACTACCCATCTCCCTCATATAGGGAGCAAACTACATTAAATAGTATTGTCACAATAAAACTTAGCACTTAGCACAATAGCACTTAGACTTATACCACTTCATAATGCGTTACAACCTAAGCAGTTTACAAAATCAACATAATGCCCTCAAAACAATCAGGGTCCTCATTTTACTGACCTTGGAAGGAGGAAAGGCTGAATCAACCTTGAGCCAGTCAGTATTAGACTCCTGCAGTGGGCAGAATTAGTCTTCAATACTCACTGTGCCACCAGATCAAACCTTGCACAAAGTAAACAAGGATGCAACAGAAAACATTATCCAATGCAAATTTATGTATGTATGTATGTATGTATGTATGCATGCATGCATGTATGTATGTTTAGAAATAAGCCTTTCCTAAAACTTACCTTCAACTTTAATAATGAAATGTTAAAATATATGCAAATATGTGCTTACTTAATTATTGATATATGACTGGTGACTAAAAATGTCATCAGATTTTCATATCTCCCCTTTGATAAATTGAATTGTATTTACTTATTTAATTCACAGTGAAAATTAAGGAACATTTTCTATGAAAATAGTCTGAAGGAATTCAGCCGTATTGCATTTGCTGCATTATTTCACTTGTAAAGAGATAACAGACCAAATTTGAAAAAAAAATTGATATAAAATATAAGGCTTATCTTACTTCCTTAAATGGAAGTTTCCTAAGGTGATTGACAAATACATAGAAACTTACGCTACATAGGAGAATGAATGAATATAATAATCTGTTGTATTATATAAGTTTTCCTAGAATACAGTTGTATTCTAGGAAAGTTTATATAATACAACAGATTACCCTTAGCATTGGTTTGACAAAATCAGATGAACCCAAATATCAGCTTTATTATGTTCTAGTATTACATGTGTATGATATGTCATTTCCGAGAATTTAAGAAAGGAAACAACATATCCTGAAATCTAAAGAAAGCTTTCTTGCAATAATCATTACAAAGAGCTGTCATATAAAGCTATAGTTTTAAATCCACTTATCATGGATTCCTAAATTTGTAATCAGCAGGATGAGCCTATTTTAAGCTAAAACTTTGAAGAGATCAACATGAGAAAACTGTTCTTGTTTATACCATTTATCACTACTAACAACTGTTCTGTAGCTAAAAATAAGGACCACTACTACCCGACGACCATCACTACTGCACAATAGTTCTGCTCTATAACCATCAAAAATTTCTTTAATTTATGAGATGTCACATGATCTATCACAGATGCTTGTAAAAATGTAAAGCAAGGAGTTCTGATTTCTGTAAGGAAATAATTGCTGACTTCCAAATTAATTGTTACACTATAATTTGCCCTAGATAATTCTGGTCAAGCATCTGTTCTCAGAAACTTTGAATACTAGTTTAATTTTACATAACTCTAAGAAAAAAAAGCAAGCTAACAATTAGACCAATTTAAGCCAGGACCTCTAACATGTTCTTCATTTTTGTTTGTTCCACAGAAACAAACACAATCTGGTTAAAAATAAAGCAGAACTACGATATCAATGATAGAACGAGCAGTACAGTATTCTTATCTTACTTTAAAATTATTAACAAACATGTTAAACTTTAAACTATAAATTTCATGGTACTGTTTTTATGATCTAAGAGTGGATGGGGTTTTTTTAAGAACAAGAAGATAACATGCTTATTAGCCATTACTTTTAATAATCAATCTACATTGTTTGATAATATAATTTGCAACATTTTGCTTGCTTTTTCAGTAAGAGTCCAGATTCTTTGTGTGTTATTTTAAAAACAAATTATCATTTTTGTTCAGAGTTATTATGCAAAAACAAGATCGAGCCCTATCCCAAACAGCTGCACCATGTTCTGCCTTCAACATTAGACAAATTGCTCTGAAATTCTGATTTTCCAATGCACAAAAGCTTAACCTGCCACTTACAGCCTGCTTTTAAAGATACGTATTTAGAAGTGCCAGTCACAAATTACTTCCATAATAGTGTATTTAGAATTGCAGCCATAGGATCCCAAAATTTCGCTTTTAAAATTATAATGACTCACTCTTTTCTTTACATCTTAATTATTCTTTAGTACGATGAAAATAAAATATTCAAGTATCCTGTCACACATTTTACTGGCACTTCAAACCAGACCAGACCTGCTCTGAAAAGTGAAATATATATAGCCCAATAAAAACGGGAAAAATAATAAATAAGAATAAGCCCTTCCTTAAAGATCTGTCTTTAAAGATGTTACTTTGGCCAATTTAATAAAAAAATCTTTATGGGCCTCAACTGTACTGGTGTAATTATCATGGGTTGTAACACAGGAGAGTAGAATGTTGTATCAGCTTTTTGTATATAGAAGTTGACCATTAATGCAAGTATCTGCCTGTGTGCCATATTTCTGTAAGGACATTTAAAATATTCAAGAAATAGAGTGAAAGACAATACTATTTTAAATGTTCCGAAAGCCACTGTATAAGATCACACCTAACTGGGGATTTTTAGAAGTGCTACATGTAGGAATTACAAAAGATAGGCAATGTGATTCAGCATATTCTCCACACAATACTGTAAAACAAACACATCATTCTCAAGCAAATTTGCACTTCCATACATACTCACATATATGCAAACAGTTTAGGTAGAAAGCTCTGTATGTTTAGATATACAGATAAAGAACTATAATTTAAAATCTGCATTTTGCTTCCTATTTTGCAAAATATGCATTTCAATATTTGAAAATAGGTCAAGGATCACGACAGCCCACTGATGTAGCAAATTCTTTATTCCTTCTTTATACCTCAACAGGGCAATATCTCTGAAAAGTATAAGAAGGGCTACTATTTAGCCTTTTTCCTATCTTGCTTTAAACTTTGTTTAAATCTTTCTTTCTGTGTAAACTATGTAATTTACAGGTCTTCCTCATTTAACAACTACAATTAGGATTAGCAATTCCATCACTAAGCACTGCGGTCACTAACAAGAAAATCAGATGACCATGACCGACTTATGTCACTTCCCATTTGGTCATTAAGCAAGACCTCACATAAGCATGAGTTGCACTTTTACTGCAGCATTCCCATAAGTAGCAATCATGTGATCACTGGACACTATGACAGTTGTAAATGTGAGGACTGGTGCCAGAACTTTTTTGTTTATGCTGTCATAATTTTGAATGGTCATCAATCAATTTCAATCAGAATAGAGCTGGAAGGGACCTTAGAGGTCTTCTGGTCCAACCCCCTGCTCAAGCAGAAGAACCTTTACCAGTGATGGCTAACCTTTTCCACGTTGAATGCCAAAAGTGTGTGCGCACGTATGCGTGCCTGCACCAATGATGCAATGTGTGTGCAACACCCCCTGCACATGCACAAGACCCCCGCTGTGCACCTCTGCACGCGTGACCCCCCTGCATGCCACACCCCCTGCACGCACAACCTCCCCTGCACGCCACACGCCCTGCGCGTGCACAGCAGATACCCGACAATCAGCTGGCTGGCGGGGGGCCTGGGCGCATGTGCAGTGGGGCTCTTCTGGGCGATCTCTCGCGTGCTGGCAGAAATGGCTCTGTGTGCCACTTCCAGCACATGTGCCATTGGTTCACAGACCTATACCATTTCAGACAAATGACTCTCTAGTCTCTTCCTAAAAACCTCCAGTAATGAAGCACCCACTTCTGATGGCAAGCTGTTCCATTGGTTAATTGTCCTCACTGTGAGATGAGGCAGTCAGTGAGGAGTACCTGTGTTGTAAACCAGCAGTCCCCAACCTTTGTGGCTTGTCAGTCTGCCTGGGGTGGGGTAAGGGGAACCAGGCCACGCAAGTGGTGGGCCAGCACATGCACATGTGAGCAGTTCAACTTGAGCAAGATGAGCAGCATGTGTTCCAAACAGGCCATGGCTCAATAGGGTTGAGACCCCTGTTGTAAACCACTTTGAAATTGTGTAATAGGACATTATATATGTAACACAGAGAAGTTCTAAATAAATACATAAAATAAATATATCTCACTACACTTCGTATTAATACACAAACCCAGACACATACTTCTACACATATACATGTAGAAGAAAATGCTATTTCCTTAGAATACCAAGCAGGACAATTAGAAAAAAATATCAATCCTGAAGACTTTCCTCACATACAGGAAAATTTTAACAACTCATAGTATCTATGGATACAATAGCAATGTAATATATTACAATAACAATAATAATTAATAATTATTCCTTCCAAACAAAATATTGCTTCCAAATTCAAAAGCAAATATTTTCCCATCTTGTCTTATGTTCTATTTTTAGAGTATTTTAACTTCTAGTAGTAAAAAGAAGCCTGTGAATTTCTGATTAATTAATTAGGAAAACCAGACCATTTAAAACTTGTTCTCAAGTATAGAAAGTGAGTTTGAGAATAAAAGAATATAAAACTTGGGTTTAAAACATTCTCTGTAGCATTCTCTAAACATCACTTCCAGTGATATAACTTAGGCTACATGTCCCATCGGAGAGCAAGTGTCAGGAAAGTAAATGCATTAGTTAGAGCTTAATGGTAGTTTAGTGTTCAATACCTTGAAATATTAAATATGTTTTTTCCCAAAGTAAACTGCAATTCAGTTTTAATGAAGACATTAACTTGCTTGATTTGTAAGCTCTTGTGGAAAGCCAGTCTAAAATGTTGTCACAAGAAGTGAGCAGCAGCAAGAGCTGCTGCAGAAAAAAAAGAAAATGTATTTTATGAAACAATTCGAGAGCAAGCATGAATGTGTACTCATTTTCCTTTTACCTTTGGTTAATGTGATTTGAGCCTAATATAACTAGAAGTGCACCTGTACATGGCTTGCAATTGTATTTAAAAGCAATGACATGTTCAACATTTCTAGATGTCCATTTTCCAGGATCACAGAGTTCACCAGAAGCATTCAAGGGAAAAGTCCAAAACAGATTTTCCCAGTAACTCAGTAGGATGTACCTGACAAAAGGCTTTTTATGAATGGCACTGATTTAAGAGATAGAAGTGAAAATGAACAAAAATCATTCTGCAGCATGACTTTGCAATACTTCAGGCAGGTTAGTGTTCTATGTATACTAGACTACATATTTGCAGCAAACACAAACTTGTAGCAGTGTCTTTTTAAAAAAAAGTAAGCAACTATGCACATTTCACTCATAAGACAGTGTGAAGAATTACCTGACAAAACAAAAGGAGGCACAATTTGAGAAAATCACAGAAGCAAGCCACCACTAAGAAAAGCCACTATATGTGGTTGCCATATTATACACTGCTAAATCTCTGGACTTCAACTGTTTTGGTACGAAGATGCTGTCATAAATTTATGTTCTTTGAAAACTTCATGCAAACACATTTGAAAAAAACATATTATTAAAAAGCACATGGAAGACATTACTATGTTTCATATAATGTATAATGTTCACATGCCATCTGCAAATAAATGTTAACAAATATATTTTTGACTCTAAATAGATCGTGCTGAAATATTTTTTAATAATGACCAAGATAATTAGATGGGAACATCCTCTTTCCATTTTCCTGTAAAAACAAAATCAGGCAGCTTACAGAGAAAAATATAAAATCGCAAAGAAAGTATAAGCAATGCATATAAGCATTTTGTAGTGATACATCTGTTCTTATTTACTGAGAAACTTTTCTGAAGGATTTACTCCGTAGTAAAGTGAACGTAAGATTACAGCCAAGATTTGCTTCAGGCCATTGAAAAACTTTCAGACATATAATCATTATATTCAAATTTTCCACAAATTTGTTACATTAAAAACCATAGAGGTAAAAGCTAGACATCAAAATTACAACTTCTCCCATTCATGCTCTCCAAAAATTTTCTGTGTGTCAGAAATCTTGAATTTTTGCAGCTATAAATTCAATTATTAAATTTAGGATAATGCTACAATCTTTGGTGATGTTCTTTCTGCATTACAAATGGCCCATTAAATCAGTGAAGTGCCAATCAAGTGCTTTTGTGTGCTGAAAAATGGTTTAACAAAAGCATTTTTGCAGGCCTCTCCTTACACTATAGTCAGTGTCACCTATATATGATAATTGCAATGTATTTTTTATATCAACTCCACATGGAAAGAATAGGATTCTTACCCCCTCCTTTTTTTTAAAAAAAAAGTCATAATCCTACATATTTGGAGTTTTATTAACGTGTCTAAGGATATTTAATATGCCTAAGCAACCCTTTGTATAAAATTTCTGTTGTAACAGGAGGAAATAATGTGTTTAACAATCCCAATAGAAAAAATGACACCTTGAGCTTTGGATTCACTTCCCTGTTGTACAATTTAATCATACTCTTGTTCAGTCTCACACTGCTGACTGCTGGAGGATAGCCCTCCCTCTCAAATGAATAATTCTTCTACAGCTGAAATCTAATCTGCCACACATTTCGCTTCACATTTTGCCTTGTGATTTTACATGTACTGTTTAAAAAACAGGACATATAGAGTTTGTTCTTTCTGCACTTTACATTCGTTTTGTTCATGTGATTTTTCCTTTCTTAGAAAAGGTATGTAACAAAAGCAATCGGTTTTTTGTAACCACTTATTATTGCTATCTTGCTATCAAATTACTTCCTGAAAGCATCTGTCTGCTTTACCGGAGCTTCTTTAGCAAAAGACATTGTATTAAAAAATCTATATAGACCACTACTAGATGAGTACTAGCAAACCATGAATGGTGAATTAAAAGTCCGGTCATATTTTAAGAGCTATCGTACAAAAAAGTCCATCAATGTGGATATGGAAAAGGCCACAATTTAAAGGGATAACATATATGCATACCAACATGAAATTATGCTTCAGGATTTGCTGTAATGTGGTATGTAGGAACTTTCCAAAATGTTGATACATTCATGATTTAGTCACATTTTAAAAAAGTGAACAAAGTAAAAAAGCATTACACAGTCATTTGCTAAGATGGCTGTAAAAATCAAATAAAAAAATTAACTACATCATATCCTTTGTTTTAAATTTATTTGTTTCCATAGAAATTTATTTATTTATATTTATTTAATTTTTATATAAATTTATGTCTCACAAAATTTTAAGAATTACATCCTTTTAATGTACTACATCTGTCCCAAATCATCTCTACTGAACTAATCATCTTATTTGTTCAGGTGGGAAATTAATAGAAAGCAAATTTCCTTGAACTTGAGCTGATCCAAGGGGTAGGACCCTAGATAATAAGCTACCTTACTCAAATTTAGTTTCTATATGTATCTATATGTATTTCTATATGTACCTTTAACAATAAATAACAAGTTTGAAAGAGGCAGAAGCCAGTTTGAATGACCCATTTTATATTTGTTTCCAAAGTTGCCTCTGAATTTCTACATAAAGGTCCGACATACATTCTTAGAAAATAGAAATGGTTGGTGGCTGCAGCAATATTTTATTTGGAAATGTGCCACCTATATAAAAAAGACAAAGTAAACTAGCATCCTGAATGCTAGAAAGAATTACAAGGAACAATTTACCAAGTTTTTTCTTTAAAAAAAAGAATGCTTTTGTATTGGCTATGCCCACATATAACAGCCATTTTATGATTCTTATCATAAAGCCATTCTGACATGTTACAAGATACTTTCAATATACCAAAAGTGCTCATTGGCCCATTTCTAATAAATTTACTATCATGGAACAATAGTTTGACAATCTTACTACCAAAGCTTTGTATGTTGCATTTGTACAATATATTTGTACAATTTCTTCCCAATTTTCATCAACAATCATGATATCTTCTCCAACAAACACTGGTAATAATCTACCATTTACAAATAAGATGTTTTGATTGGGAGTAAGAGACAATGTTAGCTTACAGATACATTTCTTTGAGGCTTTTTCAGAGGATGACTTTTTTTTAAAATTACATTTATATGCCGCCCTTCTCTGAAGACTCGGGCGGCTTACAATTTTTGGGATACAACCCAATGCACTCAGCAATAGCCTTCATTCCATTGTATATGCCTGCTTATTACTAAGCGGCATTTTTTACAAAGTCAGCTTATTGCCCCCAACAATCTTGGGTCCTCAATTTACCTACCCCGAGAGGATGGAAGGCTGAGTCAACCTTGAGCCTGGTGGGATTCGAGCCTGCACTAATTGCAGGCAGCTGGAACTTAAGTGCTAGGCATTTAACAGCCTGCACCACCAAGGCTGCACCACCAGGACTTTAACAGCCTGCACCACCAAGACTTGATTGCTTCCTCTCTCAACTGTTCATTCTTTTGACTCCTATAATTCTTGCAACTTCTATAGCTGTTTCATTATACATTTATATAGAACCAGTAGATAGATAGATAGATAGATAGATAGATAGATAGATAGATAGATAGATAGATTTCCTCATAAATATAGGTAGTCCTCAATTTAGGACCACAATTAAGCCCAGAATTTTAGTCACTAAGTGATGTGGTCATTAAGTAAATTGTCTGATTTTATGGCTTTTTTGCTGCAGTCATTAAGCAAATCATGCAGTCATTAAGTGAATCCAGTTTCTTCTACTGACTGTGCTTGTCAGAAGGTTGTAGATCAGGGGTGTCAAACTCATGTCATCATGGCAACGTCACGTGATTGTATCATGGCTTTTTCCCCCTTCACTAAACTGAACCTGGGTGTGGCCAGCTTGTGACGTATTCGGCCTATGGCTGCGAGTTTGACAGCCCTGTTGTAGATGATAATCATGTAACCAAAAGATCTTGCAACTGTCATATATTGATGCTGGTTGCCAAATGCCCAAATTCTGATTACCTGACCGCAGAGGTGCTGCAAAGTTTATAAGTGTGAGAACTATTTTAAATCATTTTTTGAACCACCATCATAACTTTGAACAGTCATAAGTCAAGAAATACCAGTGACCTAAAATGTTCTCCATACAAGTCCTAAAACTAGATAAAGAGAACCCAATTAAATGAATAAATCTTCACTGATTTAGTGAGAAAAATGATTGAGAGCTCATCTTTGTGTATGGCAAAAATATATGAACTCCTGGTATTATCAGTTCATTTAAAGAAGAAATTAGAATTAGGTGGGTGTCTCAATCAATGGGATGATAATCAGATGGGAGTGTGGGAGAATCTGCCTTATTCAAAGAACAGCACTATGGGTATTTATTATTGAAGTCTGATCTTCATAACACAGATACACAGAAATAGCTCAAATAAAGGAGATTTTTGAAGACTATCCAAAAAGCAGTTGTTGATGCACACCAATCTGGAAAAGATTACAAACCAATTTGTAAAGTGTTTGGTCTCCACCAGTCCATTATCATCCAGATTGTGTAATTAAACACCATTACTACCCTTCCCAGGAGTGATTGACCATTTAAGGTCACACAACAGCAATGTGTCTAGGTCTCAAAGCAGCCCAGAATAATGTATGGTAATTGAAGACCTCACTTACTTTGGTGAATATCAGTATTTATTCATCAAGAAAGCACTGAACAACAATAGTGCACATAACAGGTATGCAACGAAAAAGCCACTACTGTCCAAAAAGAACATTGCTGTCCATCTATAGTTTAAAAAGACCATGTGGCTAAGCCAGAGGGCAATGGAAAAGTGTTCTGTGGATGGATGAGACGATAACTTTGGCTTGAATGAAATGTTTAGCAAAAGGCAAACATTACTTTCCAGCTTAAGCAGCTTATTCCATCTGTGATAGATGGTGGTGGTAATACCAAAATTTGGGCCAGCTTTTCTGACCCTAAATTAGGATGTCTTTCATGGAATTATAATTTTGGGATTGTACCAGCAAATTCTATAGAAAAATATCAGGCTATATGTCCATGCACTGAAGCTCAAAGGAAAGTTGTTATGCATCAAATAATGGTTAAAGATGATGAAATTTAATGTTTTGGAATAGACAAATCAAAATCCTGACCTTAATTCTCTAGAAATATTGTGGAAGGACCTAAAGCAGTTCATGCGAAGAAGCCAAACAGCATCCCTAAATTGAATCTGTTCTATAAGAAAGGATGGGCTAAAATTACTCCAAGTCAAATGTTCAGGATTGATCAACAATTATCAGAAATGTTTAGTTGAAAGTACTGCTGCCCAAGAGGGCACACCAATTGCTGAAAGTGAAATTTCATTTTTTTTTTTACCAAATTTAATTATGTAGCCTTGGAAACTTTTTTCTCAAAAACTCAATGAACAAGTATAATGTTTTTGACCTACTGGTTTAATTGGGTTGCCTAGATGTAGAACTTTGTGGAAATCAGATCACATTTTAGGTGATATTTATGCAAAAATTCAAAAGCATTCAAAAAAATTTAAGCATCTCTCGTGCTCTTCCGGGTTGAGCCTTCTCGCTAACGGGCGGCGGTTTGCGATTGTGCGCGACCGCAGCCCGGCTCTTGCGTTGGAGAGCTCTGATCCTTACAGTTCGGGGCTGAAGCTGCCTCGGAGGGGCGGCGGAGAAAGGGAAAGCTGCCAGCCAGAGTGAGGGGAGCCGCATCTCCCCCCTTTTGGGTCTGGTCTTATCCCTCCGAAGATGACAAGAAGCGGTGGTCAATATGGCCACCTCGAAGAGAAGGTCTCAACTGGACTAAGATCGGTGCAGGAGGAAAGAAAGAAGTTGACAGCAGAGGAACCGGGAGTATCGGATGGTAAGATCAACAAAGGCACCCTGGGATTAAGATAAAGATGAATTTTTTTAAAAAGAAGAAGTGGCAGTGTCAAGTGAAGGAAAAATAATAAGTAAAATATCTTTGACAGCTATAAGGGGCTTGAACCGGGAAAGGAAGAAGCCGGTAAGAACTTAAGTTTGGGGCTCGAAAAATCTTGAATATTAAAATAAAAGGAAAGGGAGAAGATTTCATGTAACAGAAAGTGCCACTTTGTGGATAAAAATTGGAATTTAAAGAAGAAGGAAAATATCTTGTTCCTTTGTGAATAGGAGTTGTTACGATTTTAAAGAGACACTGAAACAAAAAAGCAAGACCCATAGAAGGTGAAAGTTTGAATTAAAATAAAAGACAGACTGCTGGATTAGTTGGTGATATTGATATAGACTCTGGACTTGGGCTAAGATCTTAGAAAATTTAAAGAAGAAATAAGGAAAATAAAAAATTTGGTGGCCATCCAAGGAATTAAAAATGGAATTTAAAAGTATGAAAGAACTGCTACAGGAAGTGACTGAACAAATTTGGCTCGTTGCAGAAGACATGGGCATGGAAATGGTGAACAAAGAACAAGAAGAAGGAATCTTGGAAAGGGAGGAGCCAGCACAAGGGAAAGCCATTTTAAAGATTAATACAAATAAAAGGGAAAGGAAGGATGGTTAAAAAAACGAAACCTAAGAAAGTAATTAAAAAGGGGAACATTTATGAAATTAGGCATGCTAGAAAGGTCCAGAAGAAAAGGGAGCAGAAAGACAAAGAGGGGGATTTAAATTGGATGGAGAAGGGATATAGCAGGTTATTTGACCAACCCGAGCTGTGACCCCTCTTTGGGGGGTGGGATGGACCATTTAATTTGTTTTATTCTATTGTTTTAATATTTGGGCTTGTAATCTAGTTTAATGGTTTTTTAAGTATTTATTGTTCTGTATTTTAGTTGTGAGCCGCCCCGAGTCTTCGGAGATGGGGTGGCATACAAGTTCAAATATATATAAATAAATAAATAAATAAATAAATAAATAAATAAATGGGAGGAGAGGGAACAAGAAACAAGAGCAGAAGATAGAGAAATACGGCAATTATATAATGAAGAAAGAAACTCGTTTACATAGAGATAATGGTTAATGTATTAAGAAGGGGGGTTCTGCATGGAGAAGAGGGGTAATAAGAATATATTGTAATCATAAAAATGTAAAACAATAGAGGGGATTACTGACAATTTTTATTAGATGAAGGTTACACTTTTACTTTTTATTTATAAAGAAAGGTAAATGTTGATTGGATAAATTGAATTAACTGAAATGATTTTTGAAGATGTTTAAAAACCAGATTTGTCAGTAACCAAGATTAGTTATTTTTTACTATTATTTTAGATCTATAAACAAACTTTGGGGGGGGGTGTTGCAGAACCCGATTGAAAAGAGATATAATGTTATGTAGCTTTTCTTTTCTCTTTTTTCTTTTATTCTATCTTTTGCTTTAAAGGGAATAATTATCACTATGTTAATATGTTAGCCACTGAGGTGTCACTTTCAAAGTAGTAAAGGGGGGGCAAGTCTAGGTTTTCTTTTTATTCTTTTTTGTGTTAAAAGCTTGTATTGATTTAGAATTATGGAGAGAATATGTGATGAAAGGGCAAATCTGACGGATAAAAGAAATATGTAAATGATAAAAGAGTATAACAATGTGAAGATAGTTAAAGGATAGATATGGACAAACTTTATTTTCTATATGATGGGCAAACATATTGTTATTTTTAAGATATATAAACGTTTTAAAAAATATTTACAACTAATTTTGAAATGAAATGGGGGTTTATACAGATTGAGATTAAGATTTGAGACTAGGATTAATTTGTTTGGCCCTTTGTTTGCCAAAAAATGGAATGGAAGTAAAAAGGGATAAAATAGGAAGTTAAATGTCAAAAATGAATATAGAACTATTGTCATATTTGCATGTAAAAGTGATGACCCGGGAATATGCTGTCTACTGAAAAGAGCTTTATTTGAACCGTTAAAAACTGAATAAAACTTTAAAAAAAAAATTAAGCATCTCTCTGGAAAATGTTTTTGTTTCAATGTATACAGAATTTCTCAGCCAATCCAATTCATGAGACACACAAAGCAATTTTATTGGACTCATCTATAAGAAACAAATTTTTAAAAACCCCAATTCTTCTAATTTTAAAGAAAGTGGGATATTGATTAATTCAGGAGTACCCTGGTGAATGCCTAATAACCAGAAACTCATTAACATACCAATTACTAATATGGTTTGTAAGAATATCTATATAATAATAAAACTCTTGTTCCCATAATCTTAAATTCAGTGAAATGGTGCATAATAGGCCAATACCTTTTGAACCAAGATACCTCAAATGGCTAACTTATAGAATGTGTCAAAAATCCAAAACCCACAACTCCTGTGTCATTAAAATTTGGCAAATTTTACAAAACACTTTATGACACAAAAAATATCAACATGTCTAAGGCAATACTAGAACTCAGTCTCCTGGTCTAGGTCAGAACCTGAACCACTACATTAAACTGGCTCTCTTTTCCACTCTTAGAATAACATTCTAAATTATCTAATGGAATGTTGGCTCCAAGAACCATTGGAATCAGTAAGCAAATACATTTAGGGCTAGGATGAGACAAATTGCAATCCAAAGTTTTCTTGCCTGTCTTGATCTAGTTTATATTCAACACTATTATTATTTTTATTTTTTATTATTTTATTGGACTTATATGCCACCCCATCTCCGAAGACTCGGGGCGGCTCACAATTAAAACATACAAATACAATAAATAATTAAAAGAAATTAAATCACTATAAGGTCCAATAAAACCAAATTAAAGATTAAAACCGTCCCATACCCCCGGTAAGGTAATCACAGCCCGACTTGGTCAAATAGCCAAGTCTTCAAATTGCGGCGGAAGGTGCGAAGGTCAGGGGCCAGGCGGAGGTCCAGAGGCAGTTTATTCCATAAGTCGGGGGCCGCCACAGAGTAGGCTCGCCATCGGGGAGCCGACATTGGCTTGCCGACGGGACCCCGAGGAGCCCCTGCCTGTGTGCCCGTACAGGGCGGTTGGTCCCGATATCGGTAGGAGGCGCTCCCTTAAATATTGTGGACCCATGTCGTGTAGGACTTTGAATGTTAAAGCCAAAACCTTGAACCTCACCCGGAGCGCAACCGGCAACCAATGCAAGCCACGCAGGAGGGGGGTAATATGGGAGAATCGGGTAACTCCCATCACAACCCACGCGACAGCATTCTGCACCAGCTGCAACCTCCGGATGGTGTGCAAGGGCAGTCCTAAATAGAGAGCATTGCAGTAGTTGAGTCGCGAGGTAACAAGGGAATGAGTGACTGCACGCAGGGCATCTCGGTCCAGAAACGCGCGAAGCTGGCGAACCAGCCGGACCTGGGCAAAGGCCCCAGGTCCGGCTGGTTCGCCAGCTTACTTACTCATACCAGACATTTGCAAAAGAAAAACAACTTCCTATTGTTAAATCGATCCTTATGTCAAAGATGCACTTTTTAGGTTGTAAGATGCTAATTATAACAAATTGAAGTGTCCAAGAAATTTCGTATCAACATATTTTCATTTTAAGAGTATTTGTTGACTCCATTTACAGAATATGATTTGGCAATACGTGGCATTATTTCCCATTAACCTGATCTCCAAGTTTCAAAGAACAAAGTTTTGCAGACAATAGTGCTATTAACCTTTTAGTAGTTTAATTATCTATTAAAAATGAGCATATTTTCTAGTACAAGGGATTAAGTTGTTTTAACTTACGAATGTTTGCAAAACTGAACCCCAGAACATGAATTGCTGTTTAAATGCAGAGTGTTACTCTGTTAATTTTATGTATAAAATACATTTTAAAATCACCTAAATGTGTTTAAAGTCAGGTTCCAAAAATCAAGAAAGACATGTTGAAGTTCTAAGTAGTTTCCTTTAATTTTCCTTACTTATGGACAAAAATCTTGCCAAACTAAAACAGACTACTTGCACCATAAAACACAGATTCTGGGAAACTATTAGGGAGGACCTGTTTTCACCCTCTTTCTTCCACAGAACTTTGTTGTCTTTCACCCCTCTGGAATGCACTCCCTTCCTCCTGGGAATATGGACTACATTCCATAAAAGTTAATTCTACTATAAATAATCCATTTTAAAATAAAGTTTTGGGTTTTAAAAAAGGGTTTTAGGGCTTTTTTAATCCAAGTCTATTTTACCAGCTCACAATTCTTACTATGTCTAGGAATGCTGATATTGTTCCAGTGTTTTTAGAAAAGATGATAGTATAATATTACAAGAATTGTTTTCATCACATTTCATTTTACATAAACATGAAAGTTTGCCTACTCTTGAATTTAAACCACAAGTAATGTATACATATTAAATATAGTAAATTTAAATATACACATTAAGTATACACATACTTAATGTGTATACTTAATGTATCTTACTTCCAGGAATCTGGGTACAGAACCCAACCTTGAAAACTAAATGCCTAATTAGAAGTATAACAAAACTTTCCCTAACAAACCAATTGATAAAATGGAGGGATAGATTAAAAAAAAGTAGGATACTGTAAACCCCCATGAGTTGGATGGGTTTATGCATACTAGGAAAGAGGGATATTTTTAAATTGAAAAACACTGGGAAATCATACAATTTTCAAAATTCAGTAGTACAATTTGTGAAGGATCTGAGTACTCCATATAAAACTAAGGGTTTCTGGTAACCATGCAGACTCCTTATCACTGCTGGTGTCTTTCAATAAAAGAGAAGTTACATGACATCCCCACTTCTCCCCTAAATGATCTTATAACTTACTTATAATGTCAAAGTCTTTAAAATGCCAGCCTATGGTCTCAAACCCGCTTTGTAGCTCCTGAAGGCTTGGGTAATATCTTAAAAGCATTGCTGCAAAATTTAAATATTTAATATAATGGAAAGGGAACATTATTAATTATATGTGATGTGGTTACCTCCACTCTCCCTCAAAAGAAATGTCAATCAAAAAGCAGATACACCTCTTAGCCTGAAAGAAGGGCAGTTGAACCAAGGGATTGATGGCATTTGAAAAAAAAAGAAAGAAAAGAACTAAGATTATTTTTGCATTTTCTACAGCATCCTCGATATAAACTACTCACAGTCCAAGATTTTATCTTATGTATGGCTTGACTCACTACATGCTGGAATGATGCAAGTTAATTAGAAGACATTTTCAAGAATACTTTGTAAAAATGTTACATTCTTGTAGCAAACTATTTACAAATCTCCTGTCCTTCACAGACATAAAACTGCAACATGCACTATAGTTGCACTGCTGGGAATTAGTCCAGCACAGTGGAGAAAATGGCTTATATGCATTCCAAAGCCTATTGCATAATCCCAACATTTTTCAAATACATTTCTTTTATAAAATGGGTGGATCATAATTGCCAGTCCTTTAATATGTAGCTATTTGCTGGAAGAATAGACATACATAATCTGTATCTGGAAACTGACTAAGACACTAATACTTACCATAAATGTATAACACAAAAATAATTTAGAACACATATTTAAAACTCCAAGTTATTAATGTATTTAAAGCTTCCAAGGTAGATAACATCCCAAGACACACACACACATATATATGAAGTTTGCAGCAACTCCAGATATGTACAAGAACATTAAAGTTTCTCCTTATTAATTTATTTACAATGTATTTACTACAATTCATTCTGCAAGGTATTAAAATTGTTTTTGAGAAACCCACAGACAAGATTTCATCTTTTTAAAGATATTACTGAACTGAACTGCTACCTTAACTGCAGGCACACAGGTGTTTTTTTACTACAAGGAGAATGGGAAATCTAGTCCCCTTTTCAGGGATCCTGAACCATATCAGGATGGGGTGCGGGGCACCTAGCTGCTTTACCCATTTATTTCTATGATCTGTTTTCAGATTGCAGGAAAGCCAGAAATTTCTAGTTGTTTCCTGATAGGGAAAGCAGAAGCATAAGGAAAACAATAGATAAAATTCCGTACTAAATACAAATCAAAGGCACAATAGCAACCACAACAGCTGAAATAGCTGCATTTGCTGTTTTTGGAAAAATAATTAACTGAAGTCCAAACCTATTTTTTATATTGTAGAAACTTTCAAATCTAAGCCAGGAAGGAAATAGATTTAGAACATTATTGATAAATGTTTACTTGATAAGTGAAGGAAAAAATCCTGTATTAATTAAAGAAGGTTCTTCAATATGGATAAAACAAGACTTAAAATATTTATTTAATTACTTGTTTACTTAGAAAGTAGTCCATTGAGTTCAAGGATGCTTAATTCTAATCAATATGAAGGGATTTCATTTGTTAGTAGAAAATCAAGTTGTTTCTAATCTATATTAATCATTACATTATTAGTGGAGAAATGTCTACTTTAGTAATAACATTAACCTGCTTTTTGTGTAACATTACTAACTTTTCAGGTTGCAAAATAAGGTAGTAACCAAATTTAATGAAATCTATTCAGAAGTATACATACAATTTGTATCAATCACTTTAAAGACTGATCCTGTTCTATCTTCTTTTTTAAATAAAATTTAAAAAAATATGACGACATACATCAGGCAGATCTTTTGTTCATAGTACATCTTTGCTTACCCCACATCCAAAGTTCAAACAAGGGTAACTTCACACTTTGTCTTCAATGGGCATAGCTTTGGTTGCAACTTAGCATTCTGGTCCCCACTCAGCTTACCATTTTTTTGCATCCTTAACTCAACACCAGTTTATTTTGCTTCCTTACATTCCTGGATCTCTTTCCTCCAACATGCAGAATTGAGTATTTGAGTTAGGGATGGAGAGAAGAAGCTGCAGCAAGGCCCGTTCTTTCCTAGTCTATCAAGAAGCAAAGTGAAGCAGATCTTAGCTAAAGGACAAGAGTGGAAGAATAAAGCTGGAAACTAAGAGCAAGCCACAAACTGCATCCATCCAATTAGCCCACTTCCAGCCCAGTTTCAAACAGAAACTGAATTTTATTATCCAAGCAGATTAACTTCAGAAATAATCAATCTAGGCTCTAGTGGAAACCCAGTAGAAAGTATGCCTGGGTGGATCAGATGACTACCTGTTCTAATTCTCCTTATCAAGACACAAAATTAAAGATTTGATCACCAGCAGGTTTTTCATATGAATGAGTGCCTCCACATTCCTTATTGCCCTATTCTCTGCCCAGAGGCACATTATCCTCGGCTGCATTTTATGATCACTGAGTATATAAATTAAGTTCACTGTAAAATAAAATAAAAAATACTCATTGAAAGCATTCAAGTTTAATCCTAAACTTTCTAAATTACTTTTTTCTCCAAGTTACATTACTATTTTAAACCCATCATTAAGGAAGCATCTTTATTAAGTCAGCTGACCCCTTATGAAAGCATTCCAGATCCGAAAAACTCTTGAGGAAGGTGGTTAAAAAAATAACTAGATTAATAGCGTGGGTGAGGAAAAAATGTGGCTGGTACCATTACAATGTTCCAAGATGGAGAACAGGAGTCGGCTGCGAACAGGCGAATTTGTTTTTACTCCTGGGTTCAGTACTATATACCCAAGGCAAACTCCCCCTGAACTGGGGTGGGGGGGGGAGACTCTTGTCTGAACAAGCATGCATTGGATTCGGTTCGGTTAATGCCAAGTTTGTCCTGCAAGATCTATTTAGCTTTCTTACGATCCACAGTTTACAACCCGGGCACACCGCTCGGATATGAATATAAAGCATTATTTTTTTTAATAGAGGAGAAAAGTGCGCGCCTTGAAATCAGCCCGACCCAAGAAAATTTGGATGGAGGAAGCGCGATCCATCACTGCATTTCAAGACTACTTTCCAACCCGACAACAATCACCATCCGGAAACGTCACCCGACTTTTATTCGGATAAAATGCAAAAAGAAAGATTTTTTTTCCCCTGTTCCGTTTTGTTTCAAGAGTCCCACCACTTATCGCTTCTGCCCGTGTCCGAGCGTGGATCCGTAGGCACGGAAGAAGCGTAACTGGGCACGGGACGAGAAAGGCTCTCGGCAGGCAAAGTTGCGAGATACCTGAGGCAGGATTCCTAAGGCAAACTCCCAAGCACGGCACTCCCGAGGAAGTGCGCGCAGAATTGCAAGCCTTACCTCACTCGCTACCCCCGTTCCCACGGATCGAGTAATGTATGTGTACGGGTTTACAGGGCAGCGCGCGCTTCCCCGAAAGGAAATCCTAATTAAACTCGGCGGGGCTTATTCCCGATCCAACACACAGGCAGCTCGTGACATTCAAACACTTTCTCGGGAGTAAACTTCCCCGAACGCAGGGAGAGGTTGACTTCCCACGAGATTCGCAAGGCTTTCAACTTGCGCTCGAGTCTTTCGGATCTTTTATTTTGTTTTATTTTTATTTTTTTTACACATAAGCCCTAATTGCTTTCCCCTCTCACTACCCTCGGAGAGGGCGGAGTCTCAACCAACCACACCTCCTCACCCCCCACTGACCCCGGAAGAGCGATACCTCTCTCGTCTTGTCAGCCTCCCGCGCCAATTCAACTCTTTAATGTAGAACCGCCACCACCCTCCCTTCAGGCGAACCTCTCATTGGCCCTTAGCCCCGCCCACTCGGTCCGCTCAACTTTTCGATTAGCTGGCGCCCCTGTCACTCCGGAGTGAGCTCCGCTTCCACTGCCCCCCCAACAACCATACAATCCTTCCCTCTCATCCGCCTGTATTTACTGCCTTCTCATTGGAGTGGTTCCAGCCTTTAAGAAAATAAATCTCCGTTATGTCCCTAGTGTATTGGCCTTGACGTTTGTCAATCAGACATCAGTGATGCTTATCATTGGAGGATATACATATGATTAAGGCTGACCTTTTTAATAACTCGTGTTTCATTTGCCCGGGCTAGCTGCCAAAGTGACCCAAGCTTCCAAATGATTGGCTCTAAATGATCTTTTTCACGCTGACTAGCATGTTAGGTTGCGAACCTTCGCCCGCTCCCCCTTTCTTTTTTCTACGCATTTCTATTTCTTCCTTCCTTTATTTATTTATTTCATAAACTTAAATGACCTCGGTAGGGAGGGGGAAGGGAGGCTTGCAGTTATACGGTGACCAATAGCAGAAAGGACAGAGGAGGAGCCTAGAAGGTTTTCACCAATCATAATAGGATATTATCTGCGTATTTAGCAAGTCGCTAGCCAATCAAGTTTTGAAGCTGCCGGCACCAGAGGCTGGCGGCGACGGGCGTTAATCACTGTCTGGATTTGGCGAGAAACCGGGCGATACCATTAGTAAATACAAAGGTGGGGGGAGGAGAGACGGAAAGTGAGTGAGGAAGGGAAGCTGCAGAATTTTCACTTTTCAAATGGCTGGGGAATGAGAGGCATTTTTTTTCTTTTCTTTTTTTAAGGGGAAAATATAATCCGAAAAGGGGGAGAGATGGACAAGCAGTGTGATTAATTTCCTTGTCTGCCTTGCATCCGAAAGAGAAGCTGCAATCTGTTGCGCCTTTGAATTCAGTGAAACTTATTTCAAGTAAATAGACAAACTTATACTATAACCCCGGCAC
This sequence comes from Naja naja, assembly GCA_009733165.1. Lineage (NCBI taxonomy): Eukaryota > Metazoa > Chordata > Lepidosauria > Squamata > Elapidae > Naja > Naja naja. The sequence goes on from CM019152.1 coordinate 32,550,667, forward strand.
TATTTCATATGTTAATAATTTTCTAATTGTTAATAATTTCCTAACTGATGAAAAGAGAATCCACTAAAATCTGTTTTCTTCCAAGAAACACTTGAATTCTATGTAACATAGTTTCAACTCTGTTAAATAATGTTTCAGCACTGTCACAAGTAATACTTGTGATAATATTGTATGGTAAAAATACTTGTTTATTTTTACCATATAATAATATAACTCGGTCTCTATCAGCATACAATGTTTCTCTTTTTCTTGGTCAAAATATGAAGTAATTCTATTTTGAATAAATCATCAAGACACTGTATTTAAAGTATTTGATTTTTATTATTTTTATGCCGTAATAGTTAACATTTTTAAACATTTTTAAACAATAGGTAAATAATATGCAGTTTCTGTTATGTTAAATAGGCAGATGCTTCCTAATCTTGTACCCAACATACTAGGTTTAGGATTACAATTACCAGAAATCCCACTTTCAAACTTTAGGTTATATTGGTTGCAAATTCTGTACGTTTGTATCTCAATGTATCTGGGAGTCTAAAAGATTTCAAATAGAGATCATTTAAGCTAATGCTTGGTGCAAAATATGTTTTGTGTTCTTGCTATCTATTATTATACACCACACCATCCTGAAATTCAATAAACTGCAGACATCTTGTCTGAAATGGAGCTGGTTACTTTTAATGGAACACTAAATAAAATCTGCATGACAGTCACATTATATAGATGGAAACTCACCAGCAACTTTTTTTTGAGTTGGAAGAGTGACAACCATGCTATCAATTTAAAATGTGCAGATGTCCTAGGCATTACAGATGTATGATTGAGACAAACAGGCATATTAGGATGTATCTGTAGTTTAAAAACATCTACAGAATAGTATCTAAACTAGATTTAAGTCATTGATGCAAAGGAAAAGATACTCCTTCAACAGATATAATATCATATACATGACTGAGTAAATCTCTGAGATAACTACAGAATGAATCTATTTTGGTAAAAATTAGCAAAATGTTTTCAGAAAGACCTGTCACTTGGGACATATACAGTGTGTAATGTCTTGGTTCTGAATACCTATGACATATATCACCTTCTTACCAAGTTGTTCTCTTTATAAAATTGTATTATTTTCTATTTAATTGCCCATAAATATATTTTCTCTTCCAGTATGTTGTATGCCAATAAATGTTGCAATTATTTAGGCAGTATATTGCATTCAGTTTGATTTGTCTGAAGCACTATATGAAAATCACCCTTTATATTTCAAAACTTGGTCAAAACGGCAACATTGTCATTTAGCTTCAAAAATGCATTTTTAAGATTCATCTTTGTTTGAAAACACTGTACTTCAGTTATGAACACAGAGGTAATTGTAGCCATAAAGAAATAAGGCAAGTTTGAACCTGAACAGAATGGCTTTATCTATCTAGCTACCCCACCTCTACTGGTATGAAGGTGCATTTGCAACCAGCCATGTTCACATTCCTCTGCATATAGGTTGGCCTGAAATTGAAGCACCTGGCAACATCTTTAAGTTTGCCATCAAAGTGTGTCTTTTATTGGAAAGAGTTACGGTATAATGTCAATGTGTGGCACTTAAATGCACACTGGGGCAGTTTCTGAACATGACATGTTCTCCATTGCAGTAACTACAGACTGTAGCATCCTCCTATAGGTTCCATAACTATGTCCGCGACTTCCCCCCTCTGTGATGTGCTCATTCAGGGTTTGCCTACATGAGACTTAGGCTACAGAATCACTTCTCCAAAACTTGCTTATTTCCTTTTGGAAAGCACTTTTAGCTTGACTAGTTCATTACATGTTGGGACCATGAAAACACAATGCAATTATGTGTATTTCTTGTTCATTACAATTCATTGATAACATTCCTGCTATACTGCTGTTTTATCACTTGGCAAACAAGTCATCCCCTTTCATAGCAATAGCACTAACTTTGTATACCGCTTCATAGTGCTTTACAGCATTCTCTAAGTGATTTACAGAGTCATGAGTGAATGTACTGTTTTCTTCAGCATTTTGTTCTAATAAGGAAATATCTCAAATGTCCCAAAATGATCACTACAGCTGCTAAGCATAAATCATGCTGGATTGTAGACAAGTGATACTATGAGTATGCTTTGGGGACAGATGTGCAGTACATACTTTGTTCATTGAATTTGAATTGTGAGGGTACTGTTATGTAGGGCATCCAAATTGGTGCATTTCATAGGGTGGTGTGATGTTCCTATGGTTATCAGGAACTTTTATTGGGTGTTGTGAACCATGTGGAAGAGCATATGGGGAAGACTTGACATGGAGTATATGACATTCTGCCATTTCTTTATAGAATTCTGAAGACATGGTTAAAAATACTTGAATTCTTCAATTTTATTTTGTAATGTGCAATTTATGGCTCAATGTCTCATAGAAAAAAAACCCAATCTACCTGCTTTCTTTGCTGCCTCAACTTTTATTTTCCCCGTGCTTGATCATGTTTAGTCAAAATGTAGTATAATTATGGCTGATGAATCACAGAACCCTTAAGTGCCAGTACAGGACCATATGGGGGGGGAGGGGAGATGTAAACATTACATTCCTGGAGCAAAAACAAGGTGCAGAAGGAACTTCAGTCATTATAACATCAATGTAGTCATAAAGATAGCATCAGATATGTGTACCAGGGAATTTCTGTATTCAGAGTCCAGAATGCATGACCAAAGCAGTCATTCTTACCAAATTACAAGCAGATGATAGCCATGATCTGTCAGCAGGTTTCAGGCATCATAATATCCTCCTGAACCAGCTAAGAAAGTTGAGACTGAAAAGCAGTTCAGTGGCTCTTTCTTCCTCCATTGCTGTTTCCAATCAGAATTTTTTTAATGTGAAGGAGGAAGATTCAGCCCTAAGCTTCTGTTATGTGGGGTGCCACAAAGCTCAACTCTTTTCTTTCTGAGTAAGGTTATCCATCAACATGGGGTGAAGTTTCACCAGTATGCTGATGGTACATCTCTGACCTGGGCTGTTGAAGTGATGTTGCCCAAGTACTTTCCCAATGCCTGGAGAGTGTTGGGGTTTGGAAGGGGAGAAACTGGGTTTTACTGAATCTTGACAAGACTAGGTCACTGTATTTTAGGGCCACCCATATTGAGTGATTTTCCATCTTTAATTCTGAATGAGATACACTTCAACAGGTAGAAAATATGTGGAACCTGGGGTTCCCCAGAGCTCACAGCTGCTCCTCAAGAACCAGGGGACTGCTATAGTTTGTAGGGACTTTATACAAATGCATCTTGCACAAAAGTTGTATCCATTCCAAACCAGGTTGCACTACTCACAGTCACTCATGACTTAGTCACTTCCCTGTTGGACAGTTGCAATGTACTCTTGATAAGCCTTTGGAAGTTCCAACTGTTCCAAAATGCAGTATTGGGTGCCCATGGTAGACCTACATAACACTACTGGAACATGACTTGCATTGCATCACAGTAGGCCAGTAGGCACAATTCAAGGTGCTAATTGTCATCTTTAAAGCATTGGGTCATGTTACTTGCAGAACCCTTTCCCAATTGTTTCTTCCTGTCTCATCATATGAATGAGCATACTTTAGGGTTTCTTGCTGACACAGTGTCATCTGGTGGATCCTAAGAAGTGGGACTTCTGTGTCATGGCATCTAGTTTATGGGACAGCCTCACCGATTCAGATAAAATTTAACTGGGCTTTAGGAAACCTGTGAAAATCCCTGGCTGTTCCCCATGCATTAGGGCAGGGATGTCAACTCACATCATCACGTCATCATGTGACATAGTGTGACTTTTTTTCCCTTTGCTAAAATGGGTGTAGGTGTGGCCAACGCATGATGCACCCAGCCTCTGGGCCGCGAGTTTGACACCTCTGCCTTACAGCCAGGCTGTTAGTCTAAGAACTCTGCTGAGGGAGGGAGAGCACAGCATAGGTGTTTTTTGTTTCTAATAAGAGGGTCTGAACTCATGCTTTGATTTTATTATTACTGATGTTTTATATCATATGCTTATCACCCAGTATTTAATTAGACAAATAAGCAGTCTTCCAAAATATGTAAGCAAATGATGATAGGACTTAGAATATCTTATAACAGTATTGCTTCAAAGCAACAGTATTGCTTCAAAGGGAATGGTGTAGAGTAGGGCTCGATGCGTCACATGCTGGCCATGCCCACACCTGGTTTAGCAAATGGGAAAAAAGTCTGATACATCATGTGATGCTGCCGTGACAGCATGAGTTTGACACCCCTGGTGTAGGGCATCCCATGGCAACAGCCACCCAGCCCTTCCCTATCTCTTATAGCAGTGATCATCTCTATGTGGGGGGAAAGTGCACCCTGAAGCAGACAGCTTCCACAAGAACACACACACAGAAATGTTCCCAGGTACTGAAAACATAGCTCAACTAAAATAAGAAGGATTCCATGTGGCTGCACTGTACCTCTGTGCATTGTGATCCCTATTTCTGGGTCCTTTGATTTCACAGGGATTGCCGCCATTCACAATCATAGTATTTCACTGCGAGTATTGAGACATGTCATGTAATTCCCTGATGTTGATGATCATAGAGAAATTACATTCAGTTGCATTTAATGACCTTGCAAATCAGTTTGGCGAATTATAGAATGGAAGTTACCAAGATAATTTAATCTTACTTTTCAAATTGTTTGACTTCAGCACTTAGAAGATGCTCAATGGAATTCTGGGTGATAAGCATATGATATAGGTCTATAACTGATCAGATATTTCTAAATACCTTCCTGCATCAGCCAATAGGCTCTAAATAGGAAATCAACCAAGGTAGCTTAATCACTAAAACATGGCAATGAAGAACCAAGCTGAATCTCTGTTGTTCCCAAGTTGTATATTAAACAGCACATTGCTGGCATATGAGTGTTGGGAAATCTCAGTAGCTCAGTTAAACTACCTTCCAGAGTGGCTGTTCAAATGTTATATGCATGTTCTGAATCCTTCTGTTGTCTGTGGTTCTGCTACTTGCCCTATTTACATTTCTACCCATAAAATTCTAGATGCCTGTTTTATCATGAAAAGGCACTGAAATGAAGCAGGGGAAAGCAATAGGAAATTAATCAATATGTAAATGGAACATAAGAGCCACTTCCCTCCCTCTCTCTTCCTCTTATTCTCCATAACATTTTGTGAGAATTCAAGCACTGTATGCTTCAATTCATCCATCATATGGTCTGAACTATTTTATAAAGCGTGCACTTAAGATACTTTCTTCTGAGCATAATACCCAGAATGCATTAATATGTGCCATGAGTAATTGTGGCATGAATCACATGATTTATTTATTTATTATTTATTATTTGAACTTGTATGCTGCCCCATCTCCAAAGACTCGGGGCGGCTCACAACTAAAAAACAGTAACAATAAATACTTAAAAAGAGATTAAACCAGATTTACAAGCCCAAATACAAAAACTAAAATTTACAATAGTTAAAATAATTAAAAACCCCATCCCCCCGCAAGGAGGGGTCACAGCCCGGGTTGGTCAAACAACCAGGTCTTCAAGTCATGGCGGAAGGTGCGGAGGTCAGGGGCCAGGTGGAGCCCCAAGGGCAGTTGGTTCCAGAGGTCAGGAGCCACGACAGAATAGGCTCGTCACCAGGGGACCACCAGCCAACATTGGCTTGCCGACGGGACCCCGAGGAGTCCTTGTCTATGTGCTCGCACAGGGCAGCTGGCATTCGATATCGGCAGAAGACGCTCCCTCAAGTATTGAGGATCCATGTCGTGAAGGACTTTGTATGTTAAAACCAAAACCTTGAATCTCACCCAGAGTGCAACCGGCAACCAATGCAGGCAGTGCAGGAGGGGGGTAATGTGGGAGAATCGGGAAACTCCCATCACCACCTGCGCTGCCGCATTTTGCACCAGCTGCAATCTCCGGATGGTATGCAAGGGCAGTCCCAAATAGAGAGCGTTGCAGTAGTCGAGTCTAGAGGTAACAAGGGCATGAGTGACTGTGCTCAGGGCATCTCAGTCCAGAAATGGGCGAAGTTGACGAACAAGGTGGAGCTGGGCAAAGGCCCCCCTGGCAACGGCCCCCACCTGCTCCTCCAACCGGAGCCGTACATCCAGGAGGACCCCCAGATTCCGCCCTATCCACAGGGGCAACACCTCTCCCCTATGGCCAAAGATGGATATTCCTGGCTGGGCCGAGATGCCGGTATGCACAGCCACTCAGTCTTGGCCGGGTTGAGTCGAAGCATGTTCCCGCTCATCCAAATCTGTACTGCATCCAAACACTGGGTCATCAGGGAGAGGGCATCACTGATCTGGTTTGGGGTGGAAATGTACAGCTGGGTGTCATCTGCGTACTGATGGAATCTCACCCCGAAACTCCGGATGATCTCACCCAGCGGCTTCATGTAGATGTTAAATAGAAGAGGGGAGGACCGACCCCTGAGGGACCCCACAGGAGAGCACCCTCGGGGTCAATCTCAGCCCCCCCCACCAACACCGATGCGTCGCCCGAGAGGTAGGCGAACCACTGAAGAACAGTGCCCCCATTCCCAACCCCTCGGCAAAGGATACCATGGTCGATGGTATCGAAAGCCGCTGAGAGGTCTAATAGGACCAGGACAGAGGAAAAACCCCTGTCCCGAGCCCTCCAGAGATCATCCATCAGCGCGACCAATGCCGTCTCTGTGCTGTAACCGGGTCAGAAGCCCGATTGATACGGATCCAGGTAGTCCACTTCATCCAGGAAGAGTGGAAACTGCTGGGCCACCACACTCTCAACAACCTTCGCCAAGAAGCGAAGGTTGGAGACTGGACGAAAGTTGTCTAACACGGTCGGGTCCAGGGCAGGCTTCTTCAAGAGGGGTCTCACCACCTCCTTCAAGGTGGAGGGAAAAACACCCTCTCTTAATGAAGCATTGACAACTGCCCGGAGCCAACCGCAGGTGGCCATGATGCTACATGGAGGGGGAAAAATGAAAACTATGGAGAGTAAAAAAGAGTGCAGATGATTTAAGGATGATTAAAGATGATCAAAGAAAAAGACAGCTGACAAGCAGACTGACTGCCATCCAGTCAAAGTGGCAGGTGTATACCCAACCAAGGTGGAACCTAGTGATGGTCCACAGTGACACAGATATGGTTGACAGTGAGTGTTGGCTTGCCAACTTCTGCACCAACCTTCTTGAACCAGGAGGCTGCAGGGAGGCCCACTAGGCCCAAAATGGGGAGCAAGGGGGCGGGGTCATGCACACCTGCACGGGGGGCCTGGGAGAAGCGCAGGGGGACACACATGCATGCACAGGGGGCCTGGGAGAAGCGCTGGGGGACACATGCATGCACAGGGGCAGGACAAGCACGGGTGATCACACGCACATTGCATTATGGGTGCATGCACCCACACACACTTTTGGCATGCGGTGACAAAAAGATTAGCCATCACTGACCTAAGCCATATAGAGTGCATGTTTATTAACTGGCTGCAAGGTTCATACAGCATGGCAAATAGTGTATCCATGATATCTCTATTTTATTTCCCAGAGACTGGACAGCTACAAGGAGGTACAGTTCATATACCATTTTAGTACTGCCAATGGTTACTGTATTCTAGTTAATGAACCCTATAAGTAAAATTCCTTGCTTTGAAGCATTATGGAGGCTGGTATGTTCCCTGGAGACTCCACAGTTACCTATAGGATATATCCATTCCACTATCATCAGCCTATAACAGATATAGCATTAACTCATGAAATCCTTCCCAGACTGCCTACTGTTTTAGACAGCAGCTTTTAATAAATGCATCTTCAAGCATTGCCAAAACATTGAATGGCTAAAGGCTCATTAGTGCCTTTTTGGCATCTGGCAGGTTGCAGAGAAGAAAGCCTCATTCCTTCTTGTGTTGTCATGCACAACATTTCCAAGAACAAGGGATATCTCATACCTCCCATCAGCACAGAAGTATCTGATCTAGCAAAACCACAGAGAGACCTTTACCGTCCATGTCACGAGTGCCTTGTGATAGAGGGCTGGTCAATACTGGGTACCTTTTCATATCTGACTTGGGTGATCTCTTAAAATCAACATCTTCTTTGCTGTACAGTAATTTTATCTGATTCTGCTCATTATTCATTGTTGCCAAACATTTTCAAGGCTGCAATAATAGTGGACAGCATGGTTGGCTTATCAGCCAACACGAAGTCCATGAAAACATACAATGCCAAGTAATATTTCATTAAGTGATACAGAAATGGAGTGGAAACTGTTGCTCCTGGATGCATTGACAGCTGTACCTGCTCAATGTGATCCATAGAGGTTATATCCAGTGCCCTGCCATTCTAGGGAAAAGCAGAATGCATTTATTTCTATCTTGGATTCTCTCATAGGTCATGACCCCTGCTTGTATGGCCACACAATGCAATGCCAACCTTTGCCAGAATGATAATATGTCCTTGTGGCAATTCCATCAAGAAAATTGTTGTTGTTCCAGCTTCAGCAATCTGGTGCCCAGTTCAGAGTCCCAAATGCCTGAATTCTCTGAACCCAGACCACTCTGCTGAATCATGGGTAAACATATGGTATGAAATACTGTGGCACAGGTCAGAGACAACAGCAGAGAGAATGAAGTAATGAAACAACAGTTTATTAACAGAAAAGGTTGGTATTAATGTAAACTGTGGGGGTAGGAGAAGTTGGACAATGTTCTTGATTGTAACTCATAGTTCACATCAAATTTGATCTTCCAGTTGTCAAGGAAACCCACATAATCGAAGTTGTTACCTGTGCAGTCACCTTCATTTCCTGGATGTTGAACTCTTTAACAGAAAAATGCTCCTGTAGTAAATGTAGTAAAAAAAATGGAAACTGTGATCTTGTTCACAAGCATCTGCATACCAGCAAGTATCTGTGTGGGGATGGGACAGGAGGATAAAATAATGTTTTCTTACTCACACACACACAAAGAGAGAGAGGGGCAGGGGAGAGAGAAAATTGGATATCAACACCACACTTATGGCATTGCTCCAAGACCACCCAGTGACTTCATGTAGGAATTAAAAAATTAGAACTAACCAGAGATGGGAGGCAAACCACTGCAACCCTATACCATGCACTCTCAATCTCCTTAGTTTATCCAGAGAGATCAAATGATTGATAGATATTGAACATTGCTGAGATATAAAGGAGAATAAAGATTGTTGCACCATCCCATCTCCTACAGAGGTCATCAATAAGTGTGGTTGTCATCTCAGTTCTATGGTCTGTCTGGAAGCACAACTTAAAAATGCTCTGTGAAGCTACAGCCTAACCATCTTTTAACAATCTTCCTAAAAAGGAGAGATGGACACTAGACAAATTGTCCAGGACTTTGGATTTGACAATAGCCTCTTGAAAGAGAATGCACCACAGCCTCCTTTAAGAAAGGTGAAACCACTCCTTCCCTCACAGAGAAAGTCACCAGTCCATTGATTCAACCAGAGGTGGTATTTAGCAAGTTCTGACCAGTTCTGGGGAACCAGTAGTGGAAATTTTGAGTAGTTTGGAGAACCAGTAGCAGAAATTTTGAGCAGTTCAGAATACCACCTCTGACTGGCCCCACCCCCATCTATTCTCTGCCTCCTGAGTCCCAGCTGATTGGCTGCGTCTTCTTTTGTTGCCCTGCATAGAAGAATGGAGCTGGAAAGCAGGTTTGTGGGGTGGGGAGGGAATGGGGATTTTACAGTATCCTTCCCCTGGAGTGGGGTGGGAATGGAGATTTTATAGTATCCTTCTCCTGCCATGCCCACCAAGCCAAGCCCACAGAACCAGTAGTAAAAAAATTTGAATCCCACCACTGGCTTCAACCATACTGTATGTTAGTCCTTAGGAAGCCTTCATTAAGAAGAGGCATGGTCTAACAGGTGGCAAGGTTAACAGTCCAAGGACTCTTTCTATTTCTTAAGAATTTCCAGGTTCAAACTCTTTCCAGGTAACTGATCAACATGTTCCTCAGTGATCTCAGTCCAACTATGAACCTAAAGTCCAAACCATCCCTCATATAAAGCAGTCCTGTCGTTGTTCTCCCCAGTAAAGAAATTGCTGCCTTAAAGGGGTCTGTTTCTTATCTATGTAGATGCAGTTAGATTGCAAATAAAGTGCAAATAGATGTTTTTCTGCTCTTATCATTATGATGAAGCTCTAATGTGGACTTTTATTCATACTCAATTGGTTTCAATCATTGTCTTTCTTAACTGATATTTCTCTTGGTGATGGAGTTGAGCTGCTTAAGTGGGGAGGCTGGTATAGAATAGAATAGAATAGAATAGAATAGAATAGAATAGAATAGAATAGAATTCTTTATTGGCCAAGTGTGGTTGGACACACAAGGAATTTGTCTTGGTGCAAATACTCTCAGTATACATAAAAGAAAAGATACATTCATCAAGAGTCAAGAATCATAAGGTACAACGTCAAAGGGTACAATAAGCAATCAAATCAACTTCTGCTTAGAACTCAGCTTCAACCACAGGATTTCTCATATCTAATCATCTGCAGCACAAAGCCCCTGAAAGCCATTAGGACTTTATTAAATTATAAGCTTCCACCCTTATTATGGAGTCATGACTGATGCCAGACTCAAAATCCAGGTGGGCATATCTCTGGTAGGAGAAGCCACTCTCTGGGCCCACCCAGGTCCCAGTTACCCATGCCAAGTGAAATACCTTATTCAAATAACACAGTCACTGACAAAGTATAATAGACAGATATTAGGGACTACTTGCCCCATCTATGGCTTGCTCCCAGATTACCCCTGTAGACTCTCAGAAAAAAAAACATATAGAAAGAGTATATCAGAATAACAGATTAACAGAGTTGGAGGTCTTCTAACCCAACTCCCTGCTCAAGGAGAAACTCTATACCATTTCAGACAGGTGGTTGCCTATCTCTTCTTGAAAACATCCAGCGTTGGAGCACCCACAACTTCTGGGAGCAATTTGTTCCACTGATTAATTGTTCTAATTGTCAAGAAATTTCTTCTTAGTTCTAGGTTGGTTCTCTTTGAAATTAGTTTCCATCCATTGCTTCTTGTCCTGCTTTTAGGTGCTTTGGAAAACCGATTGACCCCCTCTTCTTTGTGGCAGCCCCTTAGAAAATGCTATCATGTCACCTCTAATCCTTCTCTTCATTAAACTATACATACCCAATTCCTCCAACTGTTCTTCATATAATTACTTTTAGCTAATTGTATTTAAGTGTACATGTCTTTGATGTGTGTTGGATAACCAGGCATTATGTGAATCCAAACATTCTAATTGATTTATGTGGCCATTAATGGCATCTACTTAAAATAATTTATTTTCTTTTTTATTGCAATTAAAAGGACGTTCTGGATCAGTAAAACTTGTGTTCTTTGTACTTTAGGTGAATACATCCTGTACTTTATTTTTTTTTTCTTTGTGTGCTTGGATGAAATAGCACTTAATTAGCATTCTATGCTCTGAAGAAGGAGGTGGTGGTGTTAATATCTGACAGAGGGTAGAAATTAACAGTGATCAACACCAAAACTGGAAGTGGAATTGGAAACTAATGCCAGCTGTATGCACAGAAGCTTTAAAGGTGATGTAAAGGTACAGCCAATTTTTTTTCCTGAAATGTAAAATAAATTTGCCTATTAATTAGCAATTAATGGGCAAACTATATGTCAAGCAGATTTTTTTCTTACAGTGTTTTACTACCACCTCTGAGCACTTGCTGCCTAAGATAACTGCTTATATTAGCCTCATGGTAATCCTGTTTTTGAGGGAGACTTTCAGGGAGCAGCAGCAGCAGCAGCAACAACAACAACAACAACAACATTGTCTTTAGTGTAAAAAGAGCACCCAAATGAAAACATTTCTGACAAGAAAATAAAAATATGAAAGGCTACACTTGACCAGACCAAAGTCTCATTGAGTCTAGAATCCTCCTTCACACAATGGCATTACATGCTTTGTGGAAATTTTTCTTATTCTTATTTGCCAACAAACAGCATTTATAAGTATGTTGCCTCTGATATTAGAAGTAATTTATTTGCTGGCAAGTAATACCCCCAGTACTGCAGGACTGGGATTACTAGTACTGAATGAAATAAAACTAAAAAGAAATGTTACTTTAAAATGAGAAAGAAGGAAATATTACTTTGAAGTGAGAAAGCTAAGATCAGATCCAATTTATCGAGTCCCTGCAATTCAAGTAAATGCATTGGTTTATGACAGGCCTTCTCTAACCTAGTGTCACCAGATGTGTTTGCTGGGAATTCTCAATGACCATGCTAGTGTGTTGTGCTGGTACAGCATCAAGAATCAGAGGCAGAAGATTAGAATGGCTTATTTACAAATGCATGAAGATTTTTCCTCCCCTAAGGAACATGGTTGGCTTTTGTGTCACTTTCCTTTGTACATCACTCATGTTAACTCTAGTAGTTAAAGAGTCCCTGCTCACCAATCAGTGCAGCAACTGAAATATGCAGCTGCACTCCAAAATAGCTTCAAGCTCTAGGCAATGTTGAATTTCTGGAATTTCTAAATCATATTGGAAAAAGGATGTTGTTACTTTAACTTGCTACAAGTTGTCAGCTCAAAAAAATGATATCCTTTGCAACAGAGACATATGTGAAAAACAGTACCTTGAAATATATAAGACCTACATTGCTGGAGGCTTCAAAATATAAGGGACAAATTTTTAATTCTAAGTGAGAGAAAAAACGATGGCTTGGTTTGTGCCAAAGACTGCATGAAGCCAAGCCGTGGCTCACAGCACTTGCCAGCCATTGGCTAAACTGGTGCCTATTTTTTTCACAGAGTGATGGTCAAGATTCCAGGAAATCTGTGGACAGGAAAGATACATAATTGTTTCCTTCTTTAAGAAGGGCAGCATGACACACTAAAGCTCAGGCTATGAACTCATCTCTAATTTTATTACACTGTGTGCTCTGTGCTGCAAGTTTCAATTAAAAAAAAAGAGTGAAAAAGAAACTTTCTCTGCCTAGAAGCTGATCTGCAAATGTGCCACCACTTCAGAATAACAGCCTCATAAGTTCAACGTATTACTATGCCTCAGTGTATTTTAAAGAAGCTATCTTATTTATATTGCATCAAATATAGAACAATCTTATTCAAGAAGCATAATCTTTTCTCTAAATATTCAGAATATAATAGAACTATCCCATGTAATAAAAACAAAATGCAAATACTGAGTGCCCAAATTACAGTTTGCAGAAAACAGGAGGCCAGGAAGAGGACAGACTCCAGAAGAACAAAGAACGAATATGTCTAATGAAACAAACTCATTAGCACAGGCAGGAGATTTTTTTCAGCAAAAAGGTTGGAGAGGAAAACAAAACTAGATTGAGCCAAAATAACTTGGATTCTTCCTCCCAATACATAAATATGATAATTAGAAGTGTAATTTGAGGCAGGGCAGAAAAGGAAGGACTGCCTTCTCATAAAAAAAAGAGCATGTGATCTCCTACAACCTCTCTTTACATCTGTTAGGTTCTTGTTTCTGTTGCAACTTTTTTTTACAACAAATTATTCTTATTTAGATTTGTAAATGCAACAGTTATACATGCTCTTTTATAGCAGTACAGGATGTAGTTTCACATACAATACTAAACACTTGATACTTGAATCTTCTTTTTTGTAGCTGTGTAAATGAATCAATCCAATTTCTGAATCTCCATGTAATCAATTCCTGGGGTGTTTTGAGGCACAATTCCTATGATTTCCCCCTCCCTCACTCTGGTATTTCATAACTAGAAAGAACAAATAATGGAAAAAAGCAGTTACCAAATAAACATGACAACATCTGAATTTCTCCACATAAAGTTCTGTTAATGAGCCAGAATGTTCACATTATCTTTGTCTGAAAATATTCTTTGGAGTGACTCACAATCTTTCAAAAGTTTTCAAAAACCTTGTTTTTTTTGTAAAGTGAGGCAACAGCTTATGCTAGTAGAAGGACCTTGTAACTATTAATAATGCAAACAAGTATAATACTTCAGACATTATTATAATGTCTTTAGCTGTTTCCTAACCTTCATTTTAGTTGAGTCAGGATTTAAAGTACTGTGATTCTATGAGAAAATATCCTACTTTTTATCTGGGTTGTCCATCAAAAATAAATAGAATTTCAACTCCTCCAGCACTGTGTTCCAACAAAGTAATGAAACAAAGATAATTGCATAGAGCACTAATTTGTTCTTTTCAGATTGCTTTTTCCTACTCTTCTTATTAGCTAAAGCAATACACAAGACTTTTTATTCCAACAGCAGTTCACATAGGTTGAGGTCACAGATAGCATTTGGCACAAAAAGAAGAAAAGCATTGCAAAAATACGAAGAAACTTTGCCCCATTCCTATCTTGACTTTTAATGATGACAAAGAATTTCAGGCAACCTGGCCACACTTGGTCTATAAGACGTACCTTGTGAGTTTGCATTATAACAGAGATGGATGAATGCAAACTCCAACCATGTTAGAGAATAACAGAGTTTAAGTAAATTATTAAAACTTCAAAAAGGAAATGTATAACAGCTACATGTTTTACTTTCTTCATTAGAAAAAAAAGGCTGAAGGATTGTGTCTCTGAAATATATCACCTTTTAGCACATCATTGCAACAATACCTGATTGCAACCACCTCAAATTATAGGAGCTTGCTGAAAATCAATACACTCCCAGGTTTGTTAATGTTAATTGAAATGTTGCAAAACTCTCTCTGTGAATGGAAATCAGCATAAACGGAGACTTTTCTGGTAGGAGTCAGTCTTGACAGCGTTGTGATTCATCTCTGCATTTTCCTTCTCTGCCAAAGAGCAAATTTCTATATAGTTCTATTACCATGGGACACACAACTGACAATATCCAAAATCTGACTGAAGAGTTGGTTTTCAGATGCACTATGGGAAATGAAGTCATGGAACAGATGGCTAGAATACTGTTGGAGAAAGATAAAGAGCAAGTCCAACAGAGCATAGATAAGAGCCTGTATTAAGGTCTACCTGGCAACAAGGGCTGAGAAACATGCTTATTTCTTCATCTCTGTTGCAATCACAATCGGTGCCATGTAATCCTGCTTCAGACCACTTGGTTGCTTCTGGGCAATAAGGGGGCAGAGTTTATAATGGTATATTGGAATGACAGGAGGAAGAGCAGCAGAGTAGACAATAGTTAGATAAGGGGCAGCTGAGTCCACAAAGTAATGGTGACATGGCCAGCTTCTCAGAAGATACCCTGTCTAGTTTCTTGGACTGTAAAGAGCAAGGGGAGAGAGTACTGTGAGACTTGCAAGATTATGTTAAACAATAAACTTACAATAAAATTAGACCTAATACTCCTGGGGATGTTTCCTCTTTGGACTACCTTGCAAAGCAGACAAAGGGTCCCTAGGAGGTTTGATGTGAGGATTATGATCTGATGAGATCTACTTGGAGTTGGATTCCATTTGAGATGGCCTCATGGGGATAACTATGGCTCTGTCTTGGCTAATTATCTGGGCTGAGCTCAATCTAATCACTCCCAAGAAAATGGAGAGTATTCTTGAGATGCTGCATCATGCTTCTGTATCATCTCTGGCAGGCTCAGAATGAAGGCAGTGGATCCATTCTAGCCTTCTTAATCATAATATTCAATTCAAGCTCAGGGGCTTCGGACTGGGAGTTCTTCAATGATTTTCCTCCTTTTCCAAGGTTGTTTCCTGTCACTGTTGATAGGAGGGAGAGGTCCAGCCTTGGCATCAGTTATGTAGGGTACCACCCCTACTGCTATGTAACATCTACAAAAAACTCTGAAACAGAAATTATCTGATGGAACTGGGTATGCTAATGGCACACAGTTGTATACTTCTGCCCTGAGCTGACAAAGTGCTTTCCTAGTACCCAGAAGTTATGTGGGCATAGATGAGGAGGAGCTGTCTTCTACTAAACCCTGACAAGTGACTGTGGGTTTGTGGACAGCCCATATCTGGTGATTTTCCATTGTTAACTCTAAATGGGGTTAAATTTCTTCAGGCAGACCTGTTGTATAATCTGGAGGTTCACCTGCATTCATGGATACCATTCAATGGTCAGGGGGCAGGCAGAGCCAGAAATTTGCAGAAATATATCTTGTGCACCAGTTGTGCTTATCAAGACTCAGCGGTCACTAATGCCTAAATTATGTCCTGACTATCTTGGGTGCAGGGGTGGGATGCTACAAGTTCTGCCCAGCTCTACAGAACCGGTAGCTCTGAAGAGCAGCAAAACATAATTACTAAACTGGTAGTAATGCTGGTTGAATCCCACCCCTGGATGGGTGGCCTATAAATTAAATAATTAAATAAATAAATAAATAAATAATAATACACCCTATATGGGTTGTCCTTGAAAAGCATTTGGAACCTTCAGCTGGTCTATAATTTGACAACACATGACGCATTGCGCATACCCTATTACATTTACGTAACACCACTTCTTATGTGAGCTGCAGTAGCTCTTGGTAGGCAATACAATTAAAAATGATAATTATTCACCTTTAAAGCTATGCATTGTATGGGTCAAGATTAGTTAAAGGTAGTCCTCGACTCACAACAGTTCATTTAGTGACTGTTCAAAGTTATAATACCACTGAAGAAAATGACCTATGACTGTTTTTCACACTTAGAACCATTGTAGCATCCCCGTGGTCATGTGATTTACATTCGGATGCTTGACAAATGACTCACATTTATGACAATTGCAGTGTCCAGGAGTAACGTAATAGCCTTTTGTGATCATCTGACAAGCAAAGTCAATGGGGAAACCAGATTCACTTAACCATGTTATTAATTTAGCAACTGCAGGGATTCACTTAACAAATGTGGCAAAAAAAATTGTAAAATGGAGCAAAACCCACTTAACAAATTTCTCACAACAACATAAATTTTGGGCTCAATTGTGGTCATAAGTTGAGGACTTGACTACCTGTATTTTTCTGCACATCCCATATGTCGGAGACCCCAGATCCTCTAGGTGGGAGAATATCAAAGTGAACCCTAAAAAGTAGGCTTTCTCTATAATGGCATCTGCCCTAGGAAACATAATGGCATCTGCCCTTGGTGGCTCAGGCTGTTAATTGCCTGCACTTAAGTTCCAGCTGCCTACAACTGCTGTAGGCTCGAATCCCACCAGGCTCAAGGTTGACTCAGCCTTCCATCCTCTCGGGGTAGGTAAATTGAGGACCCAAGATTGTTGGGGGCAATTAGTTGACCTTGTAAAAATGCCGCTTAGTAATAAGCAGGCATATACAATGAAATGAAGGCTATTGCTGAACACACTGGGTTGCATCCCAAAAATTGTAAGCTGCCCTGAGTCTCCGGAGAAGGGTGGCATATAAATGTAATTAAAAAAAAAAAAAAACAGCCTCTCCTCAGAAATACAGGCAATATCAACCTTACTGGCCTTTCCAAAGGCTGTAAAAACCTAGTAGTTCCTCTAGGCCAGGGGTGTCAAACTCAAGGCCCAGGGCCTAGATCCGACCCACGGAGTGCTTAGATCTGGCCCATGGGGCCACCCTAGAAACAGCAAAGGATCGGGCCATGGTGCCTCTGCCAGTTAAATGGAGCTTGGGAAGACGGCGCCCGCACCAGGCTCCATTTTCAGATGCTATGGCCTCCTGCCGCCCTCTTCCAGTGAAAATGTGCAGCCCCCCCTAAGCTCCATTTTCACTGGTAGAGGATGTCAGGAGGCTATCGCAGCTGAAAATGGAAGCCCATTTTCACTAGTAGAGCGCTCGGGCCACCACAGATCCTCCCAACACAAGTGATGTCACACCCACTCTGGCAATGCCCACCCTGGCCCACGAGATCAAACACAACCCTGATGCAGCCCTCAATGAAATCGAGCTTGATACCCTGCTCTAGGCATTGGGACCACAAGGTAATTAGTTTGGGAGCTCCAGAACAGAGGTATGGTACATTTTAAAACTATTTTTAATGGGAGGGTCTCAGCTGTTCTCTCTGTGTGTTTCCATTTTATTATTATTAGTGATTTTTATATAGTATGTTCACTACCCAGCTATTTGTCAGGTAGATGTCTGGCTTTACAAATTTGTTTAATAAATAAATAATTAATAAATTGCACCTGTGATGTAATTCATTTTATCAAATGTATTGATGTGAAATGTATTTGTTTCCCTCCATTTTAGTGAAATGCATTTGTTGTTGTTTGTTTGAATGTCACAAGCAAATTAAGAAGAAACATGTAATTTTGTCTGTTGAAGAGAGCAAATGGAAGCCGATTTCTCAATTTTGAGCAAAAAGGAAACCGGAGGGCTCCACCTGCTGGATAAAACTCATAATGGACAAACAAATCTTTCCAAACATTTGCCAAATCAATATACTGAATGAAAGAATTTGCTATTTTACACAGTAATGGTTTTATTGCTCACCTTTTACTTAAAGTTATCATGTGACAATTTCCAACCTACTACTTGTAGCGTTTCCCAGCAACTGTTGTAGCAATTAATTTTTAAAAGTTTTCATTTCTTTCTTCATTATTAGACATGCATCTATGCTCCCCAAATCATATCACTTTAAATCACAATTTGGATCAGAATTTCTGTTGCTGAGCAAAGCAGTTGTTAAATGAGTCATGCCTAAAAGTTATGACTTTTGTCATGGTTCTTAAGAGAATCACTGCAGGTGTTAATGAATCACCTAGCTTGATAAATTAATCTGGCTTCCTCCACTGACTTTGCTTGTCAGAAGATGGCTGGCAAAATTGCAAATGCTGATCACATGACCTCATGTAACCATTGTAAATCCAGGCTGGTTGTCAAGTGCCCAAAATTTGATAACATGAGCCATGTACAATGGACCTGTTTAAATCCCGTTTTTTTCAGTGCTGTTGAAACTTTGAACAGTTGCTAAATGAAGGGTTGTAAGCTGAGACTATTATACAATATATCACATATTAAAATAGTTAATAAAAATTATTAAACCTGTCAATATATTGCCGTTGTATTAATTATGTGATACTATAAGTATCTAGGATGAAAAATCAGTTTTAGCTAGATAGCCACTTATGCATTCCATCTGCCAGAAAAGAGAAATGAGGAGTCCTTGGTGCTCTCTGAGCTTGCTGGTTTCCTTGCAAACTTTTCATTGTCCAAACTAGGTAACATCATCAGTGCTGGTGATGTGCTAGACTAGCACTTTTGAGGTTAGCTTGAGTGGGTAATGAAACGTCTGCAAGAAAACAAGCAAGCTCAGAGATCACCAAGGATCCCTCATGTCAACCCTGAGCTACCAAGATTCTCCTTTATTAGAAAAGAGAAAAACAGAAAATTCTGGTCCCATATGTGACCTTAAGGCGACAACTACCTGTGGTTCAGATTTAAAAACAAAAATAGAAATTTTGTTAGTAAAGTGTGTTACTTTAATAATACTTATTCATTTTCGGGCTCTGT
This sequence comes from Naja naja, assembly GCA_009733165.1. Taxonomy (NCBI): domain Eukaryota; kingdom Metazoa; phylum Chordata; class Lepidosauria; order Squamata; family Elapidae; genus Naja; species Naja naja. The sequence goes on from CM019152.1 coordinate 32,570,109, forward strand.
TGCACTTATACCGTGTTTCCCCGAAAATAAGACCTACCCCGAAAGTAAGACCTAGCACTATTTTCTAAACCTGCCCTAATATAAGACCTACCCCAAAAATAAGACCTAGTGTAAATCTCCAGTTCCAGGAAGACTTTTCAGGGAGCAACCGTGCACCCGCGAAACACCCCCCCTACACACTCACACCCACTATTTGGCACCATAAATATATAAGACCTACCCCGAAAATAAGACCTAGTGTGTTTTGGGAGCCAAAAAATATATAAGACAGTGTCTTATTTTTGGGGAAACACGGTAGTTACTGCTTTTAGTTGCCAGCTCACGTTGCTGTTAAATTGGCAAGTTCTTCTGTGACTAGGATACTGATGCTAGATATTCTGTGTTAGCATATCAGCTCCCAGTTTGTCTTCTAGGAAATCCACTTTCATTTCTGACATCAGTATTGTTGTCTACTTTCAGGCCACAAGAACAAACAGGAATTCTAAGAATCATGCAGGTTTAATGAGCTTTGGTGGCTCAGGCTGTTAAATGCCTGCTCTTAAGATCCAGCTGTCTACAATTACTGTAGGCTCGAATCCCACCAGGCTCAAGGTTGACTCAGCCTTCCATCCTCTCGGGGTAGGTAAATTGAGGACCCAAGATTGTTGGGGGCAATTAGCTGACCTTGTAAAAATGCCGCTTAGTAATAAGCAGGCATATACAATGGAATGAAGGCTATTGCTGAGCGCATTGGGTTGTGCTCCAAAAAATTGTAAGCCGCCCTGAGTCTTCGGAGAAGGGCGGCATATAAATGTAATTTAAAAAAAATGTCGGCTGGCGGTCCCCTGGCGACGAGCCTATTCTGTCGTGGCTCCTGACCTCTGGAACCAACTGCCCTTGGGGCTCTGCCTGGCCCCTGACCTCCGCACCTTCCACCATGACTTGAAGACCTGGTTGTTAGACCAACCTGGGCTGTGACCCCTCCTTTGGGCGGGGGGATGGGGTTTTTAATTATTTAACTATTGTAAATTTTAGTTTTTGTATTTGGGCTTGTAAATCTGGTTTAATCTCTTTTTAAGTATTTATTGTTACTGTTTTTAGTTGTGAGCCCTGAGTCTTGGAGATGGGGCGGCATACAAGTTCAAATAATAAATAAATAAATAAATAAATAAATAAATAAATAAATAATTTCCATAGAAGAGGCCTATGTGTTTCTGTAATATAAAATTGTATAATATAAGCAAAAGATCAGAATCCATTGCTCTTACATTTTTCTGTTTCCTGTTCCCTTAGAAATCCTAGGAGAATTACATTGTGACAGGGTGATTTACAAACTTTCTGCCTCAATACCAACTAGATGCTAATTCACCAGACTTCTTTGTTCTTATTCTAGACTTAATTAATACATTAGAGAACTATACATTAAATGCTAAACTTGATAAACCAGTTTGATCTATTCCAGTACTTGCTTCTTTCAGCTATAAAATTCATTGTTGTAAAAAAAGATCTCAAGTATAATTTTGCACTTTTTATGTGATTACTTTTGCACATAACACTAGATGGCATTGTTCCTTTTGAACAAGTTACTAGTAATCTGATTATGTTCAAGGCCTGCTAAGATTTCAGCAATCTTGAAATAATAGGTAAAACATGGGGCTTTCTTCAATGTTGACTTTGAGCTAAATATTAAAGATAAATTATCATTGCTTAATCCTTGATTAACTATGCGTAAAATACTTATAGAGTTTCTAAATATAATTCAATATATATTTTTCTTTAAAAATATTATTGATCTTAACTGACTTGCTAAAGAAACACAACATTTCTCCTCAGAGAAAGTCATATTTGAGTAATCAGAGACTGGTATTTACACTTCAATTTGTAATTCAGTCTTGAGATTTGTGATTCAGAGTTAAACAAATATAAGTTTGAACTAAATACATGCAGCTGAAGTATTTTCTGAAAACATAGTTTATGAATTATTATTATTGCACTTCTTCTGTCTTTTCCCAGACATGAATGACATGTTCTGAATTTGATATCAATGCTCCAAGTTAATTTATGAATTAAGAAATTGTCCAGTTAAAGGGAGATAAGCTATTGGTAGAATATTGGATACATAATCTACCACATTCCTAACAGAAAAAAGATATTTTATATGCTGGTAGACCTTAAATCTTCAACATTGCCATTTACTGACTTTAAGTGGGTGGATGATAAGACCAGCCATTCTAAAAAGGAGACTGGAGTTACAAATAACTTTCATACTTCTTTTTGCTTACTGATGCTCCCTGCATTCCAATAGAACAATGAGATATGTGGAAATACCCCAACTTTCAGGATAGCATCAATATTTCTATTGATGTGCTTGATAAGCAGCTGCAATTCAGTGGAATAATATACAGTTAATTACACCAGTCTTCACAATAGTATTGCTAGCTGGGAAAGACTTGAGTTGTAGGAGTTAGGACCAAATTTAGGCTCAAAATCAATTTTTCTTCCAGTTCTCATGCAGATAATGATAGGTTATGGGACAGAAGCAGAGTTTTGGCATCTGGGCATTGAATCTCTTGACATAGGATAATTCATTCTAGAATCTATTGTCATTTTATTTGGACTGTTAAATTCTAGTGTTTTAAGAAAATGTGAAAAATGTTATCTTTTCCACCGTTGTTATGCTGTGCATGGTTTTATATACATTGAGCTTGTCTACTCCTGTTCATCATTATCTCCAAATTCTAATCTTGTTTGGTTGTAACATGTCCAAAGAGATGTCTTAAAAAATCACAGAATGATGTGCTACTGCTGGTGGCTAAAAATGGACATGGGTGACATGGATGAGTACAACCTGTTCCAAGAAATAATATTCAAAATGTTTAAAAAGCCTATGGAAAGGGTTATGGTCACAGAAAGAAGTTTAGTGGTGCCTAAGGAACATACAAGATAGGAATACTTCCTCAGCTGAATTAGTGGTTCAGCTTTGTAGATCTCTAATAATTTTTTGAGGTTTTTTTTGCAATCTTACTGCAATAGCATGATAGTTACATTTCCTTGACATATAAATGATTGCAGAAATAATTTGTTTTAATTATTATTATTTTTCTTTCATTTAGCTTATTTTTTTTGTCTGCTGGGCTTTGTATAAATAATTACTCCATCAGTTCACATTACTCCAAAAAACTCAAATGACTGAACAAACAAAACAGGGTATCCTACAGACTGATTAGAGGAGTAAAGATCTGTAGAAAAATGGGAAATTTACAGAAAGAAAATTGTTGTTTAAAAACCTCACTTGTGTGGAGCTTTAAGACAATAATCTTCTATATATAAGGGAAGTGTTATAACCTTTATACCAATCACTACTTCAGAAGAGATGAAAGACTAAAGAATGACAGGAAAGGATCTTCTATTTAAAACTGGTTGTAGTTATGGTATATAGGTTCAGTAAGATCTCCCACAGGAAGGAAAGTCAATTGCTTTCCTGCAATGGAAAATTGGGAGGGAACAGCAAAAGGGCAATTGTCCAGTGAGAGTGTGGGCGGATGTAGGAAATCTGCAGTCTGGATTAAATATCGGCAAACTGAAAATCCTACTTCATTATGTCAACAACGATTTTGATTGAATGTTCAGTGCTATTAACAAGAGTTGCAAAATTTTACCTTTGCTAGAATGTATATTTATCTCTTGCTTGCAGATTCACTTGCAATCTGCTTTAGGAATATACCAGATTTTACCCTATGCAAAATTCATATGTATAATTCCACTCAGAAATACTGTGCATGAATGTTCATGACTCTACCCTTTTCTATCTTATCTATGATCCTCCTTTTCTTGTCTCCTATTCTTTCTTGCATTGATACAGGTTGACATGTTAGTTCAACCTGGTGTATAAAATAAAACAAATGATAATTGTGGGGGAATTATAAAATTAAAATCCAACACATCTGGGGAACACAAACTTGGGGAGATTATATTAATTTGCGGTGATGAAAACAAACATATTTCATGATAAGCATTTTAATCTTAAAAACAGGAATGGACAATCTGACACCCACATGATGCTGCCAAATTACAAGTTTCAATAAACCTCACACAGCATGGTCAATAATAAAGTTCACTGTTGCATTTCCTTCCATTCATTTTTCTTTCTCTTCTATTTTTGATGCTAATGTTCCTGGCCACACACTTTCTATTTCTTGCTTTGCATTTGTAGTATACATTTTTTGCCCATGTTTACAGCTTTGCTGACAAAATATTAACCTGTGGCCAAAAATGGTTTGTATGTTCAATGAATTATATATCAGCTGTAAGTATGACTGTGCAATCTTCCTTTTTAATTGTAAAAATATATTTTTATAACAAGTAAAGCTTCTCACCAATTTTGCTGAACACAATGTAGGAAGTGAGAATAAGGTTGTTTCTCAACATTTAACATGTATAGAGGGCTGAGATAAGCATTATATTATATTATATTTGAAATTCAGGGTTGAGTAGTATTTTCACTGTCCACAACTTGTTTTTCTCTCTCATTTTTCTGGAAGTTGATTATCTAAAATATATTGCTTCTCTGTCCATCCTATGTGTAAATCTGCTTCCCCTTGGCTTCCAACTTTGTTTGCAAAAATCAGACCTTGGGTTTTCGAGGGCATATGACACTTTTTAAAAATGAGAATCCTGGGGTGCACAGCACTCTATTCCCATAATTTGGCATTTGGCAAACAGACTGTCAGATTGTTCTCCTGGGTTGCACTGTCTTAATTACACTGCCCCTGATGTACATATATTGGGATAATTAAAATGGTAATAAACATGATTTCAGATGTATGGTTCTGGAACTCTACTACTGTGTCCTCCTCAGCCTTATTGGATGCCTAATAACAACAGCAACAGTGAAGTGGGAGCTGTGCAATTAAGATGCCTCTGTCAGCGAGGTCAGTGTACTTTGCTAGCCAGAGCTGCTTCGTTTACTAGTTTTGCTAAATCAAATGACTCTGTTTCCCAATACCAGCCCCATTCAGAACAGCCAAATATATAGTATAAATGGCATAAGTTTGCCTGCTGAGAAACATTGCTGTAGTACCAACATTTGTCTAGAATTCATGTAGCAGAGCTGAGCCTGCAAAATACAAAAGATTACCAATACTGCAAGAACTGGGTTGTGAATGTTAATACCATAAATTTCAATTCAATGTCCATAAAGAATCTCATTCACAATAAGAAGCACTGCTTGGGGCCATAGATTATACAGCCATTTTCAAAGTATCTATTAAAAGTGCTAATATATTCAACCATTTCCTGTCTAATAATTTTTACAGCTTGAATCAGAGCTTAGTACAACTTCAGTATTATTTTCTCTGAAAGCCTGATGCATAATGTTTTCAATTTTTTCTTGTCAAATTCAGCTTTTTCTATTCTTGAAGATTCACTATCATTAATGGGAAGCATAAGATTTATTTTTCCTATACAGGTAGTCCTCAAATAATTATCACAATCGAGTCCAAAATTTATGTTGCTAAGTAAAACATTTATTAAGTGAGTTTGCCCCATCTTACGACTTTTCTTGCCATTGTTGTTAAGTGAATAATTGCATTTGTTAAGTTAGTAACATGGGTGTTAAGTGAATCCAGATTTCCCATTGACTTTGCTTGTCAGAAGATTGGAAAAGCTGATCACATGACCCCAGGACACTCCAACTGTTGTGATTTTGAACAGTGACTAAAAGAACTGTTGTAAGTCAAGGACTACCTGTATTGTGTAGTTGATTTCCTCAATGTCATTCTTTCTATGATTCACTGACTTTATCTCCATTCAACTTCAGTTAACATTGTTATTAACTAGAATTGTATCTTAATGCATTGATCACATTCTTCCCTCTGAGGTTGGAGAAGCTGCTTCAATACTGGAAAGAAGAATATAACATTCCATCTCATTTGTTTATGATTTTGTATCACTGAGCCTCTTGTGTTGGGGCAGAATACACATATTGTGAATGATTGAATGAATGAATGAAAAAAAGATCTTCAAAGTTGGAAACCATAAGATATATGATATATGAAAGAGTTGATTTAATACATCTAAATCCCTTCTTCCCCACACCTTCCAATACCCACAATCCGGAATAAAAATCAGAAAAATCATTGGAATGCTTTAAATGCATTTTCCTTGAATACCTGTTATTGCTTACATGTTGTTATTGTTGTTGCTGCTTTAAGCTAGTAAGATAACAAAACAAACAAACAAACAAACTGATTGAACAGAAGATTGTTGCTGCCCTTTGACCTTACTGTTCTGTCAACTTTGGATATTAGATCAAAAGGAGTTGTAGTTCTATGGTAAAGCAATGTAAATCTCCATACTAATAGATTTCTTTAATCTTTTTAAAATTCTTAAATCATTCTTTGAGGCAAAAATATTGTAATTTTTTTCTTACTGAAATGCATGCTATTACAGGTTATAGCAGGCTAAAAGAGTATTAACAGATTACAACATCAATTTAGTATGGCACAGTATTTGCATAATCAGATCATTAACATATTTATACATGAAGCTTATAAAGAAAATAGCTTAACAGGTTTATCTGAACTGGCATGTAGAAAGAAACTAATCTTATATTTAATTGTATGTATCTCATGTAAAATACAAGCTTTGAAGACATCATGAGAAGAACTAGCTTTCCAAAGAAGGCTTTACTGCTGGGAAAGGAAGAAAGAAAGAGAATGACCAGCAGAAAAGTGAATGGATTCAGTTAAAGTGTGTTGAGCATACCATGGAAATCCTGAAATAACAAATTAGGGATAGCTTGCCATGGGGAAAATTTATCCACAATAATCCTTGGCTTATGACTGGACATTTAATGACTATTCATAGTTATGATGGTCTAATAAAAGCTAAAAATTTCAAACAATGATATTCTTTTGAATTATATACCTAGCACATTGGAAAAATAAATATATGGCCCTATTTGCTCAATGGATTGACAATCTGATTACACTTGCCACCTATAGTGGATTGTCTATAGGAGCAGAGTTTGTGTGGAAAAATATAATGAAATATGGGACTCAATTATACAAAATACAGTAGATTAAAACATGACAGTTACTTAAATGTATTAGAAAAATATATCTATTTGTATATTTGCATTAACTATATATAGAATTGTAATTATTTATTGTTACAATTATATACTGTACTTTCTCCTCCCTGTTGTCATATTTTACTGCACTTTTTATTTTATTTTTCTTTTCTTTCTTTCTTGATTTCTCATTTTCATGTAATGCAGTTGGAGCATGGAATAGTTACTGTATTGGTGGGTGTTTCCAACATTCTGATAACACTTCTTTTTCTGACAAAAATGAGATTATCTCAACTACCTTTTCCCCCCCTTGGTTCCAACCATTTATCTCTTCGATTTTAGGAATAGGAAGAACAGTAATGTAAGTTGTGATAGATTTCCATCTTTGAGAATTTTTTAAGTAATTGAACTGTGCTTGCATTTTTGAGTGGTCTGGCAGAACAGTTGGAAAAGTCTCAGCTACTTCAGATAGAACAATGATACCCTCATACATTTCAAAATGGTATTGGTACTGTGATCACAATTACATACCCAATTATATGTATGCACACTAGTTCTTGCTTAAATTAAGAAATTAGGTCAGTTAACCAAACATTTTCTTCTAAGCCAATGTATTAGACCTTCCACCAAATTTGTCAGAAATTTGTTCCTTGTAAAGGTGGGGAAACTTAGGAAGTCTTTCAAAATATACTTCCAGTTACTTATTAGAAGGGTTTTTATAAAACAGCTTCACTGCTGTTATCATTTCTTGCGCTTCCTTGCACTATTTTCAATGCAAGAATCCAGGACTCAAATATAAGTCCTATTCTAAGTGCTGCTGGAGAATACAAGTAATTGAGATGATGTTAAATTCAAATGGAACTGACTCATTAAAATAAATAGGTGTTTCTTTTTTGAAATCACTGCTGGATCCTTAGTTTATCTATTTAACCCTCAAACATGCGTATAAGCATAGGACAGCTGTAACCTCATTTATGGCCTTCATGGTTAGAATACTTCATAGCCTTTTGACATTTCAGTACGTGATCAAGAGGGGGCAACATTATCCCTAAAGTAGGATAAATAAAGTGATCTGTGATCACAGAGTCTTTTCTTTCTAGGAAAAAGCCTGCACTGTCAAATGGCATTTAAGAACAGCATTAATTTTAAACTCTTTTTAATGTGTCTCTATATGGAGATAGAGCCTAATTTACACCTTTGACTTGCTAAGGACAATTTATTTCACATCTATAAATAAAGCTAGGATTCTTTTTGTTATGTCAACTCATGATTCCTTAACCTTCTTTTATATAAGCAGATGGGTGTGGCAGCTGCCTTTATTCATTAAGGCTAGGGCTGGAGATTGGGCAACAAAATCTAAAGTACCAGATGTGCATTTTTTTTTGTTTTAGTATTTTTTATTTATACATAAATATTTTGAAAACAGTGTATTGTCCAGGCATTTCATTTTACCAAAAGACCAACAGATATACTGATAATGAAAATAATAATATATGTAGTGTTGGAAGAAATATCCTTGTGGGTTCAGTTCCAAGTGGGGAAAAAGACACTGGAAACATGGTGACTGCTTGGAAAGATGGTTTAATGGTGGACAGGATCACATGCCTTGGGGGTCCTGGGTGAAAAGGGAAGAAATGCTGAGAGTCCCTTGGTTTTATGCCCTCTGTTGGGATTTGAATTTGAGCTTGTATTCTGATTGGTTGTCAGACTCCCATGGGGCCATGCAGGGGCAACTTTGTAGGCTGTTCTGAGTCCCAGGCTTGGTTGAGCCTTGCTGGATAATGTAATGAAAGGGCTTTGGGATTCCTATTATGGGTCTACTTGAAGAAGGTAGATCTTTGTTATGTAAAATAGACTGGCCTAGGCCTTAATGGCCCATTGAAAAAGGTCGGGGGTGGGTGCTGAGTTTCTGCCTCTCTGAGTTTCTACTTTTCTTTTAGGGGAAATATTCTGCCTTTTTAGTATATCCTAAAATATTTCATTTCTCTAGGAGAGGGGTGGGTTTTAACTTCCAACAATAATAATTATAGCAATGTTAATAGTTATATTAGCTTATTTATGATCATGTTCATAATACTAGCATACTTATAGTCATAGACAATGTTCATCTTTTACATGCACATAACCATAATCTTTCTTATCTAACTTTTACCTCTTTATCTTAACCATTGATAAAACCTATCCCATATTGAGTAGTACTCTGTACCTCCTTTGTCTTTCATTTTCAATGTCAGTCTATCCATCTCTGCACAATCCAATATTTTCCAAATTATGTTTTCATCTGATGGGGTGTTCTCATTTTTCCAATATTGTGCAAATATGATTCTCACTGCTGTCAATACATGTAGCATTAAGTATATAGTCCCTTTACTATAGTTTTCTGGTATTCTACCTAACAGAAATATTTCTGGCTTGAAATCTATATGCTGCTTTTCCATCTTTTCCAACCATGTATGTATTTCTGTCCAGTATTTTCTTGCCTTCATATATGTCGATCATGTACCTGGTGTCTGGTTACATTTTCAATATTTGGCGGACATATTTTAAAATTTTTTTGCTAGTCTTGCCAGTGGCAGATGTCACATATAGAACATTTTGTAAAGGTTTTCCTTATGAGCAGTAGCCATTGTCAGTTTGTAATTTCTATCCAAAGTTTTTGCCATTTATCTAATTCTATAGCGTAGCCAAAGTTTTTTGCCCATACTATCATTGTTTCTTTTACTTGTCATCTTCCATTTTGAAGCTTAGTAGATAATTATATAATTTTCTTATCAGTTTTTCATCTGTCCCTATTAGTATCTGATCAAGTGTTGTTGGTTCTTTATAGAAACCCCATGTTTTTGCAACTTTCTCATATCTCGATTGTATTTGCATGTGTGGCCACCATGCTAAGCCCACCCCTTCATTTTGTAATTCCTGTCTGGTTTTAAGTTCCCCTTCCTCATTTAAGATGTCTTGTAGGATACAATTTTTTCCAAGTTGACAAAATTGCACTTCTTTTGGAACAAGAAATCCAGGTGCAAATATACATGGAAGGATGTAGCAGTGAAAAAGAATTTGTGGGTGGATGCTGTGTTTATAATTAATATTGCATGAACATGTACTCAAGTACAAAAAAGATACAGGTACATGAGAAACAATAAGTTAATGGAAATAAAGGATGAATTACTGCATATTACTAATGTGGATCTTAAGTGTGAAGCAGACTGGTTGTTAAGGCTCAGCTTATTCCAGCAAGATTATAATTTGGTGTGTGTTTGTGTGTGTAAATATACACATCTCATTGTCAGGAAATTTCTTCTTAGTTCTAGGTTGGACTTCTCTTCAATGATTGTCTACCTATTACTTCTTGTTCTGCCCTCAATTTTATTTATTTAAAAATACATACAGCAAAAAATGTTGGACAGCTATCAGTTAAATGTAAACATAACATCAAAATCAAGGCACCTAACAAAATCAAAAACCAAACACACACATACAGTTCAAAAAAACCTGCGTTGTGCCTGAGGTAGGCCAATACAGTGAGAGCCATTAGTGGGGTAGGGAAACTCGCCGATAATCTTCTAATATGATTTATAGAGGGTTATTTAATAAATTTCAATACTTAAATTTATGAAATTAAAGGTTCATCATCCAAGTGATTCAGTCCCAAATTAAGTATTTAGAAATAATAAAATCATCTAGTAATTGAATGCTGTAATTGTTACAGTGTTGTGTCACAGTTGAAAGAAAAATGATTTACTTGTTTAATTTATATGGCTTCCCAGTTCAAATTCATGACTTTGGGCAGCTAACAACAATTAAATGCCATGCAGAAACATAGAACAATATAAAAAAGCCCACAGAAATACAGTTGGCAACTTAAATATTAAAAGAACTATTTTATAAATCAAGATAAAAAATGATATTATGCAATAATCACAAAATGAAAATATAGTGAATAAAATATAAATACTTTCAAGACAAAAACCTTGGAATTAATGTTGTATTATAGAATGGTAGTTACATTAAATTGTAACTATTGATTTTAACATGTTCGTTGACTTGAGATAAAATATAACAAAAATGGGGCAAAATCATTTATCTCTAACTTCAATGTATTTTAGGACTGTGGATAAACAGAGTAATGTATTGACAGTTAAAAGCTTTTATTGGAAAAGACTATAAAAGAGATGTAAAATGCTGTTGTTAAGTTTGCATAGAGAGGCAGACACGGAGTGCTTCAGCTCTTAAGTTTTATTGTGACTTCAGCTCAGAACGGACCCAATTTGGCTTAGCCGAGGCAGCTATATATAGCCGGCTGCCTCGGCTGACAGCCAATCAGAGTGCAGGGTTTTCCCGCACTTTTTAACCAATGATTTCAAACACTTTACAAGAACAACCAATCAATTCAAACTCTGCATACATAACACCCCTCCCCACTAGGTTTAGTCCATACTCAAACCCCATCTATCTAATGTATTCTTTTAAATAGGTGGGGCTCTTATGTGTACGTTGAGACCTACATGGTTCAGGTGTCTTAGGCGTCTCGCCTTGTGATGAAGGAAATATATCTATTAACATCTCCTTGCTTGAACTTCTATTAATGGTAGAACCTGTTTGGTTAGTACAACCTGGTCTCTCCTCCCAATCCATCTCTAACACAATGTCATCCCCTAAATCTGGAAGTGATGTGCAATCCTCCATTTGTGCAAATGGTTGTTGGTACTGTGACAGGTTTTGGGATGGTTCCTGTCGTGTTAGCTCGTTACACATGGGGTTGATTCTTACTTGCTGATTACCTGCATTATCTCCCCCTTCCCCCCTAGAAGAGGCTGTGGGAATGGAATCCAGAGAGGAGCAAGGGTGATGTTCCAGGGGCAGTCTGGACCTTAACTGATCTATGTGCCTACTCCACAAGAGACCATTTTCAGTTTGAACCCTGTAAGACCTGGGGCCTGTGATCTGTGTTACCTCTGCAGGAATCCATAGTGGTTCACCTACAAGGTTTTTAGCATAAACAGAATCACCCACATTGAATGTACGAGTCTTGCTAGTGGAATCTAAGGGAGTGTTGGGTGCATAAGTGGGATGGAGGCGATCCAGGGTGGACCTTAGTTTCCTGCCCATCAAAAGCTCAGCAGGAGTTAGATTAGTGGATGGGCTGGGAGTGATGTGTTGAATACTAAGTAGTTTCTCCACTTTCTCAGTGATGTCCCCAGGACCTAATTGTTGGAGTTTCTCCTTAGTAAAGCGAACCATACGTTCAGCCCGGCTGTTAGTCGAAGGATGCCCAGGGGCAGTAAGGGTATGTCTGATATCCTGCTGTGCTAAATAAGATTCAAAAAGGTTGGAAGTAAATTGAGGACCATTGTCAGAAACAAGCACATCAGGTAACCCATGAGTTACAAAAAGTTTCTTAAGCTGTTTGATGACAGCTTCAGCTGTGGTGGATGCCATAGGCATAACCTCTAACCATTTGGAGTATGCATCTACTATAATAAGGAAAGTGTGCCCTCTGGTAGGTCCAGCAAAATCAATGTGAATCCTGGACCATGGGCCCCTAGGACATTCCCATTCCTGTTTGGGGGCAAGAGGTGGGGCAGGCCTGACTTCCTGACAGTTGGGACAGGATGCAACCCGGTTCTCAACCATTTTGTCAATACCTGGCCACCATACATAACTCCTGTCCAATCCCTTCATTCTGACAATTCCCAGATGACCCTCATGCAACATTTCCAAAACTTCTTTTTGTAGTTTTGCAGGAATAACCACCCTGTTACCCCACAAAATACATCCTCTTAATACAGATAACTCAGTTTGTCTGGACTTAAAAGGTTGGGAACCTTGAGGTAGATTTTGAAGTGGCCAACCTTTCTTAATCCAGCCTATAACAGGAGCCAATAAAGTGTCTTTGGCAGTCTCTCTGGCAATTTCAGCAGCATGAACTGGAAGCTTGGCAACAGTTTCTAGAAAAAAGGTGTGAGTCTCAGGAACAGGGTCCTCAGTGTGTGATGGAAGTGGGCAGCGACTCAAGGCATCTGCGTGCCCAATGTCTTTTCCAGGTCTGTGGATGAGTTTGTATGAATAAGCAGCAAGAAATTCAGTCCATCTCAGCATCCTTGGTGACAGGATTGTGGTTTGTCCCCTGCCACAATGCCTAAAAGAGGTTTGTGATCTGTGACAATGGTAAATGTTCTCCCATATATGTACTCATGGAATTTCTTGACAGCTGCCACAATTGCCAAAGCTTCCTTGTCCAGTTGGCTGTAGTTTCTCTCTGCTTTAGTCAAAGTGTGAGAGTAAAATGCAATAGGGGCTTCCCTTCCACTGGGAAGCATGTGGCTCAACACCCCCCCCACTCCAACAGGGGATGCATCACAAGTTAGCACAGCAGGCAAATTCTCAGAGAACTGTATCAGTACACAATCAGAAGTGATTTGTTTCTTAATATTGTTAAATGCAGCTTGTTCTTTTCTTCCCCAGACCCATGGAGATTTTTTTGTCCAGTAATCTATGTAGTGGTTCTGCAGTTGTTGCTTTCTGAGGTAGAAACATATGATAGAAGTTAATGAGTCCCAGGAATGCTTGCAAGTCTGTTTTGCATTTTGGCCTGGGGGCTTCTTTGATTGCCTGAACTTTGGCTTCTGTGGGATGGATGCCATGTTTATCAATCATGTAACCTAAGAATTCAACTTTGTCAGTTCTAAGTGTGCATTTGTCCTCTTTGACTTTTAACCCCGCTTTTTTGAATCTGGTTAGGACTTCTCTGAGTCTCTCGTGTAATTGAGTGTCATTTGCAGCAGAGATTAAAACGTCATCAAAATAAGGCACCACCCCTGGCAATCCTTGGAGCATCCTTTCCATAAGGCTTTGGAAAATGCCTGGTGCCACACTTACTCCAAATTGCAACCTTTTACATTTGAAAGCACCTCTATGGGTTACAATGGTTTGGGCTTCTGCAGTTGCATCATCAACTGTTAACTGTTGATATGCCTGGGCCAGGTCCAATTTGGCGAAGACTGCCCCCGCCAAGAGAATGTAATAAATGATGCACAACTGGAACTGGATATGCACTCTGTTGTAGCGCATGGTTCAATGTCCCCTTGTAATCTCCGCAGATTCTTACAGACCTATCAGCCTTGACTGGTGTGACTATGGATGTCTCCCACCTGGAGTGATCAGTGGGCTGTAAAACCCCTTGAGCTATTAGTTTATCTAATTGTGCATCAATTTTTTCCTTTAAGGCAAATGGAACCCTTCTGGGTTTTAAGCGGATTGGTTGTACCTTGGGATCTAAATTGAAAGTGATAGGGGTCCCCAAGTACTTGCCTAATCCGTCACTGAATACCTCTGGAAACTCAGACTTCAAGGCGTCTTCCCACTCAGTGTTGCTCACGTGATTGATGCCAGTCACCTTGATGCCCAGCAGGTTGAACCATTCAAGTCCCAGCAAACTTGGGCAATCCTTGTCAATGATGGTCAGGGGTAGACGTTTGGTGTGGCCTTTGAACTTCACGTTGAATTCTCTTGTTCCAACTACTGGAATCTTGTTCCCTTGGTAGTCTTTAAGAGTCAATGCCTGCTTCTTGAAGTGAGTCTTCTGAATATCTGGTAACAGTCTTTGAATAGTGTCCCATGACACCATAGATAGGTATGAGCCTGAGTCCACTTCCATTTGGCAAGGCCTTCCTTCGAAAAGTACTTTGACATGAACTTTTCTGTTATTTAAAGAAGATGAATGACCAATAGTTACTGTCTGATGAGTTTCATTCTTCCCAGTTGCTTCTGTGCTGCGCCCCATTTTCTCACTGAGGTTGTTTGGCTTGAATTCTTTGTCTTTGTTTGCAGCAAACTTCCTTCTGTTTGGTGGAGTTCTGGATGATTTGCAGACTCTTGCTAGGTGCCCTCTTTTTTCACAATGGAGGCAAATGGTGTCTAGAAACTTGCATTCAGTGCGGGGGTGACTTCCCCACAACCCTGCAGTAGAAATCTTGCCTCTTTCTTCCCAGGTCTTTCCTTTTCTGCTCCATTCTGAGTCTGTAAATTCCTTCCTCCACCTCACTGTAATCTGACTCAGAATCTAGTTCATCACAATGATTTGTGGTGGACTTTTCCTCATCAGAATGGCTCATGGCCCTGTTCATCTTCCTCATGGCTGCTGCTGAGGATTTGGTGGCTTCTGCTGAAGATGCTTCTTCTATGGCTTCTTTCAGCGTGATCTTAGGTTTCATTAATAACTTGCTCTGTAACACCTTGTCTTTAAGGCCCAATACAAAATGGTCGCGCATGGCCTCCTCTAAACTGTTGAATTCGCACACACCCCCAATGTCTCTTAAGCTTGCCACGAAGTCATTTACGCTTTCGTTTTCCCCCTGATCACGACGATAAAACTCATGTCTCTTAATGAGGCATGATACTTGTGGTGCGTAATGGGCTCTTAACAGCCTTTCCAGATCAGGCCAATCCATTACCTTCACGTCTGCTGCTCCCGCTAGTGCCTTCGCCATCTTGAAAACTGCCGGACTGCAGTACGTGAGAAAGACCGCCCTCTTCCGCTTCTCGGAAATGGCGGCCAGATCGTTTTCTTCCAGATACATTTGAAAACGATCTGCATACGACTCCCAGTCTTCTGCCGTCGGATTGAACTGGGCTGAGGGGGTGTTCAGCGCAGCCATCTCACTCTTCTTCTGTTCCGCGTTGCCTTCTCTTCAGGGGAATCCCATCCTCGTCGCCAGTGTTAAGTTTGCATAGAGAGGCAGACACGGAGTGCTTCAGCCCTTAAGTTTTATTGTGACTTCAGCTCAGAACGGACCTAATTTGGCTTAGCCAAGGCAGCTATATATAGCCGGCTGCCTCAGCTGACAGCCAATCAGAGTGCAGGGTTTTCCCGCACTTTTAAACCAATGATTTCAAACACTTTACAAGAACAACCAATCAATTCAAACTCTGCAAAAATAACAGCTGTCATAATACCTGCTCAAGAAAGATGGGACACCTTTCTCTGGAAAATTATAGAGGATATATCTTGTCATATTCTGTCATAGTGTCCCAGTGGCTGTCCCAGTGTAATGGCAACCAATCCTTGGAACGCAGTGGAATCTTGAAATCATATCTCTATGACGAAAGAAGGAAAGGAGAGTGTAAATGCATTGTACATATCAAAAAATATTGTATAATTGTAGCATTTCTTATGCATGGATTGTTTCCTATTATGAATGTGAATTCACAATGAATGTGACTTCATTGTTTAATGTGAGTAGTTATTGCAATGTTATAAAAAGGTTTCCATTTCTAGACTATGTTTAGACATAGTCATGTGAATAGGATATGTCAGTTCAGAGTTAAGAGACAGGTACAAAAGAGGACAGAACTGCATTTTAGCCGAGATGTATTTTCTTCACCATATTTTCTTTACCTAAGACAGGAACAGCTCAGAGACAGTGCCAATCTGTGTGTAACATGTCAATGGGTAGACTCCAAATGGAGATTATGCCGGAGCCTATACTGAGGGGGTTGGTGGGGGGATTGGAGTTGAAATGAATACTTAAATATCTACAAGACAAAAGGCTCTATTTTGTAACTTTAATTCCTTTAAATTCCATCAAATGTAAACACCCCCGCCTATTTTTAGTGCTACCCATTTTTAAGTTTTTAATTAAAAAAAAACTTTTGAGACAGTGTTGATTCTTGGCCTGGACAACTCCCCCAGTTTTCTTGGCAAGATTTTGGAAGTGGGGCTGAGAGAGATCAGCCAGATGGCATTATGTCTAAGGTAGGACTAGAGCTCAGGGTCTCTTGGTTTTTAGCCTATTATATCAAATTGGGTCTCTGCACTCCCTTAACATATACAATTATGGCACACCTTTCATTCAACCATCCCAGACATATCTCATAATGCTGAGTGCAACATTTATTAGCATGGAACAAAAAAGAAAAATTCACAACTCAAATAGATGGTCCCTGCCTCAGATTGCATGTAAACTTGTGATATATTACTTTACCATTAATTCTTTGGAAACAAGAAATTGCAGAGTAATATTCTTGAGCTTTGATTATTGGAGATAACATGTAAAAACATCCAAAAGATAAAAACTAAAATTGAAAAGCTGTTTTTGATATGACACTTGTTGGAATTCTGACTTAGAACTCTGAAAGCAGATACTTAGGAAGGCACATTCATATCATAATTCAACTGGTTATATAACAGGGAACATAAAAGAAAGTTAGTTCAGCCATAGACTGGATAAAATCAGTGCCTGATAACAACACAAAAGCCTCTCTAGAAGAGTATATGATGGAAGAGTGGATGGAAACTGAACAAGGAGGGATTCAACCTGGAAATAAGGAGAAACTTTCTGACAGTGAGAACCATCAACCAATGGAACACCTTGCCCTCGGAAGTTGTGGGAACGCCATCACTTGAGACTTTCAAGAAGAGATTGGACTGCCATTTGTCAGAAATGGTGTAGGGTCTCCCGCTTGGGTGGGGGCGGTTTGGACTAGATGATCTATAAGATGCCTTCCAACTCTGATTATCTGTTATCTGTTATCTGTATAGACTGGATCAGTTTAGCTTCAAGTTGTAAGTCAAAGTGTAATATGAATTATTTTGTCAAGCATCTAGAAAATATATATGTGTTACACAATCCTATTCCTATGCAATAAGTACTTTGCTCAAAGCAGTAATAGTGACGATAAAACAGCAGGTAAAATCTCACTAAAACCAGCAGTTCCACAAATGACTATGAAAATAGATCTATCTCTACCCTACCCTGATATTAAAACAAATATTTAGGACTTGAATAAGATCTACTTCCATGCTACATTTTAATTTAAGAACAGGAGGGAAATTTGTGTTCCAGGGCTCTTGTGGTGATAAAAATGCATATATAGTCCCATGTAGGGCAGAGGAAGATTAGAATATGCTTCCATATGTAAACCAAAATGACTGGTTATCTCTGAATATGATAGTTGTCTGTGAATAAAACTAGCTTTGCTTATCATCAAATGAGCTCATAGTTATTTTTAAAGAATGAAATGCTGTAAAAAAAAATTGGCATATGTACTACATATGCACCATAGAGATCTGGGTCATTTGTTGTTTAGTTTACCTTGACTTCACCTGGTTTCATCCTAACCATATTTAACAGAAAATGGAACGTACCTGTTACGTTCCATTTTCCAATTATAATCCAATTATATTTCAAAATATAACTGTTCATAACAAATGGTTTAGCTTCCAACAAGAAATATATGTTCCACAAGAAAAATATAAAGTGTGGAATGAAAGGGTAGTACTGAAGCTTGAGATTAGTGCTAATATGATCCAGTAATACCTCTTTACTTAACTTTGAATTCCCATGACAAGATGGATTATATCCTGGGATACTGAAGAGATAGATAATAGCCTAGCTGAAAGCTTATGTATTATTCTTGAATATGTCTGAAGAAGAGGTGAAGTGTCACATGACTAGAGGAAAAAAATGTTATTTCTTTTGCAAAAGGGGTAAAATAAAAACGAAACCATCTATACTTTAAGAAATGTACTTTAAGCACTACACTTTAAAAAGAATTCTCAGCAATTGGCAAAGTTTCAGAAAAGGGCAATGAGGATCATTGGGGTGCTAAAAACAAAGGCCTAAGGAAGAAAGATTGAAGGAGAAAAGATGAGGTAATATGACAGCACTTTTAAAATTACCGAAAGAAGGTTATATTAAAAAAAGGTCAAGAACTCTTTTCTGTCATTCTAGAATACAGGACACTGAGTAATAGACTAACTACAGGAAAACAGATTCTGACTGAATGATAGAAAAAACTTCCTAACAGAAAAATCAGGTGTTCAAAGAATAAAATCTTCCATTACTTCTATGTCTCTCCTCACTGAAAGTTCTGCAATCTGATCCAAAAAAGCATTAAACAGGTATTCTACTTGACTTGCTGGTTTATAATGCATAGTAACAATATCATTGTTATTTCCACTTCCTTGTGTTTCTACTCTTGGGACCTAGTCTTTCCTGCATTTGCATGCTCATTAGGGTTGATGCCCCCACTCCTTGTGCATTTTTTATTTATTACTAAGATTTCCACGCTATTCCGTTCCAGATATGCCCTAAGTGGCTAAAAGCAGCTATCACACCCTGTTCCATTCCCAGTAGTCAGCATCATGCCACTTTCTGGGCTTTCTTTTCTTTCCCTTAGAGAATTCTATCTGAAGCTTTTCCAGATGAGATTGGCAAGTTGCCTTCCAAACACATTCTTCTCAATTCTTGTGAGGTGCCTTGCAAGAATCCCTTACAGCAGAAATGCATCCCATTTTAAAACAACAACAACAACAACCTATTCTCATTGGCACTATCCATGTAGCCAATTATTTGCATTCTTCCTCTTTTTCTGGGTTATGGAATTCAACAGGAAGAAGTAAAAAAAGATATTATCTACAGTATGTTCTCATCTTATCTCTTCTCCTCCTTCATAGTCTCTTGCCATTTCTTTCCACATGAATCAGCAAAAAGAGATAATTGTCAGTGGCCGTAAGAAGTCATGGGATTCTTTCCATCATGTCCCAAACATGAGCCCCAAAGAAGTAATACCCTTCTCTTGACAGGTTATCAGACCAATTGCTATATCATACAGTTAGCAAATAAATACCTTAAGTGTAGTAAAAATCAGAAACACAATGAAACAGATGATACTATCAAAGTAGAGGCCTTAGGGAAGATGACAATTGATTCAAAAAGCTTGGAGAAATAAATGGCTTTGCTCCTTGTCTAAAGGGGATAGATTTTTTTAACCCCCTGAGGAGCTTCAATGTCTGGACAGCATATTACAAAAATTTCTATCTTTAGCTCCCAGCTGCTTGTACTTTTAAACATAAAATCTATTTTACAGTCTTTGATGTTCGACACCAAAATGATATAGAAGGCAGTCATTCAGCATCCATTCTGCTTATTAAATCCCTCTATTAATAAATTGACCAATTTAGGATAAGCATTCAATATGTAATGACAGCACTCAAGTCAACCAACCGTGTGTCATAACATGGACAGACAATAATAAAGTTTTATACTAAGAGTAGTTGTCTTTATTTATACAGATTCAAATATAAACATATGTACTGTTATCAATATTCAGACCAATTGAAATATTCAACCAATTGACTAGTTGAATAAAGGCTTTCTAGTGCCTTTTTAATAAATGACAACAAAAATAAATGGAATAGTATACTGTACAGCCCTGACATAGACTTGATTGAAACTGCTCTTCATTCTTCCACATGGGACTTGTTGGATATGCCTAGAGTAGACATGCCTAGCCTAAAATGCCTAGACCAGAAAGAGATAATAAAACAGTGTATGCCTCCCCTAGGAAATGTTTATTCTTCACTCCATGTAAGAGGCAAAGTTCCCCAGGTCAACATGCACTGCCAAACATGGGCCCCCTGGAGAATATTGAGCAGTGTTTTCTAAAGAAAAGCAAACAAACAAACAAAACAAAAATGAAAACCTGCAGCTTTCAAAATGTTCAGAACAGGCAGGGCCTCATGGGTTTTTTGGTATTTCCATTTCAGTTTCCAAAATGCTGTGGCAGTTCTTATTTGTGCTTCAGCCAGGCACAATTGAGAAAGCCTCAGTTCAGAGAGGAAGAAGGAAAGTAGCTGTTCCCAAAACTAGGATGAGAATTTGCTACATGGTGCCTAAAGATAAGGAAGAGGCATGGATGCTTTAGAGAATCCAGTGCAGAAGCTTTCCAAAAGCTTTCAATTGATAAAATGTGAGGAACAACAAAGGGAGAATAATACTGGGGAAGAATAAAGTAATGGAGCTGTTGGCTTTCCTCTATTATTGATGATACCAAAAAACCAAATGAGATATCACTTTAATGGTATATCAGATATTTTGATGATGATGATGATGATCATCATCATCACCACCACCATCTTGCTCTCCATTTCTACAATTGGATGATTACCCTTAAGGAAAAAATGTTCTCACTGGTGTCAGTGCAACATTCTTCTAATCACCCTCCCAGGGTGAGGATTTTTGTCAGCATTATGCGTGAGGAGTGAAATGTTCTTTCAGCATGCTGTGGAGTTAATAAAAATCACTTCCCATGGTTGAACTTAAAATATTCTGCTTGGCCGTGAGACTCCATTATTTCAAAGATATTATGAAGAAAACAAGTTGCAGAAGAAAGCAATAATCTGGGGTCTGTTGATTGCTGGAGGATCTCTTCATGCTGTAATTAGGTCCTTACGTTTCTCTGCAGAACAAAATGCTACTTCCTCCATATAAGTAAATCTTTTGCCCATTCCCCAGAGCTGTTGGCAGGGGAGATGAAAGCACTAGAGTGACAACACAGTGAAAGCTCTGCTCTTTTGTACGTGTGTTAGTACTGTGGATGAAATAAGATATTTGGTATTGGCAATAGCTTGGTACTCAGAAGTTCACAAGCCATTGAGAGAAGGTGTGCATATGTGTGTGCATTTGATCATAAACATAGATCATGCAAGCAAATAGAATTGGTACAACAAAGAGCAAATATTAGATAATGACTCAATGGATTACTCAATGTGTAAGTGGTTATGAATAATGAATATCTTCCAGTTTAAAGCCAGGAGACTACTCTGTCATTTCAAGTTTCAGTTCAGAAGTGTTCAGGAAGCTCTATTCAATCTCTTCAAAATAAAATGTAACATTAAAAATTAAGATTTTTAGGAGCCATTAGGACCCATACAGTAAAGTCCAGAAATATTTCACAAGAAGAGTTCTCCACTCCTCTACTTGTAGCAGAATACCTTATGCCACCAGACTTGAAATTTTAGACCTAGACAACCTAGAACTATGCCGCCTTCAGTTCGATCTAAGTATAGTACATAAAATTATATATTGCAATGTCCTACATGTCAATGAATACTTCAACTTCAACCACAACAATACAAGAGCATACAATAGATACAAACTCAAGGTAAACCGCACCAAACTTGATTGTAGGAAATACAACTTTAGCAACAAAGTGGTCAATGTCTGGAATACTCTACCTGACTCTGTGGTTTCTTCCCCAAACCCCCAAAAGTTTAACCTTAGACTGTCTACTATTGACCTCATCCCTTTCCTAAGAGGTCTGTAGGGGGCGTGCATAAGCGCACCAACGTGCCTACCGTCCCTGTCCTATTGTTTCTTTTTTTTTCTTATTCATATCCATTTCATGTATTCATAACCATGTTTATACTTATACCTTTTATCTAATAATCGCTTGACAAAATAAAATAAATAAATAAAAATAAAAAATAAATAAAAGCCCCATTGCCTTGTATGAGCCCCATTGCCTTGTTTTTGGCACTTTTTTTAATACTTCAAATGACATGAAAATAGATTCTTGCCTGGCTTGTTTGCAAACCAAAGGTAATGTGGAAATCTTAATTTTTTGGAAAAATGTTCTTAAAGTATTCCTTCAGTGCCTTTTGATTAATGATATTGTCAAATTACTTATTACTTGTATGGAGACAATAAGTTGTAGAGCTCATAATTTTCAGGTATGGCTGCAAACTAAATGTCATCTCTGCCAAAAGTTCCTCTCTGTCTCAGAACAGAAAATTAAATTCTGTACATGCCAAGTCAGTATTTAGGCCAACCAATTGCTCAGTAACAATATAGCTCATATTCCGAACCCATATTCTGAAAGAAACTCATGTAAAAATAAATACTCCATTGATTGCTGTAAAATTACATGAATTGCAAAGGCAACTGTTTAGATCCATCTTTAACATTAAGTTAATATTATTTTAACTTTTGATATAATTTACAGTTTTGGTGTTAGTTAAAGCTGAGATTTCTAGAATTTAAGGAAGACATGTATTTGATATTGTGTTAAAAACTTGCCTTCATCTTGCATATTTAAGGCTAAATTCCAACTTTGAATAGATTGCAGTCAAAACATCTACCTAAATGATGAAAATCTTGCTTTTAATTGGTGGAGTCTTGAACAAAACAGCGATCTGGTATCCTTCTAGTCTTATCTGGAACCCAACCTTTATTGGTCATGTGACAGCTATTTGTCCTGTACTTCCTATCTTCTAGCTCACTCCAGAAAGCCAATTTCAAACTGCTGACAATGAGAACTCTCCAGGTATTGAATGAGCTGCTTTTGTTCTTTAATATTCTCAATAGAATGCAATGTGATAGAGTTCGACCTTTGATGCACTGCGCTTATTTGTGAAGATGTCCTATTAACCACTTATAGAGGTTATGGTCTTATATCAGCAGAAGATGATATAAAGTACCCTGGCCTGGAAGTTGCGTTTTGTCTTATTTCCCAACAGAAGACTTCTCATGAGAACATTTTAAGGTGCATGAAGAAGTAATCTTCAGAAAATGGATAACTGCTCAACATCAACTTGCTGGGCAGACCTGCTTTGGGCAATCATTCTTATCCGGCAGGCGGGCTCTGCAACGCATGGCCATTTTGACTGTGGTTGTGAGAGAGGCCAAACATTTCACTTGCACAGCTTAATTATTTTTAGTTTGAGGGAGACTGGGTGTGGGAACACCAACTTATGAAAGAATGAATTCAGCTCATCCAGGAGGTTGACATTCCTACTGATGAACAAAAATAATTCATAGAAGAATTTGCAAAGCTTTCTCTTGAGTAAAATGTATTAATTGAAGTTACTGTCAGGAAAAAAAATCCTCCCCCTCTTTCTTTATAGTAAATTGTTTTATCTTAGTAAATAATCTAGTATTAAATAAATCTGAGACTATTCTGTTGTAGGAACGTGGTCAACATTTGCTAGAAGTTTTTTTTAACTATCTCAAGCTGGCTCTTAGAAGAACTATCTTTATTCTTTTTCCCATTTTCTTTGGACTATGACAATGGGGCAGGTTTGTAGGTATTGTCCCTGAGAGAAATTCAATCTCTTGTTTCTCATGTTTTCCAACATGGATTAGTATTCTCACAATAACCAATTCACAAACAAATAAATAATAAAACCAGATTCATGTCTATCCTGCCATGTATTCAGGAAAGTAACTGTAGCTGCTTTTCCCACTAGCAGATGATACTAGATGGGAGAGGAAAGGATGGCAAGGAATATACCTATGAAGACATTTCTGTGAAAGCAGTAACATTACCAAGCTTCACTGGGAAGGTGTGGAGAAGGTAAACTTCTTATATCAACATACTCAAGAGCAGGAATAATGCATAGGAGTATGACTGTGAGGGGAGAAATTTAACACAATACCTTGAATTAGCTCACTGTCCTTTAATATGCATTATCTTCAGCTAAATAATCCAGGATAGTTTTTGCTTTCTGTTCTAAAGTATAGAGCAGAAATATGTGAAATACATGTGTCAGTGAGAGCTTTTGTATATGAGCCTTAATAGTAACATATAATATCTGGCTCTCAGCTATGCTAAGGTGGTCTGGCATGCACTTGATTAAGAACTCTGAATTTTTCTCTGCACTAGTTTGTTTGAATGGTAAGAACAAAAGAATATTTGATTTGTCAAGTGCTACTATTAGTAAATTGACAAAAGAATATATTTCAGATAAGTAATAGAACAAAATGGTGCAGTGCTTCCCTGGTCAATTGGAGGTCTGGAGTTTCAATGCCTACTCAAAGAATAGGTGACCACCATGACCAGTAGAACCTTTGTACTATCTTGTGCACCAACTGCAGCTAATTATTGTCCTTGCTCACAGTGACATGCCTTAATTATCGTCCATTTGGATTACTGTAATATTGTATACTCTCTATATCAGGGGTGTCAAACTCAATTTGATTGAAGGCCACATCACGGTTGTGTTTGACCTGGTGGTGGTGTGGGCGTGGCCAGGGTAACCATGGCCAGCCAAACATCACTCATGTCTGGGACATCTGTGGTGGCCTGTGCACTCTGCCAGTGAAAACAGGCTCCTGAGCTCTGTTTTCGGCTGAGACGGCCTCCTGCAACCATCTGCCAGTGAAAACAGAGGTTGGGAGGACCGCATGCTGCCCTCCCAAGCTCCGTTTTCACTGGCAAAGGCACTGTGAGCCAGTCCTTCACTGTTTCCAGGTGGGACCTGTGGGCCAGATCTGAGCACCCCGCAGGCGGATTCAGCCTGCAGGCCTTGAGTTTGACACCCCTGCTTTACATGGAAACCACAGCAGATCTTGGAAACCACAGCAGGTCCAGAATGTGGCATGAGTAGTTTTAGCATGTCTTGCCCATATAAAATTGCTGCTCCATAGGCTACCTTGTCTCCCAGGAGACTTCTGGGTATGATTCAAAGTGCTGGTGGTCATCTATACAGTCCAGCATTGCATAGGACCAGGAAACTCATCTCTGTCTCTCTGTTTGTGCTTACCCCATTAGATCCATCAAACAGTGTCAACTTGTCCCAGGAGTGGTGCCTACTTTATGGCAGCACATACTTTGTAGAACAGCATTCTGCCAATTCAGACAGCCCTAGCCCTTTAGCTTTTTGTGTTAAGTTTGCATGAAGAGTCAGACGCGAAGAGCTTCAGTGAAGAGTTTATTTAGTGACAGCTCGAATGGACCCAACTTGGCTGGGCTACGGCTGCTACTTATAGCCAGCAACCATAGTTGCCAGCCAATCAGAGTGCAGGGTTTTCCCGCACTTTTTAAACCAATCCTATTTGACATTTTACAAGAACAATTCAAACTAAACCAATAACATTCAAACCTACATACATAACACCCCTCCCCACTAGGTTCAGTCCATACCAACCCCAACCTATCTAATGTATTCTTTTAAATAGGTGGGGCTCTTACGTACGTTGAGACCTCCGTGGTTCAGAAGTTTTAACATTCTCACCCAGTGAGAGAGGAAATGTGTCTGCTGACATTTCCCTTCTGGGACTCCTGTGAAAGAAGACCCTGTTTGATTGTTAGAATCTGGTCTCTCCTCCCAACCCATCTCCAGCCCAATGTCAGCACCCAAGTCAGGTAGTGATGTACAATCTTCCACTTCTAAGGATGGAATCTGGCATTGTGACAGGTTTTGGGATGATTCCTGTCGTAATGGCTCGTTACACATGGGGTGGATTCTTGCTTGCTGATTTTCCTCCTATTCCTCCCCTTCCCCTAGAATTGACATCAGGTGAGGGAACTAGAGAGGAACAAGTGCGATGTTCCTGAGAGAACCTGGATCTAAGTTGGTCAATGTGCCTGCTCCAGAGGAGTCCATCCTCTGTTTGCAGCCTGTAAGAACGAGGGCCTGTGATTTGAGTTATCTCAGCAGGAATCCACAAAGGTTCACCCATAAGGTTCTTAGCATAAACAGAATCACCCACACTGAATGTGCGAACTTTGGAAGTGGAATCTAGTGGTGTGTTGGGTGCGTAAGTGAGATGAAGGCGGTCAAGGGAAGACCTAAGTTTCCTACCCATCAACAACTCTGCTGGGGATAAGTTATTAGATGGGTTAGGAGTGATGTGCTGAACACTAAGAAGTTTTTCAACTTTCTCAGTGATGTCCCCAGGACCCAGTTGCTGAAGATTCTCCTTGGTAAAACGTACCATGCGTTCAGACCGGCCGTTAGCTGAAGGGTGCCCAGGGGCAGTGAGGGCATGTCTGATACCCTGTTGTGCTAAATAGGATTCAAAAGGTTGGATGTAAATTGAGGGCCATTGTCAGAGACAAGAACATCCGGTAACCCGTGGGTTACAAAAGTTTTTGAGCTGCTTGATGACAGCATCAGTTGTGGTGGATGCCATAGGAATTACCTCTAGCCATTTGGAATATGCATCTACTATGATAAGAAAGGTGTGCCCTCTGGTAGGGCCTGCGAAATCAATGTGAATCCTAGACCATGGGCCCCTAGGACATTCCCATTCCTGTGTGGGGGGTGGGGCAGGCCTGACTACCTGACAGTTGGGACAAGATGCAACCCAGTTTTCAACCATTTTGTCAATACCTGGCCACCATACATAACTCCTGGCCAATCCCTTCATTCTGACAATACCTGGATGACCCTCATGTAACATTTCCAAAACCTCTTTTTGCAGTTTTGCAGGAATAACCACCCTGTTACCCCACAAAATACATCCTCTTAATACAGATAATTCAGTTTGCCTGAACTTAAAAGGTTGGGCGAGTTGAGGTAGATCTTGAAGTGGCCAACCTTTCTTAATCCAGCCTATAACAGGAGCCAATAAAGTGTCTTTGGCAGTCTCTCTGGCAATTTCAGCAGCATGCACTGGAAGCTTGGCAACAGTTTCTAGGAAAAAGGTGTGTGTTTCAGGTTCAACGTCCTCCTTGTGGCAAGGAAGTGGGCAACGACTCAGTGCATCAGCATGTCCAATGTCCTTGCCAGGCTTGTGGATAAGTTTGTAAGAATAAGCAGCAAGAAATTCAGTCCACCTCAGCATTCTTGGTGACAGGATAGTAGGTGTAGGTTTATCTCCTGCCACAATGCCTAACAAAGGTTTGTGATCTGTAACAATGGTAAATGTTCTCCCATACAAATATTCATGAAATTTCTTGACAGCTGCAACAATTGCCAATGCTTCCTTGTCCAATTGGCTGTAATTCCTCTCTGCTTTGGTCAAAGTGCGAGAGTAAAATGCAATAGGGGCTTCTCTCCCACTGGGAAGCCTGTGGCTCAAACCCCACCCCCAAGGGAGATGCATCACAAGTCAGTACAACAGGCAAATTCTCAGAGAACTGTATCAGTACAGCATCAGACGTGATTAGTCTTTTAATACTGTTAAATGCTGATTGTTCCTTCCTCCCCCAGATCCAAACAGATTTTTTATCAAGTAATCTGTGCAATGGTTCAGCAATGGTTGCCTTCTGAGGTAGGAACATGTGATAAAAGTTAATGAGTCCAAGGAAGGCTTGCAAATCTGTTTTGCATTTAGGTCTAGGAGCTTCTTTGATTGCTTGAACCTTGGCATCGGTAGGGTGGATGCCATGCTTGTCAATCATATAGCCCAGGAACTCAACCTTGTCAGTTTTAAGAGTGCATTTTTCTTCCTTGACTTTTAACCCCACTTCCCTGAATCTGGTAAGGACTTCTCTGAGTGTTTCTTGTAACTGAGTGTCATTTTCAGCAGAGATTAACACATCATCAAAGTAAGGCACTACCCCTGGCAGTCCTTGGAGCATCCTTTCCATAAGGCTTTGAAAGATGCCTGGTGCCACACTTACTCCAAATTGTAACCTTTACATTTGAAGGCACCTCTATGAGTTACAATGGTTTGGGCCTCTGCATTGGCATCATCAACTGTTAGTTGATATGCCTGGGCAGATCCAATTTGGCAAAGGCTGTACCCTGCCAAGTGAATGTAACAGATGATGCACCACTGGAACTGGGTATGCTCTGCTGCAGCATGGTTCAGTGTCCCCTTATAGTCTCCACAGATTCTTACTGACCCATCAGTCTTGACGGGTGTGACTATGGGTGTCTCCCACCTGGAGTGGTCAGTGGGCTCTAAAACCCCTTGAGCTATTAATTTGTCTAATTGTGCATCAATTTTTTCCCTTAAAGCAAATGGGACCCTTCTGGGTTTTAAACAAATTGGGGGCACCCTGGGATCTAGGTTGAAAGTGATAGGGGTCCCCATATACTTGCCCAATCCTTCACTGAAAACCTCTGGAAACTCAGACTTCAAGGCCTCCTCCCATTCAGAGTTGCTCACGATTGATGCCAGTCACCTCGATGCCTAGTGGATTGAACCACTCAAGTCCCAGCAAGCTTGGGCTTCCTTGTCCACGATGGTCAGGGAAACTTTGGTGTGGCCTTTGAACTTCATGTTGAATTCTCTTGTTCCAACTACTGGAATCTTGTTCCCTTGGTAGTCTTTAAGAGTCAGTGCTTGCTTCTGGAAATGTTTCTTCTGAATGTTGGGAAGTAGCCTGTGAATAGTGTCCCATGACACCATAGATAAATAGGAGCCTGAGTCCACTTCCATTTGGCAAGGCCTTCCTTCAATGAGTACCTTCACATGTACTTTTCTGCTTCTTAAGGGTGAAGAATGACCAATGGTGACTGTTTGATAAGTTTCATTCTTCCCATTTGCTTCTGAGTTGCGCCCATTTTCTCACTGAAGTTGTTGGGCTTGAATTCTTTCTCAGGAAATTTCTTCCTACTAGGTGGAGTTCTGGATGATTTGCAGACTCTTGCTAGGTGACCTCTTTTCTCACAACGTAGGCAGATGGTGTCTAAAACTTGCATTCAGTGCGGGGTGGCCCCCACAGCCTCTGCAATAAAAGTCTTGCCTCTTTCTTCCAAGGTCTTTCCTTTTCTTCTCCATTCTGAGTCTATAAATTCCTTCCTCCACCTCACTACAGTCTGAATCAGAATCTATTTGCTTGCAATGGGTTGTTGTGGACTTTTCCACATCAGAATGGCTTGAGGCCTTGTTAATTTTCTTCATGGCTGCCTGAGGACTTAGTGGCTTCTGCTGAGGAGGCCTCTTCTATGGCCTCCTTCAACGTGATCTTAGGTTTTAATAACAATTTGCTCTGAAGCACCTTATCTTTGAGGCCTAGGACAAACCGATCGCGCATGGCCTCCTCCAAGCTGTTAAACTCGCATGCACCCCCAATGTCTCTTAAACTTGCCACGAAGTCGTTAACGTTTTCGCTTTCCCCTTGATCCCAATGGTAAAACTTGTGTCTCTTAATGAGGCACGATACTTGTGGGGTGTAATGGGCTCTTAAAAGCTTTTCTAAATCAGGCCATTCCATTACCTTCACGTCTGCAGCTCCCGCCAATGCCTTCGCCATCTTGAAGACTGCCGGACCGCAGTGCGTAAGAAAGACCGCCCTCTTCCGCTTCTCGGAGATGTCGGCGAGGTCATTTCCTTCCAAATACATTTGGAAGCGGTCCGCATCGATTCCCAGTCTTCTGCTGCCGGATCGACGGGGCTGGGGGTGTTCAGCGCAGCCATCTCGCTCTTCTGCTGTCTTCTGCGTCATCTTCTCTTCAGGGGAATCCCATCCTCGTCCAGTGTTAAGTTTGCATGAAGAGTCAGACACGAAGTTTAGACTTCAGTGAATAAGTCCTTATATTCAGACAGTGGGACCCAACTTGGCTGGGACCAATCATACTTACACCAAGAGCAAAACTAAACCAATAACATGCCAACACCTGCATAGTTTCACCTACTTTTAACCAATCATATTTGACATTTTACAAGAACAATTCAAACTAAACCAATAACATTCAAACCTACATACACAACATTTTGCAATTTTGGGCCAGGAAGTTAGGCAAGCTTTGTTGTTAATATAATTTTATAATTGGAAGGTATCATTTACTGTGGCCACTCTGGGATATTGTTTTAACTGTTGGGTTTTTAATGCTAGTATGCCACCAAGAGTCATTGTATAAGATATGCAGCCATATTTAAACAAATAAATAGTAACCTTTGTGTTCAGAATTGTTCAATTTCTTGGAAATGATCAGACTAGTAATTTTGTACACATCTCTCTGTCTGCAAATACTTTGCAAGACTGGTATTGTTTTTTATTTTGAATCCTATTTTCCTTGACAGACTTCCTAATCCCTATCTTATTCTTATCAAAGGTTTGTTGTTCTCAGTATATAGCCATTCATTCAGCAACCATTCAAAAGTACAACCATGTTGAACAAATGATGGTTAGGATCAGTCCTCAGAATTCTGGCTCTTCCAGCACACCCACACCTACAGGATCATGACCTGGGTTTGGCAACCCAGAAAGTCAATGGGGAGGCTTGCAGTGAAGGTTGCAAGGAGTATGGGGTAAGTCTTCCTTACCTCTGTTCCTTCCCTCAGCCCCTCTGCCTGTTCATGCCACAAGCTGCTTGGCGGGCTCCCCACATGCCAGTGCTGCATCTCCCTTACATTCTAGCACTTCCCTCCAATTCTGGCCTCAGTCCCATCACTTCCCAGACTAGCATTGCCTCTTGCAGACCCTTGTGCATCCTCCATGATCCTATGAATCTTCTTGACAGGAAAGATGTGCACTTTTCATGGGGATGGATAGGATCTAGAAGCACAAGGGTTTCTGTTTCTCAATTTTTTAAAACTTAGGCATGAATGCTTCTTTATGGAAAGGAACAGTTCCATTGGAGGAGGTGGTTGGAGGAGGTGGTTCACCTCTTACTCAAAGACCATATATTTCTGCCCAGTTTCCAACCATCCCATTTTGGGAAAGTTGTTTAAACAATGATATTGCTTCAAAGGGCTCTGGAGATAGGGGATTATCTGCACCTGTTACAGGAAGGGCTGGGATATAACAATGAGATGGCATTAATCATTAATCACAGAACTAGGATGGAGGTCATGCATCCATTTGGCCCTTCTTGATTTCTTAGTGGCTTTACATACCAGTAGAATTTTTATGGGTTGTTCGAGAAGGTTGAAAATGGAAGACACAGTTCTTCAGTAGTTCTCTGTATTCCAACACTGGTTCCAGTTGGTATGGTGAGGGGTGAGAGATCCTGTGGGTGCCCCAGGACTCAAATTTCAGCTTGCAAACAGACAAATGAAGCTGCTGTATGAGTTCCTCCACCAGCTATCATCAGTATGCCAATGATACTCAGTTACACAACACTATTCCAGACCATTCAAATCATACTATGGATATTTTGTTTTACAATGTTTGGAGGATGTATGGGTCTGGATGGAGAAGAACTGGGCACAACTATTACAAGGTTATAGGTTTAGAGGCCCCCACATATTTTTAACTATAGCTGGGGTTACTCCCCTCCCCCAATTAGAGATGTTAGTGCAATCTGGGATTCTCCTGGTTCATGGCTCCTGTTCCAAGAACAGGTCACAGACATGACCAGTAGGGCCTTTTTATGTAAATATATCTTGTGCACTGGCTGCACCATTTCTTAGATTTAGGAGTCATTGCTTGTGTTTACTTATTCTTTAGTCAACTGGATTATTGGAACACACTGTACATGGGGCTGTATGGCTCAAAGAGCATTAAAAGCTGCATTTGGTTCAGAATGTAATGGCATGGGCAATAGAGGCCTCGTTGCATTATTATATGTAATTAATGATTTCTTTTTTTCCTTCATTCAAAATCACAATAAAATAAAATTTGGAGAAACTCTAGGGAAAATGCCTAACATGTCTTTATCCTCACTTTACGGAAATCCACGTTTTCTCAAATGACTGTACTACATTTTATCTTTAGCCAGTTCTACAGTAAACCTGAAGTTAGGTCTAAACATATTTGTCTTTTATCAGATTGTACAGATCCATCAGTTGCAGGCCTTAAGCCAAAAATATCAGAATGCAAACATGAACTGTTATTGGCTGTAAGCAATCCAAATTTGCTGGCTGGGACTTTTGATTTCTTGGAAACATTGATTAGTGTGAGGGTTGATAGAGCTTTCTGTGTTTCTATTTGAATGTTAATCCATCACATTTTATTAAAAATTTAGAAGGGTAAAGAGGGATAAAATTCTTGGATAATCTTTTCTAATGGTACTTGGAGAAATTATTCATTTCTGAAAACATAATTTATTGACATCAAAATAATGTAATTGTATTATTGTTTAACTTTCACAATTTGGAATACCAGTAATATTTACTTATTATGATAATTAGCAAAAGGGCTTGCAGCCAGGGAAGACTTCCAGACTGCAAAAAGTTGGCTTTCCATTTTCACATAGCTGCATTTGTGCAAAAATAGTTAGCAAACATTGCACATATTGTCTTTTGTTCAAATGATAAACTATATTTAGTATTTTTCATATTGCTTTTCATTTGCATGTATGATCAAGGTATATATTTCAAATTCAGTCTTGCAGAAAACAGAAATAGCTATAAAATAAATAGAGGTGCCCTACATGGAGGAAAGTAAGCAGTGCGGTGCCACAAGGTTCTGTCTCAGACCCAGTACTCTTCAATATCTTCATTAACAACTTAGATGAGGGAATAGAAGGGGAACTTACCAAATTTGCAGATGATGCTAAGCTGGCAGGAATAGCTAACACCCAAGAAGATAGGCTCAAGATCCAGATGGATCTTGACAGACTAGAACACTGGGCCGCATCTAACAAAAGGAAATCTAATGTAGAGAAAAGTAAAGTCCTACACTTAGGCAAGAAAAACCAAAAGTACACATATAGACTGGATGAAACCAGGCTCAATCGCAGTAACTGTGAAAGGGATCTTGGAGTCTTAGTGAACAACCAGCTAAATATGAGCCAGCAGTGTGCAGCAGCTGCCCAAAAAGCTAATGCAATCCTAAATTGCATTAACAGAGGGATACAATCGAGATGAAGTGAGGTACTAATACCACTCTATAAAGCCTTAGTAAGACCACACCTAGAGTACTGCATCCAGTTTTGGTTACCACATTATGAAAAAGATGTTAAGACTCTAGAAAAAGTGCAGAGAAAAGCAACCAGGATGATTAGGGGACTGGAGACTAAGGCATATGAAGAACGGTTACAGGAACTGGGCTTGGCTAGTCTAGTGAAGAGAAGGACCAGGGGAGACATGATAGCAGTCTTCCAATATTTGAGGGGCTGCCACAGAGAGGAAGGGGTCAATCTATTTTCTAAAGTGCCTGTAGGCCAGACAAGGAATAATGGATGGAAACTGAACAAGGAGAGATTTAACCTGGAAATAAGGAGAAACTTTCTGACAGTGAGAACAATCAACCAATCGAACAGCTTGCCCTTGGAAGTTGTGGGAGCGCCATCACTTGAGACCTTCAAGAAGAGATTGGACTGCCATTTGTCAGAAATGGTGTAGGGTCTCCCACTTGGGTGGGGGTTGGACTAGATGACCTATAAGCTCCCTTCCAACTCTGATTATCTGTTATTTACCACCTCTACATATTTGACCACTCCAATTACAAGAAGATCACCTGCACTGTCTTCAATAGCATGCATAACCAAGGAAGCAAGATTCTCACTGTTTTATTAATCAGGTTTAATGCAGGAAGAAGGGAACAGATAAGAGAATCTTGGAAACTAAATAAGAGAAATAAGAAATTCTCATTCATTAGTGAGATGATTAAAGTAAAATTTATTTCTCATAGATTTCCTAACTTATA
The DNA here is from genome assembly GCA_009733165.1 of Naja naja. Classification (NCBI taxonomy): domain Eukaryota; kingdom Metazoa; phylum Chordata; class Lepidosauria; order Squamata; family Elapidae; genus Naja; species Naja naja. The sequence goes on from CM019152.1 coordinate 32,604,154, forward strand.
CATTGAGGCCTCACTTAAGAGACAAAACTGATATATCCAACTGTTCCTTATTTGCCATAGTTTAGCAACTTTTCCATATCCTGGTAACATCTTATATCCTCCTGCTCCTGCCACCTCATTTTCTTAGATAAAGAGCCAGGTAAATTGTTTAAGTCAGGCTCTCCAGAAAAAGAAGCGGACAACCAATTGTGTTTCCTCCAAGGATATGAGAGAAGACATCATCCTGCCCTTAAGTCTATAAGCAACTCCAGCAAATTAAGAGGCTTTGATTTGTGAGGATATCATAGTTGAAACAAATTGATTAACGTGTTGAACCACAGGAAAAAAAATAGATATGGGAGAGAAATCAAGAGATGTGATAGATTAGAATGTGAGAAATTAGAGAAGGAGTCTTAGTTGAGAACCTTTAACCAAATGATCCAAATACTCATAGGCATACAAGTAGCTGCTCTTGGCAGAGGAGTGGACCTTCTCTCTTACCTCAAAATAGGAAGTCCCTAAAGCTACTAAAATTCCAAAGTTAAGGAACCATGTAGAATTCTTTCTTACTACAGTTGAGAGGGCGATAGCTACAGATGCATGACCTGAAAAAGAATGGATTGCTTTTTGTTTCTGGACTTCAGCAAAGGGGAAAAAAAACCACCCATGCAATGGGCAGCCAAAATGTCATTTGAGGGCAACAGAAGAGGAGTTGGGAAGAAGGAGAAAGAGCATGCACGTCACATCAGCTTACAAGAGTTTGAGGAGAAGACATAATCCAAAGCCTGACAGTTTATAATTAGAAACTCAAAATGTTTCAAAAGGTATTTAGGGAAAAACCAGTGACTTGGTCAGGAACAGACCAAGGCACCCAGAGCCGGTGTGTCAAACTCATGGCCTGTGGGTCGAATTCATTATGCACTGGTCGCGCCCACCCCTGCTTTAGCAAAGGGGGAAAAAGTTGCAATATGTCACATGACAATGATGTGATGATGCGAGTTTGACAGTCCTGATCTGGAGCAAAAACATACAAAATCAAGTGTCTGAGATATTTGCCACAATAAAAGGCAGTCCTTGCACAATTTAAATCCTCTTCCTGCCAAGTGAGGAAGATTTTTCTGGCTCATCTGTTGTCAATAATGAGACACTGGGCTGGCTTACAGAGTTGGTCTCTTGCTGCTTGCTCATAAGGTGTTTACTTTGATGGGGTGCAGGATTCTCAGGCTGGAGGTATTTATCCTGCTTCTTGGCACCCATGTTGGCTAAAGAAGCATCAGTGCTGGCTGAGAAGGGACCTTAGAAGATGTCATTGTTTGATTCAGTGGCTGCTAAATCAGTGGGCACTATGCTCAGTGGGATCTGATCAGAACAACTTGCCAAAGCATTATTACAATATCAAGGGGAAGTGGGTGTATAAACAAAATTTTGTGCAATTTCAGGAAACAGTTCACATAGTTGTAAAGTAGCATGGAGATGGTCTTGAAGACAATATTCAGCATTAATAAACATGAGTTTAATCTTGGAAAACAGGGAAGTGTGAGAAAGAAACTCAAAGTTGCCCCACTTTGAGTCTCTTGGTATAATAAAAAAATTTCTATATAAAATTATTATAGCTTATATCAGTGAAGCAGAATTTTAATATTTTTGTGTTTGTTTCCTGATGTGGTCTATCTCTATGTTTGGGACAAGGCTTGTCTCAGCCTGGAATAATACAATATCCTGAAGCCAATCAGTTACTTGTGCTGTCATGGGAATTTACAAGAGAAATTTGGAGAAAAATCAGGATCAATTTCAGATTTCCACAACTCAGTTTATGCAAGATGATTTTTGTTCAGAGTTTGCTGCAAGAAAGAACAGCCAAATGGCTGGCTCCAATGCACTACTGAATATGTGTTACTGATGAGTTCTTGAAGGAGTTGAGGCATGGAAGAATTAATAATAGCCTCTATCCACCCCTAACATACCTATGGTAAATTGTTAAGCATAATCCAGCCATCATTTTTCTTAATATGTTTTCTAACTGGGACAATTTCAATTTCCTGAGGGTAGTGACAATACATAGTCTTAATATTTTTTCTCTCCCTAGCATTTCTTGCTTGGTCTGCCGTTTTCAGATCAAGCAAGCGTTGATCCATTGGTTGCAATAAGAATTGACCGAGTCTCTCGTTTCACAACATCACAGTCTGATGTTGTGAGGTGAGAGAAAGTGACTGCCTCAGAGTTAACCAGCCAGCTTTTATAGAGCTGGAAACAGCTTATATTCTTAGATGCTTAGGGAGTGGACTTCTACATATGAGACAAATTGTGAAGGAAAAATAGGCATGACCTGAACAACTACATTAAGAAAAGCTAAGAACCCTTGCTGAAGGCAGTCAAACATGGAACACTCTTGAAAACAACAAAGTGGAAGGGTGAACTTGAAAACCAGTTTGCTTAATTGGAAGAACAAGCCAATGTGTGGCAAATATTTGAAGGATATATAAAGCAAAGCTGATGAAAAAAACCCTCAGGGAATTAGTTAAGATAAGGAATGTTAAAGAAAGTAAGTAAAGGCTTTATTTTAGTGACTCAAGAATAAGCATTGTCAACTAAACGCATGAAGGTAAAAATTCAACATGTAACAAACAACAGAGAATGCTGCCTTTCTAGTAAAAAGGATGAAATGATTGAAATACTGGATCTAGCAGATTGAAGTTGAATGCTTATTAAAAAGAAATCCATTGTTATACCAATCATGATTGGAACCCTTTGAGCAATACCTAAAGGACTTTCTTGATATTTATTTATTTGTCTTGACTTGTATGCCACCACTCTCCAGAAAGGACTCAAGTACTCACAGATAAAAACACAGAACAATAAATTAGTTAAAAAGAAATTAAACTAAACAAGCCAAAATACAAGTATAAAACCAAGTTAAAATTGAATTTAAAACCCACCCTCTCCCCTAGGAGATCAGTCCAGCCCAGCCTGTAAAAACAACCAGGTTTTTAGATCGCGGAAAGAGGAGAGATCGGGAGCCAGCCGGAGTTCAACGGTAGTTGGTTCCATAAGGTGGGGCCGATGCAGAATAGGCCCTTCCCGGGTCACCACCGCAGTTTCATTATTGTCATGACGGCAACCTGAGGAGTCCCAACCTATGTGCTCACACAGGGCGACCGGTATTTGATATCGGCAGGAGACGCTCGCAAGTGGACCCATGCCATGAAGGACTTTGAATGTTAATGTCAAATAATATATGGATATCTGCAAATATTCCATATGCCAGACCTGAACACTATTATTTTACAAAAACAAAACAAACAAAACCCTCACCCTGCTTCAAACTGCCTATATTCTAAATCATTATTAGGTATTTAGGGACGCATAGATTTTTATATAGGATTTAAAATTTTAATTATCTCTATTTTTTATTATTAGTAAGTTGCCCAGAATCACTTTACTGGTGAAAAAGGTGATCAATCAATCAACCAATCAATCTACTGGAAGAAACATTTAAATTCTAATGGATACTCTCTGACATCAATGGGGACCTGTTTTTCAAAAATTATTCTCATTCTGAATATTTGAATTTATCAAGAGATTTCACCCCTTTCTTATGGAATAAACAGACACTGCTAAACACCATCTCATCATCGTCAGAATATCTGCATCAAAAGCAACATTATTGCTTTTAAAATTATCACAATTCATAAATAAATGTATTTGTCACATTGTATTTGACTAATATCCCTACCATTCAAGCAACAAATATATATGTAGATATTTTCCAAGACCATCTTCCACAAATGTGATGAATTTTTTTGCGACTCATGAAAACTTGATCATAAATTAAACTTTAATTAGCATATTTATTTAAATTAGTTTATTAAAAATCTTAACTTTAATTTGTTGTTGGCATTTTAATAATCTTGCTTTTGTGATAGAACAGTACAAGTTAACATTAAGTCTTTCTAGAGGTGCTGTTTGTGTTTCAGTTTGTGGGAACAATCTAATTAGGCCAAACTGAACTAAAAAAGGATTCTGAATTCTTAGAGAACTCTTGTCTGTCTGACTGTCCTTCTATCAACCAATCTTTCTCTGTCCCCTCTTTCTATCTATCCATATGTCCACACAGTAAAGTATTGAAAGTTAATGTGGTAGAGTGCGTTCTTTCCTTTTTATTCCGCTGGTGCTAAGGCTAGTCCGCTCATATAGCAGAGACGAGGGCAAATGCTGCTTCTCCTAAGCAGTTAATATAGCCCATATTGGAGGGAAAATGCAGTCTTCCTTTTCTCAAAGCAGCAAATCTACTTTTGGATAAAAGTGTACTTACTGTCTCTAGCATCTCCTCCTTGTGTGAAATGGAAAATAAGTTGCTGTTTCCCTGACTTTGTTGTGCTATTGGTTTCTGTCTGGCTATTTCTCAATTCTTCCTTACTTTTGTTGGCCATTTTTCTCTTAGTAGCCAATTTGTCCTGTCTAGAATTCAGGCAGATTTCCCTTACTCAGCTCTCTTTCCCTGTTACTATTTTGCTTCTTTGCTCCTTTGGTGGAATGTAAGCATATTATACAGAAGAGAGCCAGGCTAGACAGTTGTCAAGCTTTAATGGATCACACTGCTGTATAGCCCAACTGAAAATGGGAAGTGTCTTTTCTCTGCAGTCTTTTCTCTGCCTGTCTGCCTGTCATACAGTTCTGACAGGCAAGGTTTATTAGCTTTTCCAGCACTGCTCTCTCAGCAGCATTTTTTTTCTTCCACCTGCTCATATCCTTCAGCCGGCTGGCTCTCTCACATCTTCTGATATCTTTGTGTTCCCTAGAGGTTTTGTTTAGCTACAACAGCTTCCTCCACAAACCACTTCCAGGAATTCCCTGCCCTTCCTCTTTCCTGGTGTTTGCTACAAGTATTGTAGAAGGGGAAAAAAAGTTAGTTTTGCTTTGTGCCATCTTGCTTGTAAGCCATTCCCTATAGCTACTGCTAAATATTTCAGGTAGATAAATAAATACATAGCTATTCTGATCTACAAAAGAGCACCTCACGTTTAGAAGATTATCTCAAAGCTGGGAGTCTCTGAATGGTTTAGAGGATTATACAATTCTCTTGAAAGTTAAGCAGCTGGATTTAAAGCTAATGGAGTTAAAGCTAATGGAAACTGTGCATACTAAGGATTTCTGGGAGAAAAAAACCCACACAGCATAAAATATGGAATAGAATTGAAGCCCCTTTTTATGCACTCAGTCTGCCTCTCACTACACTACCAGCTAAATGGTAATGGTATAGCTGCCAAAACCTAATATAATGATTTCCTATCACTTCAAGGTAGAAATATAGAAAAAATGCTGAATAAGCTTAACAATATGTCACTAACATTCTCACACAGAGAAATCTCTTTCCAAATGTGTGTTGTATGCCTTGTCCATGTTTCAATATTACTGTGCCCATTGTATTCCTCAGACCTCCCACTGGGACTGCTGGCCATTCAGTGGCGGCTAATCTATTATATTATTGATCATAAATTTCCCATAGCAGCCTTTTAGAGTTGAGACTTTCCTCAATAAACTATTGTTTCATAGCTTCATTTATTTGTTTCTTAGGTTTATATTATGGTTTTTATTCAGTAGCTCATATTGGTACACCTCATTTCTATTTTTCTTCACACAGACAATACTGAAAGAATGATCTGCCCAAAGTCACTTTTGTGGCTGAAGGTACCAGTAGATCCAGATCTGGATCTTCACAGTGGCAGTCCAATACCACATTGATTGGCATCTGTGTTTATATTACAATATAAAGAATTTAAAAGAGATACATTTCTGGGACTCCTCCCCAAGATGGCTGCTGAAAAGTAGGAACATTTCCCCCCCTGCCGATGAACTGCCAATTTTGCTGCCAAAACTGGTTCTCTGGCAGTGCTGCTGCCTGGATTTCAGTGGGAGCATTTAGGAATGACTTTTGGAAGGCCATGGACTCATCTGGGAAGGGGAATCTTGAAGATTCCAGTACACTCTGGGAGCAATCAGAAAGTCATGGTCATCCATGACAGGGCAATAACTTGCAAATAGTTTAAAAATTTTGGGGGCCTGTTTCTCAAGAGGTGAGAAACTAATATTGTTCTAATATATTAATCAGTATTCAACTAGTAGAGATAATAGGTGTGTATGTGTTAGGTTTTTTAATGCACTTTTTAATGTCTTGTTCATTTTGTGTTTTTTTCTTTGTTTTTTTGAAAGAGAAAAAAATAATCTTTGGTGTTCGTGTTTTGTATTTTAACTTTTTTTGAACAAAATAAAAATGGAACAAAAAAAATTAAAAGAGATACATTTCCATTTACTTCCAAGCTGATACTTTAGTGAGAAATACTGCTATTTCCTCTGACATGCTTTTTAGGTATCTATGCAGCTTCCCTGTCAGTTTATATATAACATCAACTTTATCTTTCAGTGGTCATCTATTAATACTGTGTAGCTCTAGCATCATACTCATATTTTAGGATTAGGGTTAGGTTTTTAGGCATGTGGAAAATAGTTTTACTTCATGAATTAGGCAAGTGTAGATGGGTAAAAATATTTCTTTGTTTTTGAATTTTGCATATTTGCAGATTTTTTCATGAATAGAAGAATTTAAACATTTAAAAAATGTGTTAGAAAGTGAAAATGATATTTTTATTTGTTCTGAGTAATCATGACAGATGGCAGGTTCATATCCTTGTTAGTTACCAGTCAGGTTTGGAAATGTTGTATTTATTTCTATAGGACAGCACAGTGACACAGCAGCCTAAAAATGCTGGATTTTTTTTGGCCAAAGATAGTCAGCACTCTGGCGGTTTGAGCTCATGACACCGTGTGGCAGAGTGAACTCCTATCATTTGCCCCTACCTCCTCCCCACTTCACAGTTCGAAAGCATGTAAAAATGCTGGTAGATAAATAAATACCACTTTGATGGGAAAAATTAACAACGTTCTGTGCAGAACTGGGAGCCAGTGCCAGGCCTAGATGGATGTGAGGTGAAGTTGGCAGAAAAAAGCCTGGATGACCCAATATCCCCTGAATGCTGCTAGACAGATGGTGCAAAGCTGCTTCACTTCCTGTGGTGTACTGTAGATAGCACACAGGCATGAACAAAATGAACTAGCAATCTTAGGCTGTCAGAACTACTCTATGGTAAGAAGCATAGACTTGTAGACTTCCTTGACTATGAACATCGTATGTTACAAAACATTCTATATGAATGTTACAGAATTTAAACAAGAAAAAAAAGCAGCCTGGGCCCATGAAGAACTAACTTTTGTTCTCAAACAAAAATAGAAATATAAGAAGGTATTGAGTTCTTATGCTATATAAATGTGGTATATATTTGGGGTGCTGCCTTACTTTCACTTCAAAAGAACTAAATTAATAGGCATTTTCAGTTAGAGCTTAGCAACACATTATCGTTGGTGGTTCACTATCTACTGCTGCTCTAACTACTATCTCGAGGCATATTTATTCTTCCCCAAATAAGATACTTTTAATAAAATAATTAAGCACAAAATCATAAAATCCCATAAGATCTCACTTGGAAATCTGTGGAAGATCATGAATATCATGTGATAGTTTAGATAACTTTATAAGATTTCAACAATCTGGTGAGTAAGGAATGTCTGGAGAAAGGAAATGTTTTACATTCTGTGCATGGGAGTATTTGGAAATTATCTTGATAATTTTAAAAATATAATATTAGTTGTTTCCCCTTTCTTTCTGAGGAAATTTGTCTGAAAACTTTTCTCAAAAATGTTAATCAATTGTATATTGAAAGTAATAAAAAATTTGTATGACCTTTAGAAAAGTAAGAAAATGGCAGTTAAATAAACATTATTGCTTGTTTGGTTGTTATAATCATTTGAATCAGGTACAATTTATGCATGTATTATTAACTCTATTTTTTATGTTTTACTTTTGAAGGGCAATAGAATACAAATAATAAGATGGTGTAAATCATTTGGAAGGTCAAATTCCAACTCCAGGGTCTCTTCCAACTCTGTTATTCTGTTATTCAGTTGCAGAAATAAAGTTGTTAGGTTAACGTTAAAGAAACTCTTGTTAAATACTAATTATATTTAACTTAGAGCAATGTTCAATATTGTACAAAGAGACTGACTGTAAGGTCAATAAATTTCATGTCTCTAAAAATGATACAGTGAAAATCAAATCAAATAAAACTTTTGCATTTGTGTGGCCTCACAAGTTATCCCTTCAGTATATACACCATTAATACAAGTACGTCCATGTATATAGCTTACTTTCAAAATTAGATATATTTTGAATCACTCTTCCCTGATGAAACAAGCACAAGCACAAATGGATCACAATTACAGCTTTGAGAACAGAGATGCCTTTTGAGCATTTGCAGTATTCAGATTCATATTGAATTGAATGAGATGGTGCTACTTATGTCAAGTTTTCCCATACAATTTGATGAACATAAAAGCAAATGCAATTCTATTCATTAAGAAAATGTAATATATGATTTCCTAATAAAGGAATTATATCCTTTGAAATTTATTGCCAAGATGCAGATTCCCAGTTAAAATCTGTAAAATGGTATAAATTAGCAAAATGTTATTTCTGAAATAACATTGCACATAAGGCAGCAAGTTGTCAATGACACTTAAGAAATAGTTAACAAAATCTTTTAGTTCTTCTTCACACAAATAAAGTCTCAGACTTATTTCCTAGTACTCTCCAGTTGAAAAAAAGATTGGGTAGGACCTGATATGAAAACCTTTTGCTGTGATACTTGAGAGCTGGTGCCAGCAAGAGGAAACAGTAGATATTTATTATATACATTTGGATATTTGCTTCTACTGCATATAGAGACAAAATGCTGGATATACTTCTTACTAAGCAGCCCCCTCCAAAAAACATATTATCTCATGCTCCTGTTAAATGGATAAATCTTTTGTCAGGTATA